>CM075186.1:16132001-16457001 GCA_037577475.1 Chaunax sp. Z400
GCAGTCTGCCTGACAAAACGATACAGTAACTAATGCAGCAAATGACATACAGCCTCAATCTTTGTTGATAGCATTTATTAGCATTGAATGGAGGCCTGAGTCTGAAACAGCTATCGACTAATTATATGCTGTTGTGTCTGCGTGGAAAACATAAAGCAAACATACTCCGTAGTGCCACAATGTAACCCCACCAAGATACTAAAGCTGTGATAGGTAATGTATTAAGAAGAATTGTTGTTGAAATTCTCTTTCCATCCAAAAATCAATCAAGAAATCAAATGCTCTGACAAAAAAAGAAACCGTTTCGGTCTCTGTAGCTGTCATGAGCCTGCCTGCCGTCACACAGCAGTGCATTCCCATCGTTCATCACCGGTCTTCCACAAAGTCAGAGCAGATAGACCTTTAGCTAGTTGCACAAGAAAGGCAGAGAATGTGCTGCAAAAAATTCCAGTTCCACCTACAGCAAACGTTTGGACACACTTTTGACTGGTACTGTATACCCAGACCAACTTACACTGCTGACCAAAGTAAGAAAAGAAAGATATAAGTGGAAACGGCTCCAATCAAAAAATAGTTGGGTAAAGCAAGAGGTGGTGAGAATGGAGGGAGAAAAGTGACACCATAATTTCTGTATTTCTGTGGAACAGGTGCCTAATTGCTTCTTTGGTTTGTTTGTTTTGTTTTGTTTTGTTTTGGATGGATTTACCCTCAGTATTTACCCTACCATTCATTTGGAGACCCCCCCCCCCCTCAAAAAAAGTAAAGAACAAAATATTTTATTTATGGATTTACGCAATTTATATGTGCACTCTTTTCATTTTAGCAGAGCATGAGCATCTTTTATGCGTATCACTGTCCTCTGCCCTGCTCTCGTGTTCCTACTGAGGGCGTTGCTTATCCATACTTCACACACAGACACACAGAGCGAAGTAGAGGAGACAGGTTGACTGACAGTAACCGAGTTGAGGACGAAGTCAGTGTGTTACAGGCAGTAAGAACTTCCCCAAAACCAAAGATGGACAAACATCGACATGAGATGGACACGGACATGGTTAATGATGTCAACAATGCCTGAGTGTGACTCGTGATGTGCTTTTGCTGTTTTCTCCAATTTGACCAACTCCAGCTTCAAAAAAGCCTGAGTGCCACCAGGTTCTCATCTAGAATGTGGAACCATCGGCGTGCCAGTCTAAATGTAAAAGTCTGATCATTGTGGAATGCCTTTTGCTTTGATTGTTGTTTGTACTTCTTTTTCTTATTATTTATTTGTCTTTTATTATTCTATGGACCCCATCCATGAGCTGTGTCCTTAATAAAGTTTTAAATTGAATTGGAAAAAAAAGAAACTGAAACTAAGTACACAGTTTGCAGTATGAGTCATGACTAGCAGTGAAGTACAGTAGATGCACATATTGATCTTAGTCATTTAAATAGTGGGGCCACTTTTGATGATTATGGATTGGACCTTTTTAAGCTCCTCTGAAAGCAGCTCTAAATCTTACGGCCCCTGCGGGCCTACATAGGAAGACAGAAGACATGTTTGCATGTGGAGAATCACAAGAGGAGGAGGAACGGGGCAGGGAGACAAAGTCAGAGAGGGCTGTAGGGACAGGTATATTCACAGATAAAAGGTTAAAAAATTACATTAGGGAAGAGATGCATCTTATTAATATTCATACAGATTTAATGTCAAGAGAGGCAAAAATACTGGACGTTTGAAGGCAGAGACAAGTCCGATGTGCTGTTCAATGTCTGTAAAACATACTCCTCAAGCAGTTTTTGTATTTTTTATTATGTGTGTCTGCTCTTGAGAAGGTATTGCAGAATGAATGTTTTTTTTGTTTTTTTTACTTTGGGGCAGCTCAGACTTTGGGCGTGTGTTCGAAACAACAGCTAGATTCTGTGTAAATACTTTACTTGAGTGAAAGAGAAGAGGAGGAGGTGGAGGAGGAAAGGATCTAAACAAAGAAAGTCCTATTCTCTTTATCATCTTCTATGAAGGTCTGCTCAGCTGAAGATATGGCACTGACAGAGTTTGACTCGCTCTTAGCTGCACTTTTAATGCTGCGGGCCAAGCAGCCTGTGACTCTAGATAGTAGCTGCTCTTACTCACATCTGTTTTCATCATGAGTGACAAAGTTCGGCTTTAATTCACATCTCTGTTAATCGTTTCCACTCGTGCTGATATGTGGCTGAGTTTATCCTCACTCATGAACATAATGAGCTCAAAGACTGAAGATGCTCCCCCAGAGTGATGCACTGTTTATCACTCCCTCTCCGCTTGAGTTCTATTTTGTCTATCATCCTCCTCCGAACCTCTTTTTGTATTCTGTATTCAGTTATACAGTAGAGTCTGGTCTCTGTTGTGCTGTGTTGTCGGAGTGTATTGCACTGCTGGGTCTCACCCCGTGTCCATCACTCTGCCTGCTGTAAGTCAGGCAGGCAGCCAAACAACCTTCCACCAGAGAGAAATAGATGAATAGTATTTGGTAGAGATGCACAACAAGAAGGCGGGGGGTTGGGCTGCCATGACTCAGAGCATTGATGCTACGTCAAAAGTGGATTTGAAAATTGTTTAGAGAATGAAAGAGAGTCGGAAGGTGAGAGAGCAGAGGGGAGGAGTGGAGAAATGAAGAGAGAAAGAGAGAGCTACAAAGACATAATCATGAATGGCTATGGGAGAGGAGTGAGTGAGCATGGAGAGACCCGGTGAGTTATGGGAGAGGTAAAGTGAGTGAGATGGTGGAGAGAAAGAGAGAAAGAAGACAGACAGGATGAGTTATAGGCCCAGAAAGGGAGGGAGAGCTTTCACACATGGAGACAACCTGGTGATTTAGGGCTAAAGGACACTGAGACAAGCTCTGCTGCAAAAGGTGATGGACCTAGAGACTAGTAACAGATCCACTGCAACACTAGAGCCTCAACCTCTCAGCACTGGGGCATCAGGCCTCTGCGCTTATCTTATCTACGCAAACATTCACACACCACATGTTACTAAAACATCACTTCACCATTCGAAAAAGACATCTTTCAAATAAGAGCTGCAAGCGCGTGTCTGTCTTGTGTTAATTTACACATACAGTCTTGAAAAAATGCCACTGAAAGAAAAAGTCTAAACAACAAAATGAGTCATGTTTCTTTGCCTTCTCTTCCAAAGTGTCCCACATGATCTGACCTCCTAATGAGGGAACAGCATTGTTTGTCAAAGCCTCGTACAAAAGTTAATGTTAAAGTGTGGATAGATTTACAGGAGGCAGAAACGATTGGATATTAAGTTGATTGTGGTCATGATGAAAGAGGAAATGGTTGGTTGAAGCTACCCCAACAATCTCAAATTGTACTGCAGGTTCAAGAAGTATGACTTGAAGGTTTTCACTTCCTGACTTGGCTGCAACAACTCTTCCCGATAGACTTTCTACATAGAGTATTTCTCCTCCCCTGCAGGTGCAGACTCCTGGAGGCACACTGTTGTATGAAACACCGAGCAACATGAGAGAAATAGGTCGCAAACCGCTTGAACAATAATGCTATTGGCCAGCTCGTCTGATGGCCACTTTATGTGATTAGCCACTGCAGCACTGGGTTGCTTTGCTTCAAAGTTAAGTCTGTTTCAACTTTTTGCTGCTGTGACACTGCACTTTTTCGAAAACTCCTGCAGCCCGTAGGCTACTGCCACAGCTTTACCCATAGTCACCATGAGTGAGAGGATTTGTTCTGAATGAAGCCAAGCAACGTCAAACTACTCGCATTTATATCACTGTTTTCTTGGGTGTGTTTTGGCACTGAGACAGCACTTACATAGCTGAAGGTATTTGTATGGCAGCATGGTCGTGTCCATATTTGGGCGGTGTGAGGTGGTCACTAATCTATCTGACCTTCTGGCTCATTTGCATGCACCGCCCCTGCTTCTGAGAGATGCCTTGACCTTTACTAGCTAATTAAGAAACATAACAGAAATAAACCTGACAGAATGAGAATGGACACACACACACACCCATACAGATACACACAGAAACACACACAAGTGTGGTTGCCAACACAATGAGGATGTGGAAAAGAGGGAGCAGACAGGTGGCAGACTGGGAAAAAAAGAAATGAGTGAAGAGAAATCTGGCATTCATCACATGGAAACAACCACAGCCACATTTTCACTTGCAGCTACGTAACAGTGAATCCTCTCGGAGAGGAAGTGTTGCCACACACATACACACACTGTCAATTGTTACATTTGCCAGCAGACAGTCAAGCATTATAGTATTATAGAAGTTGTTTCTCTTAATCACATACTGAGCTACTTTAATGCTCTGTGTGCTGGAATGAGAGAAGTAAATCTCTCTGTCTCTAAATGTCTCTGCTGTCTGTTGCCACTTAAGCATAGTCATCCACTTGTTCTCTCCTCTCTCTCCCACTAAGGACTCATAATAAGACGTCAGACACCCCCAGGCTATAGATGGAGGTGTGTGTTCATTCACAGCACCAAGAAAGACAAGATACGAATTCAAACACACACACAAATGTAGTATGCACGCAAAAAAATACCCACAAATGTCTGCACACGTTTGCATCGACACAAATATTTTAGCACATATACACAGGCACACATACACATGTGCACACAATTGAATGTACACACACAGACACACAATATGGGGGCGTTATCTCCGACACCTCCCGACTGTTCATTGTGTGTTAATCTGAGAAGTAATCTGCAGAGTGGCAGAATATCATCTGACAAGAACCATTCTGAGGTTTGTAGGATTACACAATCAACTCCCCTCCCACATACATGCACTTAATGCAGACCCTATTCAAACAATAAGGGGATGACATATTTTAAAGCACTAGGTGTCACAAAATGAAGCCAAATTAAAACAGGATTGAGAATAGTGGAAAATAGAGAAGTAAAATAATCAAGACATTCATTTTAAAACACCGACAGTCTAAAAAACTGAGTGAAACAAAGGGAGAAAGGTGACAGACTATGAGCGATTGCATGAGAGGAACTGAGAAACCTGCATGGATGGATGGAAAAAAGTAGACAGATTGAAGGCTGCGACCTCTCAGTGCTACAGTGTGTCAGTCTGTCTCTGTCACCATGACAGGTCAGCAACAGTGGGGAACCCTGAACAGCTCAGTCCACATTGCTGCACACAGGGACTTCACACACTGACAGACAAAGTCAAGGGCTGTCCTGTCCACAGCACATCACAGCCTGCATGCAGCAAAGGCCCACAGTCTGAATGCCTGTCTATCTACAACAGTCCACTCTCCTGTTTTCATCATGATACAGCATGAGTGCAGATATGACGGCCTGCGCCATTTCTGAAACATCGGAAAATTGAGATGCTTGTACTTGTTTTGAGAAATCAGAGGTGAGCTGTTGAAATTAGATTCCTGACTAGCGAGTGGGACACCAGAGAATTCTGTAGGTCTGTACCTGACCGATTCCTCATTTTGGAAACATGAACGCACCAGAGGTGTTCAGTGAAATCAATGCAAGAAAGCGCGACAAATTGTCCTGTTACAGTTTGTTGTCCGATATCATAGAGAGTGGACGGGCTCACACACCTTTACTCCAGCTTTCCCTGTGGACATTTGTAATGGGCAAAGTTATTTTTGATGGATGGTATTGTAACTGAGTTACTATTTTATTAGGTACATCTGTCCTATCTAATACAATCCAATATGCCAGCTCTGCAGGAAATTCTTTGTTAAGCCTATAATGTGCAGTTTTGCTGACACTGTCAGAGATTTATCATTTCAAATCTGTCTTTTATTGTTAAAGAGGTGTGTCCTGTCAACACAATTGTTATATTGTAAGCTTCACAAAAATGAGATTGCATTAGCTTGTAGAGGTGTGCCTAATAAACTAGTTAAAATTTATACTGTCTGTCTGTGCCTTTTTGAGTGTGTTTTTTTTCCCAGATTCACTGATTCTGAAAGCTGTGGTGTGCAGGTGATGTTGGGTTTTCCTCTACACCAAAAATACTGAAGATAAACATTGCTGACCCGGTATTCATTCATCATTTGTTACTTTCTCAAATGTAAAGACAGCAGAGAGGGTGACAAAGACAAAGAGGAGGAAGAGGGAGGAGATGCATGTCGTTATGAAAGGTGAGCTATCATTTGCTCACAAAATGTTTATTCACACATATAATAATAATCTTGTTTAGATTGTGGCTGTACAGTTTTTTATTTACATCCCTCTGATTGAGTGAGGAGAGCTGATATCACCATTGTAAAAATACGAAGACAAGCTACAGTTCAATAGTCTTTTCTAATCGCAACAGGACTTGTCAAACAGGTTTTACCAATACACTGTAAAATCTTCTAAATTTATTTACTTAAAAATATTATGCAAACTCATTGCCTTAGATAAATTAAGAAAAGTAAACTTGAGATTTTGAGTGTGCAATACTTAGACCAACTTCTTTATTTTGTGTGTGTAACACTTGTAAGCTTGCTTACTGTTATTGTGATAACTAAATCCTAGATCCTAAAAAGTATCGTAACATGCTGTAATTTCTTATTGCATGAATTTGCTTTTTGTTCTGGAGTGCTTGTTATTACAACACATCACACTACTTTATTTAATCACCCTCTTGCATCACCCAGGAGGGACGTCACTAACCGTGTGAAAGACTGAACTCATGCTGCAATGGTGTTGTATAACTAATCATTTTCTATAGAAATATTTCTAAAGAAGTAATTACTGCTTAACTGATAATTATTCAGAACACATTTAAACACAGGTTCCTTGGGCTTATGGCCACAAACACATTGTCTCAAGGTATGCTGGGAAACTCCACCTGCCAATTGCCAACATGCTACAGTATCTATTAACCCATTGTGCAAAACCACAGTTGTTTCAACTGTCATTAAACATTTATTTTCATAAGGGCAAAAGACGTCAGCTACCCAACACTGAACAGGAAAGCTGCAGAACAATAAACAATACATGTGAATCTATTCTGGTGTGTGCTATTGCCACAACTGTTAAGAGCATTTCATGTAACAGAGCGGAATGTGAATTAAAGATTTTAGAAACAAAAGTACCATTTATCCAACTCTTCTCACATAACAAAAGGGCTGTTTCCCATAAAAAGTAGTGGAGTACAAGTAGAAAGTGGTATGAACAGAAAACATGTTATTCAAGTAAGGTAGCTCTAATTAGTGGGGTACTTAAGTACAAGAGTCATATACTTAGTTACATTGTGGGATGTAACTACGAACTGAAAAGTACATACCCAGTACTTGGTTTGTTTAAATGATCCAAACTCAAGTGAACTGAGTTTGACAGTTTTCTTGATGCCAAAGTAACTAAAATAAAATGAGTGTTATTAACAAGTTGCTAAAAACTGGGTTAAGTCAACTCAGTATTTCTAATTAAAATTCAATCTTGCATTTAACAGTGTCATGCCATCAATTGCTGCTTTGCTGTGCAATGAGTGCTGAAACAGAACTTCATTTGACTTATTAGTTGCACCTGTGATTTTCTTGCCATGACAAGTCAACATGTCTGCTGTGAAAACTTAAATCTGATTAGTTTGAGAATAAAGAGCACATATATGCTAGAAAGGCTGTTATGGTTCAGGTGAGCACCATCTATTCAGAGAGTCAAATATTTTCTGGTGGATGGCAGACAGTGGCCTGTTACAGCAGCATCTGTTTATGACACGTACAGTATATCTCCATGTTTGTGCTGTGCATTCTCTCCCTATGTTTCTCCATTTGTCTGGCTGCGTGTGCTTCCTCCGCCTTTCTTTTTGTTTGCGTTTGCCACTCGGCTTCTGTAGTGTGATGGCTGAGTCTGTGATTTTTATCCTCCCAACATTCCAGTAAATACTCAGACAAAACGCAGCACACTCCGAGGAGCCTCAGGCCAGGGCAATCAATCAGGGAGAAAACAACACAGAGATCAGGCTGTTTCTGCTCCATAAAACAGCCTTCAGAACAACAGCAGCCATTCAGTGTCTGGGATGTAGAATTAATACTCTCTTGCTTTCTCTTTCTGTATTTTTCCACCATCCTTCCTTTCAATCACTATATCAAAAACTGCAACAAATCCTGAGATGAGAGCTGTAAATAGTATTTGTGACTGCACATTGTTTTATAATTTACCTGGTGGGTTGTCGGCACAAACAGATGTGTTTTCCCCATGAAAACCTGGTGTTGGATGAGAGGCAGCGAATCTGTAACAACTCCGGACCGAAGCCAGAGCTTGAATCCTGAACCTTTGTAATGCAACTAAAGTCAGCAGAGTGTTTTCTTTACTTACAGACTATAGGATCAGGGATAATGCTGTATAAATATTTGATGGTTTCCTTGCAGGGTTGTATATGGCTGAGAGAGTGCAGCATTAAGCCTGATGAGCAAGGAGAACTTCAAGGCACACGTGCAATCACAAAGACACATGCACACACAAGGAGCGATTCATGCATGCAGTCAGGTATGGCCAACATACACATTAAAGGTAGTGCACACACACATGCAGCACACACACATGCAGCACACACACTCTGTGTGCTTGGTTTAGAGATGTTGATCATGTCTCGCTGAGCTTGCGGTGAAAAGACTCTTTGCATCATTGAGACCACTGCTACTGTTACACTGCACTTGTTATGCTTTGATAAAAAATAAAAAAAACTTTGAATATATAACATTACAGGCCACTGTGAAGTCTTTTGTGTTGAAGACAAGAAAAAGCGTTTTTGGTTATTAGAAACATTGCTAATAAATGTCTCAAATTTCACAGTGTATAGAATGGAGATTAGCAGTGCCAGAGAGACTATAATAAACTGCTGAGCTGTTACAGCTGCCCCCTTTACACTTCTAAAATGAAGTGTCCAAATTTTTCTCCATCTAGCGAGTGTGAAATGTCAGTCGGTGTATAATCTTACCGTGATCAACCCTGCTGAGAGCAGAGAGACAAAGAGTGTTTTTCTCCTTCAGAGACATATGCAGAGCTGATGTATGATATTAACCTTTACTATCCTTTTGCTATCCTGTCTATACTAACCTCTATCTCTCTCAAACACACACACACACGCACACACGCACGCACACACACACACACACACACACACACACACACACACACACACACACACACACACACACACACACACACAGGCATGGCATACTAATTATATTGATCGACCCTTAAAAAGACAGCCCTGTCTCCTTCCTTGTCACAATCTGTGGGTGAGTAGTTAGGGGATGATACAAAACCATCTCATATTTTATTTTGTAATTCAAGATTTATTATTGTCATGGAATAAGTTTTCCTGTGCGTCTCATAGTAAGTAAACCTGCCATACACACAGCGTATTTTACACAAATTAATTTGATGAATTTGTCAGTCCTCAATAGTTTCCTCGGTTTGGATTGCTTGTCGGAGGCGACATTTTTTTTTTTAGATAAATGGGCTTCTAGGTTTTAGTGTCGCTCCTCTCTTTGTCTACTGAATTGTCAGTTTTAGCGAGGAAAAAAAGAGCAGAGGGAGGATGAGAGAGGAGGCAAAGTATAAAAACAAATTGGTGCAGGGGGATGAAAGTGAGATATCAGAAGACTGGATGAGGCATGGATGAAATGGAGTATCAGACGTATATGGTCTCTGAGGTCAAGGTCTGTATCACTCTCCGCTACTGAGACAACAACCAACACAACCAGCACCAGGGAGCCAAACTATCTGGGCTACTGCATTGTTCACTATCTGCAGAAGAAAACAGCTCAGTCTCTGTTACTCTCTCTCTCTCTTTCTTACTCACACACACACACACACACACACACACACACACACACACACGCACAATCACTCCTCACTTCATATCTGGAGAGAGAGAGAGAATAGAGCGTGTTCCTTATTGTCCCCTTAGTGGTGATGTGGGGGTGTATGTTAGGGTTTGATTGTTACTGGTTTACATAAGGGTATTAAACTCTTGCATAGCCCTATCTATCTGAGCCAGGCAGATATATTTGTGTTGTGGCTCCTTTATGCATTTGTTATTTCCAAAGAGGATTGGGATGCACCAGTGGAAGAGAGGATAGATAGCCTGCTGATATTACCCTCTTCCTCTCTCCCTCGCTTCCCCCTTTTTCCTCTAAAAACCAAACTCTTGTGTGTTTGTGAATGTGTTCATGTGTGCGATTATCTCCGCGTGTATGTGTGTGTGTGTTGCCTCCAGAAACAAAAGCGGGTAATTAATTAAAGAGAAGTGCACTTTGGCGCCATTGTCCTGTTCAACAACTATAACAGCATTCAGCAAAACAGCATTCAGTGATATTACTGGTAATAATAGCTGCTGTTTCACTCTGTAATGGTCTGAAATTAGGGATGTATTAGCTAAACACTGTGTAGATGCGTTTAGCTAAACCAATATAATGTGCAGAGAAAGGTTTACTGTCAGCATTAGAAGTCAGACAAGAGCATACTGTTACAGAGTAAAGTCAACAGTGCATGAAAAAATTTAAATAATTCAAAAGATTATAATATATTCAAAGTTTTAGGGCTTTTTAGGGTTTTAAAGCAAGGCTTATACTTGTCATTGAGTATTTCTGCTTTGTTGTATGGCCACTTCCACCTAAGTAAAGGGTCTTGATTCTACCTCTACCATTGATATAACAAATATATCCAAAGTTAAATGTAGAGATAAATTCTAAAATGCATACTTAACATGCACATTCCTCAGAGGGCAGCTGTTATTTTGAGAATTCCCCAGCCTGCGTGTGTCTTTGTGCTTCTGAGGATCAGGCAGGAGAGGTTAAATCAAAGTGGAGTCAATAACTTCATTCCTCCCTCCTGGTCTGCTCTGCTGTGCTGCTGGGAACGCCTGCTGCTCACGCTCTGGCTTGTGAAAGAGGAGGACAGGATGGGGTTCAACACTTTCACAAACACTAAAGGAGGGAAGAGTCGTGCTGCTAATACAGTGGATGATCTAAGACTCTGGCACACAGTGAGACGTTGTTATACACACACACACACACACACACACACACACACACACACACACACACACACACACACACACACACACACACACACACACACACACACACACACACACACACACACACACACACACACACACGGTATAAGAAACGCTTCCTCACCATGTCTGAGAATGATAATGAGGAAAATTCTTTTTTTCTTCCAACCTGAGAGCCTGAGTCCAGTCATGGCCACAGCCCTGGCTCAATCAATATCATCATCCATAATCTTTATTGTGGGATGAAACAAAGCATAAATCAGCCAAAGCCCTTCACACATTACTCTCTTTAGGAGCCTCCAATTGCATGCAGCACTCTCTTGGGCCAACAACACTTTCTTTTCAGTGCAGAGAGGTTGTCTCCCAATGTCTCCAGTCTCATGCATCATGTCAAATATTTGTTTAGCGGTGCTTTGACGGTGCTCTGTCTGCAGCAGGTGTGAAAGATGAGCTGAGAGTCTGTTTGTGAGGAATTAATTGTCCCTTTTCCTGCAGGCGATTGTCGGAGTGGGATGATGTTGAAGTTGTTAAATCTTAGGGAGGTGTGAGTTCAAGCAGGACACAAATGTCTGTGTGAACATGTGTGTAAGTCTTCCAGCTCTGCTCTCTGAGTATGAGTAATGAGGTTTGGAGAAGAAAGCTTAGCCAAATCCTCTCATCAGTCTTCACTCCTTCAATACCCAATCAACAGGCTAATTCAATACCCAATCACAGGGCTAATAGCATCCAGCCGAGAAGAGAACCAATGAGAACTCGGCTATTGGACCTTGGGGAATAACTAGCTGCACAAAATGTAAAAAAGAAGAAAAAAGAGAGCAGATTTTCTTTTTCTGTAAAGAAAATGTACTGTCTAACGATCTCAGTCTGGTGTCCAATTGCCTGCCACTATAAGCTGTGAAGCAGAGGGAAAATCTCTCATTAAACAGTTTCAGACATTTGCATCCACTCGAACATGTTAAAGGAATGAGTGTGGCGTTTACATTCAAATCAGCAGCTAAAATCTACAAAAATCAGAGATCATTTTTTGAAATTCTTTGAGTTTAGCGCTTGTTGTGTTATTAAATTACAACCTTGTTTTGGCGCTATATTGTGCACAACTACATGCAAAGAGATTCACATCACCCTCACTCATTTTTCCCTCTGGAGCTGTGAATGGTGGGTGCATAAGTGCATGGGGCTGCGGGAGTGTCCCAGCCATTGTAGTGTCACAAATCCCCCCTTCCTGACATGCACTGAATAAACTGTCACAGGCATTATATAGTGTCTCCATAAAGCCTACCATCAACCAGTTACTACCTCCATCGCTTCAGTCCAGTGCACCAACAACACAAACAAATTACACTGCGGTGCTTCTCTGGGTTTTCAGGTGAGTGTGTATTTGTGTGTGTGAAATGTTGTAAAGTGGGGCTCATACATGACTGTGTTTTCTGATATGATCATACACCATATAACCTTCTATATCTTGCTTGGTTGCAATCCATATTGACCTCCCTTTCTCAACCTCCCTCACTAAAAGCTTTTCATGGTGTGTGTCATGGCGCATATACAGTTTCCTTTATTTCCTTCTGTTTTCTGTCACTGCACAGCTTTGTGCTGGTCATTAAAAGGGTACATCAGCATTAACGACATTTAATTCTGTGGCGTGATTCCAAGGCTGATTTAATGTAAGTACTAAGGTTCAGCTTAAAGGTAGAAAATGGGAAATCTATTTTAAAAACACTGTAAGAGCAGAATGCATACATTTCTGGAGCTTTTTCGATGTTGGTGTGATAGTGTATCTTTTACCTCTTAAAAGCATGGATATGACTTCAGGTCAGAATAGCAACCATGGATTTAAATAATATAAAAGTTAACCCTTAGTAATGTAGAATTTTTTTAATGTCGAAGTGAACTCCTGACCGTTTTTCATTTACATACTGCACAACAAAGAAATCCAGAGGTGAGATCTCCTCAACAATTATCCTAGAAAGACCAGAGTGCAATGCAGAGACAAGCCTTTTCTGTTCACTCAAAGTGCACCATGCTAGACAATTAGAATGGGATTCTGAGATATGCAAAGGAAAGCACTCGTCAAGATGAGTGCGAACATCATGAAAATGAATTTAAAAAAATAACCATAACAACCTTAAAGCCGTTGGACATCGTGATATACTGGACAACAGTTTGCGCGTGGATGAGGAGGAAATTGCCCTTTAATCTTCTTCATGGCTACATCATCTTTTATTGGTGAACAAAGTGAATCTCAGCCTCCAGCCTCGGCCCCGTAGAAATCACAATTGATTTGCAGGTTATTTCCTGCTTCCTGTGAGCTAATTGAAATAAAGTGGGACGCTAGACTCAGGCTCTGCAGCATCTATCAATACTACAGTTGCACAGTGGTGAGAGCCTTGTGTCCACTGCTGTGCCTTAACCGGTTCCACAGAATATGTGTTTCATTGTTTGGCTCATTACCATGCATATATTTTCTGTTTGTTTGTGCTACCTGGTGTGTAAGCCACCATTTAATGTCTGTAAGTAAGCAAAATAAGGCAGAATGTATGGTTTATGTAAATGCCTTGTATGTGTGCATGTGGTAACATATTAAGTCCGAGACTGCATGGCCATGCGTGTTGGACTCCTTGATAGTATTCTATCATAAAACTTAAAGTACTGGAAGTATATTACATTTATGTAAGGGATTACAATTGGGTGCACATATTTGAGTACATATGTAAGAATCCAGATGCCTTTGCAGGACTGAATATCACATCTTAGATGTAGCCTCACAGCGCCTGTCCTCACACACATGTTCGCCCCCACCGCACTGCATAACACCTTTCCCCATCAATTTAATTATGGTAAACATACTATAGTAAATATCCAGTATCCAGGAGTGCCCACCGTTCCAGGTGTATGCAAAGCAGGGCAGAGGGAAGGAAAGCACTCGATGCTCATGTACTGTATGGAGGACAACTGAAGAATAAGTGTTGATGTGTGTGCATGCATGTATGAAGCTCAGGAGCTGTGTTTTATTTACTTATAATGTCCCAGCTGTCGTGAACAGCTGGATTTTACACAGATTAAACTGGTGGGTGTATAAAACCACATGTACAGTGTGCTGACTTTGAGATAATTCACCGAAGGAATTTTTCCTAAACACAATCTTTAATGACACTGCTGCAATCATGACATTTCACACGACCCAGGCTACAAAGAGCCATTTTTTATATGTACCGCATTCATTTTGTTGCAGTTACAGGAAGTTAAAATGTCGGATTTGACTTTAACTTGGCATCATGGCATAAATTCTAAAAACATTGAGATGTTTTTTTTTTGTTTTAATAAACCATTGCTCTAAAACAAAGCATTGATTTCTCTAAATTGAATTTCAAATTACATTTTGAGGAAAAATGCCTTTAAAAAACAGCCCCTCCCTCTGCTGCTTTTCTCTCAAGCTACCATAATGATTTCAGCCTGTGTCTTCCAATGGTCTAATCAAACTCTCGTTAGACTGCAACATATACTGAATCATCATTAAATCTATCTGCATATTACCTGTGTGCTACAATTAGCTATGAATCTCATTTGAATCTCATTTAAATTCCTTCTATGAATCTCAATTAAACATAGAGATTCAAACAAACAGGCATAGCACTGGAAATGTGGATGAGTACCCAGGCACACACTCACACACTCTAACACATAAACACCATACACACTCTGCACCTGCTGTTATCATTGCTGTTGTTTTAAATGTGTTCAGTTTAATTAATTCGTTTTGATACTCAAGACAAATCCTTAACAAATCCTCATGTGGTAATTAACAATTATCGTACATTTAATAAGCACACTGAGATAATGAAACAATTACAGAGAAACAAGCTGTTTAAAGATTGAAGCAGTGCTTTGAACTAGTGTACAGTATATGCTTTAATTGTCTTTCAGTGCCTTCCGACTTCAATGAGCCAGTAGATCATAATAAATGTCCTCACAGCTTACAAATCAAACACCCTTCGAAGCAGAATTACAGACCAATAAATTATTACTTGTAGAAAATGTAAGCTTTCAACAGTGCTGTATTACCAAAACACAAACATACACACTTATCCACACACACACACACACACATTGCCTTTCTCTCTGCTGTTATCACAGGGGCCAATTAGCGGGCCCCGGCTTTCTGCTAAGGCATGTGTCAGGGGACCTATAGCGAGCCCGCGAGGCTGCGAGAGGCCTCAGGGTAGCAGGAGAATTATCACTCTTTTCATCTCTCCGTCTCTTATGCATTCTTGCATACACACATCCACTATCAGCTCGCAGCGAGAACTGCTACCTCACTTTCCCTCTTTCCTGCTATCGTTTTCTGCCTTCTTCAGGCCTGTGGAACAGTGAACAAAGGATAATCCTGAACATTACAGCACGCGAATGCTTCAAGCTCATTTACTCAGGTAAAGTGGTCAGACTGGACAAGGTTCAATAAACATATGCATAACCTCCACGCACAGATGAATCAGTCGATGTAGTCTACTCCTGACCTCTGAACCCTTTGAACTGTTAAAGCACGACAACTCTGTGTGTGTGTGTGTGTGTGTGTGAAATCTTAGCTAACAGAAAGGCAAAGTCATCACAATACATGCTGATCAGGACCTGCGTCTATGTTGCACTCTGTAACATGACTATTAGTGATGGAGTGTTCAGGGAGAGCTGGTTGCTGTAGCGTTTGCGTGTCTTTAGGTGTATGTAGCTGGTTGCTGTGTGTTTGTTTTTGCTGAGAGTTTTATCCCAATCACACTCCTGCCCACCTCCTCATCCTTCTGTCTTTCCTCTCATCCCTCTGTGGCCTCCTGCTGAGTGCCTAGCAGGTGGCTAACACACACACACAAAGACAAAAACACACAGTAAACCCTCCGCTGGCTGCAGACTGCTGTAGATCCTTCTCTCTCTCTCTCTCTCTCTCTCTCTCTCTCTCTCCCCCTCTCCTCCACACCACAGGGAGCAGAGAAGGAGGGGATGACAGGAGAGGAAGATGAGAAAGAGGAAGGGAGGAAGAGAGGGGTGGGGGTTGACAGAACAGAATAAGTGGACAGCTGTCCTCTGTCAAGCCTCCGTCTACCTGTCGGTCTGCTACACTGTGGGCTGATATCTCTTTCTTTGTGGCAGGTGCCTGAAGACTTTTCAGTCAGTGCAACGAGTTGAAATGTTGTAGAACGAGATTTTAATCTTCAATCTGAGAGGAAAAATTATGACATAGGCGAAAGAAAATTCTAAAGAAAGATTTGGTTATGGATGAGGAAAGTAATTATGACTGTAATAATAGTTATGATAAAAGATACACATCTGTGAGTTTGTTGTGTCTGTTTGTTGCTGCTAGAATTTGTCCATAAGTTGTATTGTTTTGTTTGTTTTGCTTCTTCGTGTGTGTATTTGTGTGTGTGACGTCGATGGGAATAGAGACAGCGGAGTGGAGGCAGTAGATAAGATAAGTGCTCTTTATTTCTGACAGAGTCATTTAGCTGTGGATGAAGAGAAGAGAGGAGGAGAGAGTTATAGTTATGGAGCTGTCGTAGGTTTGGGAGTGTTGAATGAAATGAGGTTCCGAGGAGCAGAGGGAAACAAAGGTGGAGAGGGAGAGGGGGGGAGGCGTCTGTGTGACCTTGCAGTCACAGAAACAGACAGATGAGGGAGGAGAACCTGTTTCCTCTAAATCATGTGATGTGCTGTTTTTTTTCTCTCTCTTACTGTAACTCAGTGAACATGTCAGCCTGCAACCTGCTAAATCTCCCCTCTCCTCACTCTTATTCAACAAAATGACTGAGGATGGACCTGTGTCTTAGCACTAAGTTGTACCACACACACACACACACACACACACACACACACACACACACACACACACACACACACACATAGAGAGAGAGAGAGAGAGAAACAGGTAGAACAGTACTGTTAGGACATTTGATTGGAGAAAAAAATGTGAGGTGTTCAACTTACGGTCACTTTCAAACTGTCTTCACTAAGTCGATGTGCATTTATATGACATGTAAGACATGTTGACTCACAATCGAGTTGCAGCAATGCACACAGACACAGTTTCAGAAGGTGTTTCTTTCTCATATATTTGCTCACATTCAAGCATCAAACTGTCAGAGACTTCCTGTTACTTCTGCCGTTTTTTTCGCTCCCCCTCTGTTCCTTGTATGAAGAAAAAGTATTTATTTTCATTTATCAAAGCCTTACACCCCTGAGAGAGAGAAAAATTGCAGTGTCTGCACTACTCTGTGTTTGTGTGTGTGTGTGTGTGTGTGTGTGTGTGTGTGTGTGTGTGTGTGTGTGTGTGTGTGTGTGTGTGTGTGTGTGTGTGTGTGTGTGTGTGTGTGTGTGTGTGTGTCAGCAGGGGGATGTGGAGCAATGCTGTGGGTTATTATGAAGAGACTTCGATGGGACAGGACGTTCCTCTGATTGGGAATAAAACACCATCTTATCTATTTAAATAAACCCCACTGCAACTTCATCAACACACACACACACACACACACAGATACAAAACATCGACACACTCACAAACAAACATAAAGACATACACTATAAATAAGAAGGCATATACAAAGTGACACAAGAAAGTAAACACACTCATTGAATCACACACAAAAAAAACTGCAGAAGCCGGCAAATCTATGCATGTAAATAAACACAAGACCAAATTCACAAAGGGATTTGTAGTAATTAAATTGCAATGATTGCCCTATTTTAACTTTCACTTTGAAGATGAAAAAATAGTGTTGGAGCAGAGACATGAAGGAAAACAGTCCTAATAGAACATGAGAAGAACATCTAATTATTCAAAGGAGACTAGTTACAGTGGGAATGAAAAATATGCTAAACAAATAAAACGGTTTAATGCAAGCTCAGCAGAATAATGGAGAAAAATCATTAAAATCTCCACAAATCACCCTACGCTTTGATTTTGAACCGTCTGTGGATTACGGGTGAGCTGCACTGAGAACATCCTCGTCTCTAACACTAACCTGCTGACCTCTGACCTATTGCTGACCAGAAGAGAGGAAGCTGTACTTGACCTGTGACCTTGTGGCATCTTTAATGACCCCCTCACCCACCTGCAGGAACACACAACTGCATCTATATCAATAAGACAAGAGACATGTAAAAGATGGATGTAGCCCAGCCGTGTGTGTAGGTGTGTGTGTGTGTGTGTGTGTGAGAGAGACAATAAATAGTGAGAAGAGGAACAATGATGTATGTTGGGTCTGCAGTCTGAGGCTGCAGATGTTCACCCCAGGTGGTCTGACGCTAATAACATTCCACTTTTTACAGGCCCTTTAATTCACTCAAGATAAATTCACATAAAGTAAACAGTACAGAACACTGTGATGCACCTGTCAGCAACGAGAAAAAAAAGTGAATAACAACATTTTTTACATTTTCTTAAATGACATTTGTTGTGTTGTATTTAATACATCTTAAGATTGACAAGTTTTATGTCAAAAATATAGTAAATTTGTTACAAAAGTTTAGATTCTTAGCTGTTTTCACACTATAGAGACATTCACACTGTTTTATCACCAGTCCATTTACTGCAGTCATGGTGTGACTTTTGCAAAGCTTTATTTGACTGAGTCTATCTAATTTATCTGCTGTATAAGTAATAAACTGCAGAAGCCTTTGGTCAAATTCAGTATTCACACAGTTACCACAGTGTGACATCAAGTGTGGATTATCAACGGTGCATGCAGGCAACCTTATGTGTGATGAACTCTTTTGATTTATTCTGCCGAGCAAAAGAACGTGGTTTGTATTTTGTGACAACTATTATACTTCCAAATCATGCAGTGTTGCAGTCTGATGCTTTGGCCTCTTGTGTATTAAAGTAAAGGCATTTTGTAACATGTTCACTACCAGCTTTACAAAGTTGTTGTACTTCTGTGTTTGAAAATGAGATGGAGACTGAGAGAGAAGGTGAACATGGAGCCCATATTGAATCTTTTTCCCTTAATTTGAAATGATGGGACTTTATTTTCATAAATACCAAAAATGAACATGCTGATGCCCCCCTCCCTCATGCGCCCCCATCTCTTGTGTCACTTCCCTTTCTCCCCCTTTTCTGTCCCTGAGGGTGTACAACATTGAACCAGAGAAGATGAGAAAGAGACAAAGACGAAGATGAGTGATGAGTAGCACCATTCCTATGTCACATGTGCTTAGTGAACAAAAAACAAAACAAAAACAGAGATGTCGTTCTTCAAGGAGTAAAGCAAAAGAAATTCACTGCAAAAGCTCAAAGGTGCTGCTACTCCCATGGGTAATCTGGACAAAAAATAAAATATATTATATATCTAACCCTCTACTCTAATAAAACTGACAATTGCCAAACTCTCGGAGTCATTTTTTATAATAACCTCAACTTTGACAAGCATGTTAATGCTGTCATCCAATCACTTTTTATGTTGTACAACATGAGGAAACTTAAAAAAATCAGATCATTCTTATCCACTAAAAACCTAGAAACTATAATTCAGGCATTCATTTCACCCTTGTTAGGTTACGGTAATGCTCTCTTCTCTTGTCTCACCCAACAAAACCTAAAAAACCTAAAAGCAGACTCATAACCAGGTCCAACAGGAGAGAACACATCACACCAGCTTTAAAAGAACTTTATCGAGTTCCAGTCCATTTTTGAATAGATTTTAAAATCTTAATGATCACTTTTAAGGCTCAGAGAGGACTAAACCCCAGAGTATGTAGCAGACCTCCTTTCCTCCTACGAGCCTAAATGTAAGCTGAGCTCCTCTGGTAGGTCACTCCTGCACGCTCCCCGCTCAAACCCCACAACTAAGGGGCCTTTTCTGTTTTGGCCCCTCAGTGGTGGAATGACGTTTCAGAGGAGATCAGGAGAGCTGATACATTGTCTTCTTTGAAGTCACATTTAAAAACTCACTGTTTTAGACTGGCCTTCCATTGATTTTATCATTGTTTTATTAATTTTACTTATTTTTACTGTTTGATTACTTTCATTTTATTACCATAATATTTTATTGGTTGTTTCTAAAGTGCTTTGTAACTTGTTTTGAAAAGCATTATATAAATAAAGGTGTTATTTTTATTATTATTATTATTATTATTATTATTATTATCATTATTATTATTATTATTATTATTATTATTATTATTATTATTATTATTATCTTGATCTATTTGATAGAGTCTAGCCAGACATGGAACAGTCTAGAAAATCTTCCATTTGCACCATTTAAATGCAATATAATATGCAATATATATTTAAATGCATTAAAAAATTAAATAGCGTGATGTCTACAATTCACCTAAAATTTAGATTGTAGATGTCTTTGACCACAGTCACGATCTATAAGGAGATGCCTAAATCTACTCCCATCTGTTATATTTTATTATTAGAAATAATCAATAATAAAATGGCAATCTTGAATAGAAAATAGATTTAGACTTGTTTTCTGTGACATTACTGATCATAAAGTCTGAAGACAAAAAAAAACAAATAAATACTGAAACTTAATTTGTGTAATGTTTGACATGAATTATAAGGGAAACCCCTGCAAACATATTATAAAGCCTACATTATCTGATTCTACAAGGAAGAAAGTATGCAGCAAAGATCAGAGAGAATGTTGGGATTTTCTCATATGAGACATTCCTTGGCAATACTTCACATACCACACAAAACCCACACTCACAGTGTTGACTTAATATTCTAGTGCAATTAATGTGTGCACAATTTATTTCTCTCCCCAGATGAGCTGCTCCGTTCGTATGCTGCAGAAGGCGTGGTCCTGCCTCTGTTTAATACAATGTACACCCAAAAAGTCAATAAGACGTCTTCCTGCACAGAACAGGTCAACAAATAATTTAAGGTATAATAACTCACAAAATACAAAAACAACCCTCCTAGCTTTGACAAAGCAAGAGTGGATTCTGTGTTTGTGTTCCCTCTGCAGCAGCAAACCTGAATGACTCAACTTCTCTCTTTAGTCTCATAGGATAGACAACTTTAGTCTGGCTGCTGTCTTTAATGAACGAGGGAACAAAACCACAGCGTGTCTCCTTCCCACTCCTCTTGTCTTCATCTCTCCATTTTTCCTTTCAGCCCATTAGAAACAGGCTTTTCTTCTTCTTTTTCACCATGAATCTTTAATCACCCCTTTCATGTGAGTGGCCATGCTTTGACTCTGCATAGCATTGGCCTGAAACACACACCCTTATGTAATTCGTACAGACGCTGCACAGGTTAGGCCTTGTTCACATCCCAGGATCTCTCTAAGACTTGTATCTGCAGTTAACGCTCACAGCTCTCAGTCTCAATTTCAATTTCAATACCAATGGTTTAAACAACAAAGTAAGCTTTATAATAATTTAATAAAGTTAAATAATAAATAATAATGAAACGATACTGTTACGATAATGTTGTAACTGCTGCATCCAGAGCCAACAGTGTTTCTGCTCTCCTGTTTAGACTGAATGTAAATTCATCCGCAGGAACCCAAGAATCAGAGGGAAGTGATGGCTGCGTACACGTGGTCTATACATCTCTTTCTCTGTCATGACACAAATGCACACACACACACACACACACACACACACACACACACACACACACACCTCCAACTGTAAATAAAGCAGTGCAGTCAGGTCACAATCACAGTAAACCACACAAACGACTACCATCTGTCTCTGTGTCTCTGAACATTGGAGTCAATGAGCCTCACTGGCAACAGTTCATACTACACTGCCCAAACACAATAACATTCAGCATCATGGTTTCAGAAATGAAAGAATAAAATATTTGTGAAGGGGTACAGGCCATTCATTATTCCTCTCCCTGTCTTACCACTTTCTTGTTTCCTCTTTCCCCACTCTGTCCCTTCTTCTCTTCCTGTAAATGAGTGATTTATCAGCCTTAATTGCTGGCTGTGGTTCACGTGGTCATGTGACCGCAGCATGACAGCACGTAATAAATACACCCTGAAGAATATACCCTACTTTGCAAACAGAAACACACATTGCCTTCATCGCATCTGCAGATGCAGTACTAACAAAAATAGAACTGGTCTAATAATAGGATTGAAAGGCAAAAACTAAATCTCAGCTCACAATGTGCTTTAAAAGCAAAATATTGTCATAATATAAGACATTTATCACAGCGAGGCAAAGGGCAAAACGGAAAATGTACAGTTAATAGCGATAGTCCAAGTAAATCTATAGTTATAAGGTGTTTCACACACAATGGCGCCCCATACACAGTGAATGGACACACACACACACTCACACACACAGCCTACAGTAGAATCTATCACTCTGGTTCGCGTGTGTTTCCTCCTCACAGCGTTCAGCAGCAGGATGCTGACTGAAGGGCCTGCAGTGCTCAGTTCATGCATCTTATTGTTACATGGAGCCAGTCCTCAACCACTGACCTTTTTATTCACCACACTATACATTGTTAAAATAATGTATGAGGTGTCTCAGCAAAGCCACTTCATTGTTTTGTGTTGTACACAACAGAGGTGTGTGTGTGTGTGTGTGTGTGTGTATTAGTGTGTGCAGCTTACATGGATTATGTGTGAGTGGACAGGAGCAATGTACATGTGTGATGTTCGGAGACCAATCAAAAACATTTAAAAAACATATCAGTATGTGTGTGTATTGACATACAACCGATAGCTGTACTTCTAATGTTGCATGTTGTGACTGATTAAATCAGATTGACATCAGCAGTACTGCTCTGCATGTCTTGTTGACATCCTTGTGTTCTTTGTTTTATAGAGTGGCAGCAAAACACATTTATTGCTGTGCTGTCATTTGACAAATGAGAAAATAATTTCTTAATTGTAAAACAAGAAAAAAGTCAAATTAAATAAAATGAACCAAAGAAAAAAATGCGTAGACATCAAGATGAAAATAAAAATAAAAATATGACGACATTTCTGAACCTTGTATTCTAATCTTCTAATTTTATTCTCTTTATTAAAAAAAAAACTAAAATCAAACCACTGTTGAAGAGTAGAGTCAGACCACAAAGAGAAATAATATTTTAAATGGTTATGAGAAACATGATAGAGATTATCCTGCTCTCAGGCTGTCGCAGCACTGACATTTAGCAAACACGGCAGCACTTAAACACAAGTGCAGCATGCACAAACAGGGATGCAAAAATAATATAATTTAACCTTAGTTTAAACCTAGTTTGAATGTACTTTAAAATATTTGTTTTAGCTCAAGAAAATTTTGGGGTCTTTTGTGCAACAATAATTAATATCTAAATTTTAATCTACAAAAGGAGCTGCACGCAGACTCAAAGCTGATCTGTTTTGTTGTCTCTCTTGGCTCATATAAATGCAATTTATCCATCGTATGGTGTCACATTAATCTCTTTCTCTGATGAAACACATACTTCAGGAAGACAGAAGGAGAGGGGAAGAGGGCCAGACAGAGAGAGGGGGGTGACGCAGACAGTAAATACAAAAGCACTGAGCCAGTCTTACTGTCTACCTGACAGACTGTCTGCCCACCTGCAACATGCTAAACATCTGACCTCTGCAGGAGTTGTACCAATAATGGGACACGATGATTCTACAGTTTGGACAACAACAGAGGCATCAACGTATTGAGAAATTAAGTGTGTGCCTGTGCTTGTGCTTGTGTATTGTATATTTTTTGCAAGTTTGCATATTGCATATATGAATGCTTGTATATAAAAAGGTAAGGGGGGGTGGGGGGCAGCAGAGTGACTCCAGCACCTCTGCACCTTCCCTTCCTCCTCCTTATTTATTTGTCTGTATTAGTTAGCTCCTTCTCAGCACTTAAAATTAATGTCATCCAGCAGAAAATAGAGGCTGAAAGCTAATATTCAGCACTTTCCCAGCAGCCTGGTTATTTATCAAGCTAACAAGGAGAAGATGCATTCCAGGAAATATGTGCCATTAAAGCCCAGAGCTAGTGTTTGAGAGCCAGGAGATAAAAGTGAGGGTGTCAGGGAGAGGGGATGGACGGCATCACCGACAATATGGATGCAGAGAGACCAGCAAACACATTTATATAAAAGACAATAGATACACTCAACTACGAGCACAAGAAGCGATAGGAAACACATTCTGTCTTCCAGTGGCGGAGCCACTGTGCATATCCTGCATGTGCTGCATGTGTGTATATGAAGTGCTGATTTGCTCATGGCTATGAAAGATCCTTTAGGGGATACAGAAAACATAGTTTGGAGATTTGAATAAATCATGTGCTGCCAGAGTCAGCTTAGCACTAATTTTCTCTTAAGGAGCCTGGTGTTGAAACACGTCCCGAGGACTGTTAGTATTGTGCCGTGTTAACATCTCTATAGCATCAGGAGCTAACCGGAGTGTTGGAATTCAATTAGACACTGGGTTCAACGCTAAGCAGCTAGAACTGGGCAGTCCCCGCAGGGGGGGAGAGGGGATGGTGACGCAAAGGGGAGCGAGGATGAAGTGTGTGTGTTTGTGTGTGTAAGGAGAAGGAGACTGCGGGTGAGAGGAAGGCCCTGGGCTGCTGGCTGCGGTGATTCAGGGGAATACATTATATCACACTAACCTCCGGCTGATCACAAGTACCTCTTGCAATCACACTGTGAACACACAGTCCCAACCTGAGGACAACAGTGGCTCTGAGGTTCACACACACACACACACACACACACACACACACACACACACACACACACACACACACACACACACACACACACACACACACACACACACACACTCAGCTCAACAACTAATTATGTTAGAATAAAACAACACAATCCAGGCTTTAACAACTGAAACATTGGAGCGAAGATTGTATATTAACATAAGTTGAAAAGATGAGCGGTTTGATGTTTAGAGGTTTGGCTCGAAGGTGAAGTTTTCTCCTCAACTATCATCTATTACATGTTTCAGAGGAAGGAAAAAAACACATAAGACATTTTTTAAAACAATCCAGATCTTAACACGGTTGTTGTTTGTTCAGTTTGTGTATCTTTATGACTGTAGAGAATGAAATATTTGTATCTTTTTTGTTATTTCTAATCCAAACCCACTTCTTCTTGCTTCCATTTTTTTTAGACCAGGCTAAGTCATACATCCTATTCATATCCTTCCTGTCATATGGACTGAGGAATGACATCTGTGTCCCTATAAATAGTGTAACATTAAAGTCCCAAACTGAGCAGCCAGTACTTATCTACATCCCAGTAAATGGAGTGTGCCAAACTGATGTAGATATTTATTGGACATTTTGATATTTACTGTTTATCACCTGAAATCATGTTGTGGAATTGTGCTTCAACATCAGACATTATGAAATACCGCTTTGTTGTCTAAAAATGATACAATATTCACTCAGTATTTTCAAAATGCTCCAGGTTGATTCCCATTAACATGCAGTTTAATGTGACGTACATTAACAAGCCTGAACAGATGCCATGATATCCATCAACATCAATCTTCCGCTTAGTGGATATTTCTATTTTTAAACAACAGGCAGCCATATTTGAAGCTTTGATATCAACCACTATCTAAGGACAAAGGCTGTTTGGGTGTTTATGCACACAGCCCATATGTCCATGCAAACGTTTGAATATACGCTCTCTTTCTTCCTCTCTCTTACACACACACACACCTTGATATGTCTACAGTATGTGCATGTGCCCATGTGCCCTTCCTCCTCTGTCTGACCTGCCTGCTGTCAGCCACAGAGGCACCTTTCCTCCCTGCGCCTCCTCCTCACAAGTGGCCAACCCATCCCGTCACCATGAGGAAAAGACGTGTAGGAGGAGGAGGTGGAGCGATGACGGGGGTACAACGGCGGAAGGAGTACAAGTGAGGGTTGGAGTGGTGGGGGGTGCAGGGGGGAAGGATTGTGGAGGCGTGTTGGGTGGGTGTGGGCTCTGAAGCTTCCTCTAATGTGCCCTCTCTCCCCTGCCTGTGACCTCAGAGCTCCTGACAGCCAGAAAGTGCTGAAGCATGCAGGTGTCTTAGCGCTGCAGCGACACACTTGCGCGGGCAGGAACACGTGCCACACACACACACACACACACACACACACACACACACACACACACACACACACACACACACACACTCTTTAATTTTTTAACCCTTTAACCACCTTCATCCTCACAATGTCAACAGCCTTTCTTATAAAACTGGACATTAATCTGTCTTTAACTATCTTCTTATAATTAATCAACATTTAAAAAAAATGGACAGTGTTGGAGTTCAAAGACAATAGAAGCACGTGTTTCACAATGCTGAGCGCATGAGGAAAGTAGAGTATACTGTCTAGTGCACAGTAAAATTAGCCGATGCTGATGCTGTAGTTTTCTCTGTCCAGCCTCTCGGCTGTACAGTATAAAACCTGAGGTGTCCAGAGAGTGTCATGTCCTGTCTGTGTGTGTGTGTGTGTGTGTGTGTGTGTGTGTGTGTGTGCGTGCGTTTGTGTGTGTGTGTGTATGTGTGTGTGTAAAGAGGGGTTAGGTTTAGAGAGTTGTATTACAGTGGTGATGAGTCGCCTGGCTGAGAGGCTGATACCTCAGCAGCACCCAGCATTGACCAGGCCTTTAAATAAAGCCTTCGATCCTCCAGCAGCGGAGAAGGTCACCGCCTGCCTCTAGTTACCCTGCCTGTCTGTCTGCATCCACGGCCAGGATCCCTCCTACCATCCCTTCCTTCACCTCCTCACCTCCTCCTGTTCCCTGGTATACACGTCTGCATTCATATTTAGGCACCTTCCTTCGGTCAATCCCTCAACTTCCTCCTTAATTCTACGTGATTTGACATCCGTCCTTTCTCTCATGAGAGTGCAAAAAACTAGTCCTCACTTTCCCTCATTCACTCCAACATCATCTGCCATCCTCTGCAATCCCACCATCCGTCCATCTGCATGTCAGCCAGATATAAAAAATAATGTACAGTGTTTGACTCCGTGGAGAGAGCAGAGAGGAGTGAAGGAGGTCAAAGGATCAGGACAAAGGTTTTGGTCTCATCCCATGAGCACTGCACATGTCACCCTCCTGTCAATCAAATAACACTGGCAGAGTCCCAAAACAAAGACCTGCATAACAGTGCACACAGCAAATGTTGACAGAGCGTCATAGAGCTAAATATGAAGTGAGAAAAATCGACAACGTTGTAATCATTAATCCCTCCGTGGTGTCTGATGTCTCAAACAGGTGCTTCCTTGGAAAATTAAATCAAATTAAACAAGTGATTGTGGTTTAGATTTCACTCAGACGACAGACACAACGATCTTACTTCATGTCTGAGGCATTACACACATTTTTGTCACATTTGTACAAACAGTGAAAATATCAAGATGTTATGAGGCTGTTTTAATTGTTTGACTGACAGGTTGTGTTAAAATAGTTCGAATTTGAGAGAGAACTGTGAAATCAAGCATGAACAATTGTTCTATTTAAAAATAAAAATATACAGTATGCTGTATTTTTTATATTGTAGTCTATCTCAAATGATTTGCTTAGCTGCACCTCCTTTTTATTTTAAATATAACATGGGCTTTTTCGAGTATTAAACTGAATCAAAGTGAAGGAGATGGATACTAAGTCCTTTCAATACACAAATGAAAATGCAAATAAAATAAATATTACAAAATATGTTAATTAATTCTCGATCCATTACAAAACAGTATTATTAAAATTTCAATATAAACATATGCTGTGTTTTGATGAACATGTAGCTGATCAGACATGCGCAACGCTTAACATTTTTATGCAGTTTATATTCATTTTACTGTGACATTTTATCAGTGTAATTGTATTAAATGAAAGTGTGTTGTTAAGTACAGGAGTGTCAAAGATTAAAGACTGAACAAGACAAGTTACCTCAGACTCCCAGGTGGTGGAGAGGTCACAGCTCTCTATCACAGATGGAGGAATTTTCTTGACGTCCTGTAAAAACAGCGAACAGAAATATATCTTAAAACCCACACTCTTATCCCTCCATACATGAAACTCTACTGTAGACATAATATAGTTTGAAAATTTAGTCATAGGTCTTTGTTGCAAAACAGAAATGAAATTTAAGAAAAATGACGCGGAGGAGAGAGCAAAGATAAAGTCTCTGATGTTAAAGAGCAATATTAGTCATCTTAGAAACTATCAAACTTTGAATAATACATTTGGGGCAATAATATTTTTTCTAAAATAAAGCTAATTCATTAAAGGTTATCAAGCAATTTGTAATATAGAATGATTAAGTACTTAAATTCAGTGCAATTAATTCAGATAAAAAGTTTAAACAATTCAAAATAATCATATATAAACTTGAAGAAGGGCTTTAACAAACAAACACAAACAAACAACACAAAAACAAAACTTAATCACTCTAATTGTTAAAACGATCAGATATTAGATTTGATTGGAAAGTTTGGAGATTTGTTTGAAATTTCAATCTCTCTCTGACACACACACACACACACACACACACACACACACACTGTAGCATATTTAAAAGACAAACTCTGAATATGTGAAATAAATTTCAGTTCAGACTATAACATTATTTTGATAGCGTTTGATAAAACACAATAGATTTATAGCGACCCTACTCTTCATTAAAATGCATAAGATTTTACATGCATTATTTAAAATAAATGTAAAATTTATTAGATTATATTACATTCAATTATAGAGTTCATAAAATACTGAAATTAAACATTCAAGTCAATCAGCTATGGCAGTCATATAAGATTCCTTCAGTGGTGTTCGTGTCAGACAGGAGCGTATTCACACATTCATGTTTGAACATACCACATGAACACTCATGAACATTACATGAACACATGAGGGACACTCTGAAGATGAAAAACGGGTTTGAAAACCAAGTTAGTTATTAGTTAGTCATCCTGAAAAACTTTCCTTTTGGCTTTTGTCAAGAGAAGTGAGGCAACGGACCGACAAAGTATAGTAATGCCCCTCAGCCCATCTTTATGCAACAATGAGAACCATTCATGGCCCTTTAATAATATTCGTACTGAAGCCAGACAGACTCTGACCCGTTCAGCTTCATAGCAGCCCACAGTGTCAAACCTACAGCAAAGAGAAATCTGATGTCTGCTGAGAAAAATGCCCTGAAACATCAAGCAGTGCAGACTGGCCTCCCAAATGTACCTGAACGCTATTGAGAATTTAGGTTTCTGCCCCATAGAAATGAATCCACATATATACTATAGTCGCACACATCCATAGGTGAACACAAACAAAGAGCTTGATAAACACACACAGGG
This sequence comes from Chaunax sp. Z400, assembly GCA_037577475.1. Lineage (NCBI taxonomy): Eukaryota > Metazoa > Chordata > Actinopteri > Lophiiformes > Chaunacidae > Chaunax > Chaunax sp. Z400. Next base: position 16,161,266 of record CM075186.1, read on the forward strand.
TCAGACACAGAGGAACATTCACACACACACATGTGGAGGCATCTATATATACTCCCACACACACACACTGTCCACACATACTTGCACACACGTGTCCTACTTTGTGTGCTAATTCAGACAAGCAAACACCACACACACGCACACACACGCACTGAGCTTGATGCAAGGGGTCCACATGTAGAGGGCTGCTACATGGCACCAGTGTTTGGGGTCAAGGCCTTTCCCAGGTACAAATGAAAGGGAGAGGACAGACTTTGGAAGAGCTGAACAACACTGTGGGTCACCTTGCCTGGCAAAGAGATCAATGTCTGATGGACTGGCTGAGAGGGGGAGAGAGAGATAGAGAAAGAAAATGAGAGAGAGAGAGAGAGAGAGAGAGAGAAGGGTAAATCACCTCTCTCACTTCATTGAGATGCAAGTAAAACACACAGAGGTTGGGTGTAGCTCCAGCTCCGCCCTGCACAACGTAAACTCACACATGCACAGACTTCAACATGCTCACATAGACAAACACACACACACACACACACACACACACACACACACACACACACACACACACACACACACACACACACACACACACACACACACACAGTCATATAATGCACTCAGTTTTCAACCCCCCCCCCAACCACATCCGCTGTGGTCCAAAACACACCTCTGTACTGACTCAGTTGAGCACCAACACAGCCTCAACTATGCCTGTCTGGGAGTCACAATATTGTGATCACATATAATTAAATCATAATTAGCTTTCATCTACTGCCCTTTAGTTATGCATTCTGACTAGCGCTCCTTATACAAGCAAATGCAAATCTAATGTTTCTACGGCGGCATACAGGCAACATTACATGCGCCTATATGCACATTCTTTTACAGCTGAGCATTTACAGTAATCTCAATTCAACACAAGACTATAGGATTGGATTCAGGCAATCACATTACCTCTCCTATGCCCATGCTTCTATTTGCTGGAGAAAATCACCATGTAAAGCCAACGCAGACAGATATACACACAGAGGCAGCGGCATAAACCTTCTTTACAGCTGCTGCATTCTTACCACATGCACAGCCCTGACAGAAGGGGACAAGTTAAATTATTAGGGTTTCAAATAAATGACACATAACTCAGGACATTGGAAGACAGAGAGAGGGAGAGGGGCTCTGGCTCTGCAGGTCTAGATGATGGACGGACCACAGAGGAACATAAATGCAGCTGATTTAAATCACTTTAAATGTAAATGTTTATCGTGTGGAGTGATGCAGATGCGGATTGAGTGGAAGAGATTGAAATTGTTTCCTCTTTTGAATGCAAATATGTTTTTAACCCATTGGGGGTTTTGTCATGGGGAAGGTAGTGCTCACAGGGAAGATAAGAAAATGAACATGCACAAAAAGAAAAGTGTGATGAAATGAGATATGTGACTCCAATCGGCAGAAAACCATTTTTAGTAATACAAGACACATTCTTTTTTTTCTTTTTTTTTTTTTACCAATGATAAGATCGTATTATTTGTTATATATATTTGAGGTGTTGACACCTTAAGGTAGGAGCGCTTTTTCATTTGGTGTTTAAGAAATAAAGTATTTTCGGTTATTCTGATTATGAAACAATAAAGACTTTCAGTGATTCTAAATCCAGACAGAGGAACTTTTGGGCTACCTTGAACTTTGGTTCAGCTGCTCTTAAATAAGTGTATTACCGTAAATAAAATTGATGCCGCGTGATTTTTAATGCACATTTGGCCTTTAAAGTTTGTTCTGCGCTAATCAAGATTGTATTTACGATATTTGTTTTAATTACATTAAGTTAGATTTCCTTTTGATTGACATAAAAAGCCACAAGCATCCCAGTGTCATGATAAAAATGACTCTGTGCGATAGATTTAATGCACTCAGATAAAGCATATATACACTGTTCTACCACAAGGTCAAATAAAAGACAATGCTGGCTGGTTATTGAGCACTCTCACAAATAGACACTAAAAAGTGTGCACATCCTTTGTCCTATTAATTCTGAGGCATTAAGGGGAAGTACATGACGATGATTCAGATGTCAATACTGATAAATTTCAAAGTGATATCCCATAGTTGACCTGAAAGAGAGAGTCCAATATTGTGACAGCAGACAACTACATTATCTTTAATAACCTAATTATTGGACAGACTGCAAATGATCACAGAGCAGAAGTCAATATACTGGGCCGGAGAATAGAATTACAGTTCATACTGATAAGATTAATAATGTGGTGTGTCTGTATGCTAAATGTGCACAATTTTTCATACTGTACAAACGAAAGAGAGAATGCAAAAGAAAGAGAAAGAAGCAGTGAACTGAGAATTAATGAGGAAGCACTGATATATTTTTTCCTGTGCATTCTGTCCTCCTTCAACACAGGAAGTGAATCAGTGCCACTGAATCCTTCCTGCCCCTTGGTTTGTCTAGAAGTCAAAACACACACATGAGCAAAAAATCATCCCACACACCTTCCACACCCCTTCGATGATCAGCATTTTCCTGCTTCATCATTCTTACACATTGAATTATGGGGCATACACACTGGAAACCTGTGAACCCCTACACAAAGCAGGCTGTCACCTAACACTGTTGCACAAACAGGTTCCAGGTAAGACTGTGCCGATCAAAAAAATCCTGTCTGCCTAACAGAAGAAAGAGGTGCCGTGAAGAAGAATAGCATCTCCAGTGCTAGGTTATAACACAAATGTAATTAAATAGCACACTATATTGACCTAATCAGATAGGAGGGCCATAAATTAGTGGACACATGCTCACTAAAAGGCCCTCTTCTCTCAGCTAGGACGCATCTCTGATCGTTTATCATCTGAAAGGAGCAGGAAGGCAGCCAGCATCTCTCTCTCTCCCCCCTCTCTGTATTGCTCTCTCGCCCTCTCCCTCTGTGTGTGTTGCTCTCTCTCCCTCTCACTCTCTCCCTGTCTCTCACTCACTTTTAATCACAGAGAAAATCATTCTTCCAGGCATGAGAGGATCATGCTCTCCCATCTTGTCCCTCACCCCGGGCTTTCATGGGAGTTAACATGAAGGTGTGTACATGTGTGTGTGTGTCTGTGAGAGAGAGAGCTTATACACAGTCTTCAAACATGTCACAACTATAGCATTTTGAAGTCTCCACGAGCTATAAAACAATGCCTCCTTATGTAGGCCTACATACACTCAGAACATACAAGCACTTAGACTGTCAAAGGTCCCGGCGTCGGAAAATATAATCTCCCCACTCCACACACTCATTCACATAACCAGACAGATTTCCAGCAACATGCATTGTGGTGACCCTGCATTGCAGCCCAGTCCAGTCCCTGTGCAGCTTTTATCTCTGCTGTACTTAAAGAGGCACTGAGTTCATCAGCCTGCTTTCAGGAGGAGAAGCACCCTGCAGGCCACCTTCAGTCCAGAGCAGCGGCAGCTCCTCGGATACCGGACCTGTCAGTCTCTACAAAACAAAATCACTGCGAGAGCCTCGTGTTGTTTTTATTTTTCCTCCTCTTATCAGCATTATTATGCAAGAAGCCAAACAAGGGATCTTTACACTGATGCACTCAAATTGCCAAATTACCTCGGATGTCAGGGCGAAATTTTGGGGTAATTTAGTCTTACTAGAAATGAATCAGCTTTAGCCATATCACCGCAGTATTATTGTTTCACTGTATAATAATTATTTTCAGAGGCGGTCAATTGCAGGGAGTCAACATTCTTATTTTCAAAATCAAACAAATTTGCCTAATCTTATCCAGACAAGGTGTTTTATTTATTTTTTCGTCATCTAGACCGTTGTTAAGGTCGACTTTAAATGAGATTTTCCACATGCAATATTCAACAAGTGGACAGCTACCGAGTAAAAAGTCCAAGTTTACTCTGAAATCAATCATTAACTCGGACTTTTCTAGGGCACTTGCAGCACAATTATTAGACCCTGGTGCAAAAATAAAATTGTGTTAGAAATATTGACCACTGTGGTCTGATTTTCTGTACATTTTTAAAGCGAAATTAAAGACTTGCCGTCTTACATTACGCAACAAGTGAACAGCGTCCATTTTATTTCTTAAGAAGAAAAAGTCGTCAAAAGAAAAAGACAATTCTTTGCAATAATTGGCCCTGTATTTTTCAGTGAAAGACAAAAATTGAAAACATATTAAAAACAAAATACTAATTCACAACAATCGTTTCAGCTGAACTTGGAGCTGTAACGCGCTTTGTGTGCAACATTGCGCTTTAACTAAAATCAAATGTTAATATTATTTCAACAACATATGAAATCGGCTTATTCTCCGTCTGTTTATATTTAAGTTTATCTCGATTTAAGTTTACAAGACTGCCAGTGTGTGGTGTCACCTCAAAGACAATGACATGCAGAACTAAAGAGAACAGAAATAAACATTTTCAGGAGAATATATTTGCTTCCATTCATAAAGATTAATTGATGAATAGTACGTTCATTAATTCCATTTTAAGAGTGAACACGATGTCTGCCAGTGAACTGTACTGTCCATACAGGCTATAGAAATTCAGGGCATCACAAAAGATGTATGACTACAAGATGCTTTGCTTAATTATTCTACAAGACCGGAAATACAGCAACAGATATAGTTTATTTACCGATTGACACCCATAGGGTTCTGGGCAAACTTAATTAAGTTCCCTAAATGAAAGGAAACATAAACAACGAGCAAGAATCATTTGTTGCAACATTTTAACGTGACAAAGCAGCCTATTTATTTCAGGACATGCATTCTGCTCAAAGCATTTAATCTACAGGCCCACTTGTTGATCGCAATAATATATTGAGTTTGCATTTGTCAGGAAATATTATAATTGTTTGTACGATATATTCCGATGCTGTTGACCTTTGTTATCTGTCAATAAATCAGTATTGAGTACAAAGTGTTTTTTTTTATTCCACATCGTCACTTTTCACACAAGGCTCCAAAAGAAGCCTAAAATGTCGAAGCGTCCATGCACAACTTGTATGAAAGCAACGTGACGGATGAATGTGCTTGTTCTCACTTTTTAACAAATAAAAGGTGATGAGGCTGAACAATGCAGTCATGGTATAATACAATCATAATACACAAATTCACAAAAATATGCAAAAAAAAGTCAAACGTAAATACACAATCCGTACATGACCAGCATGCATGGCTTCACACAACTGTTAAAGTCTGACATCAATTTCCCAAACGAGTTTGGATGTTTTTCACAAGACATATATAGAATGAATGATATGAAAATGAGATCATTCATATCGAGATAAATTGTCTCTAATCAAAACAAAAAAACAAAAATAAATTCACATCAAAATCAAGCCTGAGGATTGTTGAATTTCACAAAACAAATTTGGGGTAAAGGGAACAGGATGGACGAGGCGCAGAATGAGGCTGTAAGGGCGCACTTATTCAGCAAAGTAATTTTATGCAGTGTGACTATAGACAAACATCACCAGCTAGACAGAAATCCTTTGAAATGTGTGGAAAGCTAATTCTCATTCAGTCATTTAAGTGATAAATGATAAAAACATAAATCAAACACCCTGAAACAAAATACTTCTGAAATACAGAAAAGTGAAAAAACTCTTTTGTCCTTAACTGACGCAGTTTTATCAAACAACTCCAACACAAGCACGCACCACTTATTTTTTAGCTGCGCGCAAAGTAAAAGTTTTTCTGTTTCTTTGTGAGGGTCGGTTAATAAAACTTTTCAGCGCCGAGACTCACATGAAAAACTCCGGGGATGAGGGGTTGTTGTCGCTGCTGGATCCTCCGTTTTCTCTGAAGCCGGTGCTGATCAGCTTCTCGTATTTCTCCTTGTAGGCGTCCCTTTCCCTGGCCAGCCGGGAGATCTCCTGCTTGAGGTGGTCCACCTGCTGTATGAGTTGCGTCTTCTCTCCCTCCAGGACGTGCCGTTGCTGGACCCGCTTGTACCGGCAGGACTGGGCATAGCCTCTGTTCTTAAGTGTCCTCCTCTTCTGTTTCAGACGGATCACCTCTTCCTTGCTGACGCCCCGGAGCTGACGGTTCAATTCCCGCACCGACATGGTCACCAGCTGCTCGTCCGAGAACCGATCTTCCAAGCGCAAGTGTTGGTGGTTTCCCCCTGAGCCGCCGCCGGACTGAGACCCGGAGGAGGGGTGGTGTGCTCCTGAATGGTGGTGGTGATGATGGTGGTGGTGGTGGTGGGGAGCACCGTTCTGAGCTGCGGCTGCAGCGATAACCGCGGACACCACGGCGGCCGCTGATCCCATCTCCTCCCCGGCCATGGCGCCTCCTGCCCCGGCTGCGCCGCCGTACTGCTGCCCCCTGGTATAGCCATCAAAGGTCTGGAGCTGGTGACTGCTACTGATCAGCGCCTCTACGGCGTCCTCCGGGCTAAAGCCCAGAGCCTCGGGGTTCAGCTGCTGTTGGTATCCGGTCATCCAGTAGAAATCCTCCAAGTGAGCTTTCTGTTCGCTCCCTGATCCCGGACTCGGCGCCGAGAAGCTTGGAGAGGGGGGAACCGAGCTGCAAGGCGTGCTCATCGGGGTGGAAGATAGGGATCCCCCGGCGACCAGGCGGCTGCACTGGCTGATGCTGCGATCGGGCTCCACCGGCTCCTTTTTCACTTCAAACTTCATCAGATCGAAGTCATTAACATATTCCATGGCCAGGGGACTGGTGGGCAGGTCGGAGTTGCTCATTGCCAGCTCTGATGCCATCCTCTTGCTGTTGACAGTCCTCCAAAGGGTGTGAGGAGCACCTGTCAAAGTGGGCTGCTGAGACACGCACTGAGCCAGCTTGATTTATTTATTTATTTTCTTCAAAACCGAAGAAAAAAGTGGATTTTCTCGCACTAATTTGCGCAGCGCAGGTTTTGGTTTCGTGAGTCGATAAGTTTTTTTCTTCAGTCTGTGTTTCACAGAGGAGCGCAGTTTCCTCCCTCTCTCCGAGCGTGCGGGTGTCTGAGCGCCGCTCTCTCTGTTTCTACCATTTAACACTTCATGGCTCCTTTTAGGATTAGTGCGCCAATTTGAGGAGGTTCACGTACGTGTCCCGGGCAAATAGTTGCTTTGTGGAGAATGAAAAAAAGAAAAAACTCCACCCAAGGATTGATAGATTTTTTTTTCTAAGGGATCAGTCAGCCGACGAGTTAAAAAGCATTGCTTAGTTTTATAGGCGCCCTGACGTCAGGACTAAAATATGAAATTGACTGAGACTCAGCCAATGAGGAGCCCAGCCTGGGGACATAATTAGCATAACAGTATAGAAACTCAAAGTTTTCTCAGCTGTCGAAGTCTATCATCACATTAACACATGAGACTTAATATTTATTATTTTGACACTTTGCACGGAACAAAGCAAGTTAAAGAAAACAGACTTTGGAGGATGAACAGAAGATATCTGATGGTAAATATGCATGTAGGCCCATCTTCTTCAGCTTGTTACGTATTTTTAATTTTTAACATGTAGCCTATTTAGGGCTTTTCCGTCACAATAATAATTATAACTTAAATTTCATTTTAGAGTTTGTCACCAATATCGTTTGTTTGTTTGTCAGTATTATCCGGTGATCAGTCGGACCTTCTTAACCCTGCTGTCATTTAGTGTGTTGATATAGATTAGTCATAATTTTCACAGGAGTATTAAATTAATTGTGACTTTATAATTAAGAAGTCAAAGCCGTTTTAGTCACTCAACCCAAACATCTTGAAATTAAATGCATCAAAACGCATTTAATGATATTCACTGCGTGATAGGTAAATGGTCTGCATAGTTTGATCTGCAATAAAAAAAAAAGAAGAAGATGATTATAGATAAAGCGGACCGCTGGGTGAGGATGGTGAAAGTGTCTGAGAGGAGCATGTCATGGGTCTCCTTGAATGACAGCCTTTGGAAACCCAACGTCGCCACCTTTCGGTATAAAATAATACTTCATGTGGCTCAAAGGGGCTGTATTTGTCACTGCGGTGTGAAACTGATTTTCTGCTTTACATGGAATTATTTCTTTTTTTTAAAATCGCTTTACTCTTGTAGCCAAATCTGTTCTCTGTTGGTCTTATTGGTGTAGAGGGAGATTATGCAACAGGACAAACATTTGTATGCTGCAAGGCAAAAATAACACCTGTGATTTCCATGAAAAAGAAAAAAAAATCATAATTTAAACTATACACAAGTCATTTTTCTGTGATGAGAAAACTGTACATCTATTTCCAATATATTCACATTAAAATGAAGCAGTGACAACACCTCCATCTGTGTACTTCTGGTGTCTACATCCCCAAGTCCATGTAATGATTAGAGCATCAGTGTTCCTCTCTTTCTCTCTTTCACACACACATTCCTCAGGAGTAGTGGCACATAAGAACAAACAATAAGGAGGGCTATACTCAGAGGACCAAAGAGTAAATAAGAGCACTCTCCCTGGAAAATGTCACACGGGGAAGCTTCAGAAAACTACAAAGCCGCCAGCAGATAATCCAACTCCCTGGTGTCCTGACGCAAGTAAATATTCTCTTGGTCCCTGTGACTGTTCAAGGGGACTTAACGTTAAACAGGAAGGATAAACATCGTGTTTTATTCATTAGAAAAGACAACAGAGCATCCTCTGATGCTTTTGAATAAATATTAAACAGACGAGATGTCCCATCTAATGCTACTATATGTTGTTGCTGCTGTATTGAAGTGAGATACAGGACAATAACTTTGGAGTAACAGCAACATAACAGTCATTTGTATGTATTTTGATAATCATGATAGCATTATGTTCAGTGACGGGAAAATGATGAATAATGAATGAACAGTAGAAAGCGAATAAAAATGATACTCCTCTTTGCAAAATTGAATTTTTAATTCATAAATTGGCAATGGCATGGCAATAACCAAAAAATATCATCATATCATTCCCTAACAGTCCATTCAAATTTGTTTTACACACAGAGAGCAGTTTATGTTGTTCATGTTTCCACACATGGAGGCCATATTTGATGCAATGTTGGACCCTAGCTGCTGTGTGAGCTCTGGGTCCACCACATCTCTTAAACCAAGATTTATCGGCCTGAGAGTCTCAAGGGTTAACAAGCAGTGTCCAGAGCCAAAGCAGCAAGTTGTGTTACTGAGGGCTAATAGTCCTACGCCCCTCATTCTGGCACACATAATAAAATAAGCTTAGACAGCTGGAAGAGGACCACAAGTTAAGAGCATTTGCACACCAGTCTTTTTAGATAGATAGATAGATAGATAGATAGATAGATAGATAGATAGATAATTTGCTAAATACGTCTACAACTATAGTAGGAACTCAGAGCCATGCAGTTTGTTAAAGCTAACTCTCTTGTAACACTAATGCCCTGGCCTTACGTGAACAAACCATCTTTCTGTTAATAGTCTGGTCCCTACATGTGGAGCCCCGCTACAGTGTGTGGTAATGAGACACTGTCTGACCTTTCACAGTTCATCCCAGGAGAAAACTGATGCATCCTGGGTAAAGGATAACCAGTGCTCCCAGACTTCCTTGATTTACTGCTGCAATGACTTTACTAATTGTTACATCTATTAAAACCATCCTCGTTACAGCATGACTTATGTGCCTGAAGTTGTGCACTTACAGAGGGTGTGCGTATTGTTTGCTTTGTTACCCACATTTATAGTAGAATTTTTTTGCTTCCAGGTTTGTTCATCCATTTCAATTTAAAATAAATAACATTCAGAAATACAATTTATTTAAGACAAATATAGCAGCATGGGCTCCATGATATGATTATGATGCTTCTAAAATATTATCACAATGTTTAAGCAAAGAAAGAAAATTGAGGATGGAGAGTGCTGAGAAAAAAAACCCTCATTAAATCTCTCTTTATGCATCTGCAAGATATGCAGTTTAAAACCCCACTCATATTATTCAGAATATCAAGTGTGGCAAAAATAGCCGAAGACAATACCATATTTAACAGACAGTAACTTAAATAACACACCAGAACCTAAACTAAAGGATTTTGCATTACTAGGATTATGCCTTATAATCATTTATTACGTTCCCAATGGGAGGTAGGCTTCATTCTCAATCCTTGTTTAATGTCATATATTAAACTCTGGTGGCACTCCAAATGGGGGACAACTAGACGAGTGGGCTCAGTGGACTCATCTGAGACACATTTAATTAGTACAGAAAATGAAATGTTTCGTGGGGTCTTAACTAACTATTGTACCTTTTGTAATAGAACGGGAAGCTATGAGAAGCTATTATAAGGAGGAGCATGAAAAACGGTGCCACACTTAACTCTGCCAGTGTTTTATAGGGGGAATAAAAGAATGCGTATTAAGATAATAAGCTTCCACATCACAGAAACAGAGTGCCATATTTGCAAAGTGCAACGTTTGAGAGAACAGGCTTAGTTGCTCTCTCTGGCTCCCTCACTCCACTGTGCTCTCTGATCCTGCATTAACCAGACTTTTAGAGCATTTTCTGATTCATTTACCTGCTCAGGAAGCAGGTAGCAGCAGCGAGTTTGTCTGTTTATATGAAACACATCTACATGGTTAACGGGGGGAGAAAGAGGCCTTCAACAAGTGAGTTTGATCCAGAACTGATGTTTCTCTGTTGTTTTTACCTTGATCCAGCTCTGTTTTTTAAACTACCGTGGACAAAAATTCCAAGGCCGTGTTCACATGCAGTTAAAAGTGACACAATCAGTATTTTTTTCTCAGATCTTTTTGCCTCGACTGTTCACATTCATCTTTGTATGTGACCCGTACCTGGCGTCAGTGTGAACAGATCTGTACCATGACCCATTTACAATAAGCATGCAGATGAACAACAGAACATGTCATTGGTATGACACCTCATTGGCAGAATCAATAAAGTAGTTTGCTGTGGTAACAGTAGTGTGGTGAAGGTCCATCAGCTTTTTAGGCCGAAGGCAAGAAGGAAAATTCAGGATTCGACTGAACCATTTTCCCATTTAGCTATTAAATTAGCATCCTCGTGTCACCCATCGTTGCTGCGATCCTCCATATTTGACTTTGTCCACCATTTCTGCCAAAACATTGACATGAGCATGCTCAGTGGGAGAAAAGCCACAGGATTTCTGATCTGATTGTGCACACTGCTGTAACATCAGCAACATCAACATCAGCTGACAATCTGCGTCGTTGTTGCCATCTCTCCTCTCTGGTTGTTTCGATTAACCTTCCTGCTGGTGCTGATGACGACATTGCTCAATGCATGCGTATACCCAAAACGCCACATGAATTCTGATTTGTTCTCATTCACTTCACATGGCCACAAAGTGGATGTATATACGATCTAGGATCACATAAGAAAGTGACTTAAATCTGATTTGAAAAGATCTGGTATTTGTTTTGACACAGGCCTGAAAAAGTCAGATTTGTGTCACATTAAGGCAAAATATCAGAACTGAGTCATTTCAACCTGGTTTTTGCATGTAGGCATTCGCTAAGCGATGTCGTCACCAGCCAGCATTCACAGTAACATGAAATGACCAGAGAGGAGAGGTGAAACAACAATGCTGATTATCAGCTGTTCACAATCTGCTTGTGAACAACTGAAGAAGTGTTTGCTGTCCTGCAGAACAAAATGTCATGCAAACATTTGCTGCTAGTGCATCCATTTCAGTTTGAATACCATGAGTTGTCTCACAAATAAGACTTTTTCTGTTGTTGTTTGTGATGCAGACGACTCGTGCAGAAGTGTATCAATGTGTGCATGCATGCCATTTCGGAGGACAGATGTGTTCACATTAGATTTAGACACAGGTAATTTATAATTATGAATGTGAACCATAGATAACCAAAACTGATCTGAGCAGAGCATCGGAACAGAACAACGCAGCTTCTAATGGAAACGTAACCAAACTAACACAAATCAGAATCGAAAAGAACAGATTCCATGTGATTCATGCTGTTCACACTGAAATGAAAAAAAGAAGAAGAAAAATCTGAGTCACACATGAGGGAAAAAAAAGAAGATTTGGGCCATCATTGCGTGCAGTGTGAGCATAGCCTGTCAATCACACCCTTAAAGTCTAAAAGATCTAAATATTATATGCAGACTATAAATACTGTATGATACGGATTCAAATGCTCTTGATTAGAACACCAGACTTTTACTCTCTCTCTCTTTGGCTCTGTGCCTGCCAGAAGGATGCTTCAACCTGGTAATTGGCCACAATGAGCAGACTTGCATGTGTCAAACTCTCCTCTTCACATCTGGTTATTGTCTCTCACAGCAGGTGGACATCACAGGCATGGTCTGAACAGTCTCATCTGCTTTCTGTGTCTGTGGAGCACTGGATGCACTGCTATTACACTTATAAACCAGCAACACTTGCAAGTGTGGCTTAAGATATGATATCTCTAGCATGGTTGGTTAAAGTGATGGAGGAAATCTTGGTCACTCTGCACATGTCAGTGCAGTCTGTGAGTATATAATTTTCTACGGCTTTATGAATGCACAAATTTGAAGTACTGCAAGAGTCAGTAGTTCATTGAGGATTCAACAGTCCAGGTTAAGCAATGTAATAATGTTTACACAATACACACTAAAATAAAATGTGAATTGTGTGGAACCTAGGCTCAGCTACTCTCATTAGACACACACTGCTACGTTATTGGCTTCATTAGCTTACCCTAACGTGTATCACCCAGCATGTGGAGGAGCAGGTAGAAGAAGTCTGGACAATACACAAAAGTACACAAGCGGTTTGTATTTACCCAGAGCTAATGGTTTCTAATAGTCCACCTTAGGGAGAAACATGTGGATCATTTTATCTTTTAGGGCTAATGACTGTGATTGTCTATTTTTAGGGGTATGAACACATGCCTGCATGTGTGACTTTCAGTATAGGAGGCGTGATGATTCATGTTGCAGTTGGAGGGTATGAGTTTTTATTGATGTGGGCGGTATGTGCACTGTGCTATATGCTCTATGCAACTGTACACTGTTATTAATGTCCACAGTGTCCACTCTGTGCTGTTATTAATGTGACTCATATACATAGAGTTTCCCTATTAGTCAAGGTTGAACTGTGCCAGCATAGAGAGGAGGTGCAAGGAATCCTCTTTCTCTTTATCCTCCTTCACCTCCCCCACATCATCATGACTGCCATCCTGTGTTCGAACCATAATATGAAGTCGCACACATACATACATACACACATACATACACAGAGGTACAGCAGGCCTCTATTATTAAACTCCTCTTCAGTCCACATATTTACTCACCAGTACTGAAAGACCCTCTGTGGTTTGGTGACTCAACATGTCTGTGGTTAATTTAACTCTCTATAATACCTTACAAATATATTTGAACATAACTGAAACAACCCAGAAGGAATTTATTTGTTCAAAATAATAAGTACCAAAAACAATTAAGTGAGCAATTGATTTATCAATTGACAGAATAATAATCAAAAAACATATCTGATACTTGACTTTTAAGCATGCAAGGCAGAAACTCAAAATTATAAATTCATATTTGCTTCTTCAAGCTTCTCCAACATGAGGCCTTGCTGCATCTCTATGTGTGATATCATTACAAATAGATCATTTCAGGTTTTTGACTGTTGGTTGGACAAAACAAGCAATATTAAGACATTGCATTGTCCTCTGGGACCTTGTGACGGGTTTTTATGGGTGCTTGATATTTGGTGCACATAAACATACCGATTATTCACTCCACTACTTGTCTCGTAACATTGCCAAGACATTTGCAAAAAATGCATTAAAATGTGCAGATTGATTGGGAATAGTGTGTTGTGTCTTTTGGTAAAATTCACAAAAATAGCGAAAACTGATCCCATTGGAAATCATGGGATATCAATATGAATGTGTATATCTCCATTGTTTGATTCTTTTACTTGACTCTAGTGCTAGTACTAACACTGCAGGTTTCACTGACTCGTAGAAAGCATGTGGCCTATTAACTCCAATGATACTGATACTAATACTTAACACTGGCAATATTAGTATCCCAAGCATCAGGCACACTCAAAATTCCTTGGGAAATTTTGTCGTTTTTTTTTTTTTTTGCTTTTCCATCATTTTACATACCAGAGTCAATGATGACTCAGAACAAGTTTATTGATAATGGAAGTAGTTATTAGTTGCAAGCAAAGAAATATGGTGAAGTTGTGGTTGAATAATTCTGAAAAATGTTGGTTGAATAACTTAAATAAATATCATATTCATGCTAATTGGATAAAATATCATGGAAAGGATTTTAGGATTTGTAGTAATTCATACATGTTAACTGTATAGTTCATATACTTTGTTACTAGGACTACCTACTGAATGACTACAGACTGTTTTGGGTCTTTCTTAGTCTTTTTGTGTGTTGTGTTATGAGCTGGTACCACATTACAGAACAGTCCAGATGACCCTACGTGCTTCTCCCACCTCAGACCTCCTCTGAATATTTGCCACACATGCTTTTATCCCTTTAGAGACACTGAACGATTCAGCCAAAAGAAAGATGAGAGTGTAAACACCTCTGCATGCAGTGTGATTTAAGATTATTGCAGATTAATGTTAATATTAATTTCAACATCCCGGTGGTAATCCCCTCATCTGTTCATCAGAGGTTGAAGAATCATCTGCCTATAGCTCTTAGTAAGCAAAGGAGTGTGTGAGGGAGCGGGCAAACTAAAGTCACATCTCTCTGTGTTATTCTACACTCTGTCAGGGAGGAAGATACAGAGACAATACAGCCCACAGGACACCACGACCTCATACAACAATCCTTTACATCTCCGCTAGATTAATGCCAGGAGACAAATGCACTTCCACTGGGATATTCACTTCTCTGGGGGAGACTGAGGGAGGAGAATGGAGGGAAAAGAGGTTGACCGTTGCTGAACCGAGGTATGAAGGAAGCATGATGATGAACAGGCTTCATGTAATGGGTGGACTTTTGATTATGGCAATATTGAGTGTGGAAATGAGATGTTTATCAGATGTGGTTTTGAGGGAGAGATGGGAGGAGTGAGGGAGCAGGGGGAGTGCTGGGATAAGCGTTAATCTGGCTGCTAAATGGAGGGTTTGACATGTTGTGTCTGCCTTTAGAACCCAGCGGGACACGTTTCCTCTTCATCTCCTCTCTGCACACTTTGATTAAGCTGACAAATATTCTCACAATTAACACCTCATAATTTGGAAACGTTGGGAGAGAAATATGAACATTTCTCACACTAACTAAAAGAAAGAGGTCCAGAGAGCGACACATCATTTTTTGAGGAAAAGGAGGTTATGACAGTAAGAAGGAGTGAGATGAGGAAGAGAGGAGAGTATCTTTAAGCTTTTCCTAAAAATGCACAAACAGACTTAATAAGAGTTAGTCATGGTTCTTTGCTCACTCACAGTAGATTTGGATGCTTACATAGGAACATAGACACCCTTCCTGTTGCTTATCCGCTTCCTGAGCCTCAATTTGTATTGAAATCCCTCACAGGCAATTATCCATATGCGAATGGTGTACTTACTCTGAGCTTATATAAGTTTCTTTCTCGGTAAGCCGCACCATTTTCATTTTAAAACTCTGATTACAATTTCAGAGTTTATTCCTATGAGAAAATGACAAAAATGGGTGTTCATAGTTAGCACAGAGCCTAAAATCCCACCGGACCTCACGCTAGCTTCATAATTTGAAAGATTAAATAATCTTTCCCTGGCGTGATGTTGAAAATCCCTTTGCAGGAGGAGAGACGTGGGCAGTATTCGGCACCTTTGTGGTCAGAAAGACATTTTGTTGAGTAAAGTGTTGGCAGGCAGGCAAGGGGAACACCCCGCCAACACTCATCCCCCACCTCCTCACCCACCTCTCAGGCTGTCAGGAGTGTCATATATCTGGGGGATATCTGAGGGCGACTGAGATCGTAGCCCAATTACGGGCTGATAACTAATCAATAGGCCACTTATTCCTACAGCAGGAAGTAAAGGAATGGGCCCCTGGGACAGGTAGTTCAGATTACTCTCCTCTCAACATGGGACAGTCACTAATGATGAGACAGGAAAAGGGGGGGGGGGCAGACAGAGGAGGGAAATAAAAGAAAAAATAGGGCATAAACTACAGTAGAGCAAAAGACAGACAGAATGAGGAGAGAGAGACTGTGAGACAAAAAAAATCACAATATATAAAGGCAATTAGTTGTACTAAGCAGCTGATGTAGAGTTGAACTACATTAAATTTATCCAAAATACCATCTCAAAAAATTAAAAAAAAACTACTTTAGCCCTGCAAATACCGTAGTTTTCTTTTAAATTAAATTCTACTAAAGAAAATTCTACCAAAGAAATAGTCCCTGTGATGAGTGGTCATATATCCACTTAATTATATTCCTGCTCAGGTCAAAGTTGGGTGGAGCAATGATGGAAACTATATGAAATGGGAAATAGTGTGGGTAGGGTTGTTAACAAAAACTGCACAGCTAGCATGGCATGTGTGTTAGCAACAGCAGTACACACAGCTGCAAAAGTTTGCAGCATTTCATCAAACGTTTTATTGTCTTTAACCTTTGTCAATGCTCTTAAACTAACTGCACCCCTCTCTGCTGCTTTTGCAGCTATTTCACTGTGCAGTTACATAAAAACACTGACACAAACAAACAGAATTTCCTGAATGAGAGGCCCTTCCTCCTCTCTAAAACCAGCCTGACATTGGAGAGCTTCACGTTTTCAAACATCCAAAGTTCAATCAGATTGAACTCTGTGCAAAGTGAAGACGGCGGATCTGTGCACAGATGCAAGCACACATGCTTTGTACCATTTCATACAAAAATGAATGGGAGCTGTGCCATGAGAAGGAGTCTAATTAAACAAAATAAATGAAAACGCCTATTCAGCCTTTAATTATGTTTTGACATATTACTTAGCTCTGTCAAACTGATGCAAATTACAAAAAATGATGTCACAACCTTCTTATGAACTACTAATTATCCATTATCAATGCTGATCATTAACATATTCTGTTCGACTTTTAAAGACTCAGGATTCACAGTTGTTAGCAATCATGCTAGTTACAGACTTGAACCTGGTTTCTGCCTACAAACAAACCGCCCTTGATGCTTGAAGCGTCCTCTGCCATGGAACACAGGAACTATTCGTTCTCATTTCTTTTGACAGGCCATTCGTTTTGTTGCTCCTCTGTCACTGTCGTCCTCATGAAGAAATATGGCAGCAGCCCCTGCCCCTGTCCCCCACACCTTATGCCCTTAGCTGACAGCCAGGCCCCGGCCAGGCCCCCCTACATCCACATCCAAGGCCCCTGTCACTCCCACCGCTCTTCCACTAATATCAAGTAAATGATCATGAGTCTCTGGTTCAGACCATGTCATTGCAGTACAATCAACCCCAGGCTGGTGGGGTACAATAATGACTTCACAGGTGTTTATGTGGTATAAAGTTTATGCAGGATATGTCATTATGGAGGTAAAGTGTGATTTTTTTCATGAGAGGAAAATGATACTATAACCATGGTTAGTCTGAAGCTCCTGTCTGTCTTTTTCAGTGCCATTGTCTAATCAGTAGATGGTGTTTTTGGCATCAGTAAAAGACGAAAGCCTAAACCATCACCATTAACACTGATCAGGTTTCTCCCAATCTGCTTGTTTATCCTCCTTTCTCCCCAGATCAGTACAAAGCTACTTTACAGCTTCTTAAAGACGACATGTTTTTTCAAGACAATACAGATGAACTACAAAACGGTCCTCTGCGACTTTAGTGATTAAATGGAAGCAGTAGTTTTGGATAAAATGAGACAAGAGAGAGCAATAGAGACAGAGAGCGGGAGTCACTCCTGTAGCTGCATTTGGCGTCGGCACATTGGCCATATCCAAAGTTTTCCACTCAGAAGAACAATGCCACATTCCCTCCAAATCGATTGGTAATACGTCTCATCCCATTGATGCCATCTCTAATCCATTCTGGGCTCCTTTGCAAGATGGAGATGGAGAGGCAGAGGGAGAGGTATGGCAAGGCATGTGGAGAGAGAGGGGAGCGTAAATACTGCCTGAGCGGCCATGTATTCTGAGGAATTTGTGTTTAGTCTTTTTTTCTCTCCCCCTCTACTGCAATGGGACTGTGTCGTTAAGCTCTTTAGTCCGCGTGGCTAATGAAATAGGGTTGGCAGGATTACACAGGGCTAAAGCACTGTGCCTGGTGAGCCTTGGAGAAACCGCTGTAGCTCTGCCAAGTGAAAGGGAGGGAAAGATGGAAAAATAGGAGGGGGTTTGTAGAGCAGAAGAGGGCAAAGAAAGGCTTTTTAGTGACTGGAGATGGTAGGTTAATTGTATAAATGAATGCATGTAGTAGTATATGATGCCATTATCACAGCTTTCAGATCTCATTTTTTCTTTTTTCTTTTTTAAAGTTAGTCGATCCAGATGTAGTTTACCTCTGAGTTGGTTGAGCCCTAAGCTCCACCTGGAGGCTCTTAATATTTAGGGTGGTCAGCTGCTGGCAGAGAGAGAAAACAGAGTGAAGAAGAAGATAGCTCACACTCTGCTTCTAATAGCCATAAAGTAAGCAGAAGGTTTTTAACTAGTCGTAAAATCAATGGCAGGAACAGGAGGATATTAATTAGATTAACGCATTCATGGTCCTGTGATCACCTCTTCTGCTTCCATGATTATTTCACAGAGATGGAATTAGATCAGTTCATGGTGAGATGTGTTGTATGTTGTTTATCATATGAAAACACTCACTTCTGTGTCTCTGGAGAAAGCTTTCCAAAGTTTGAAAAAAATAAACCTAACACTGTCGGTAAAACGGTCCTGTTTATAGGAATCATGTTTGTAATGTTTACAGCAGCAAATACATTTAGAGATCGGTGCCCTGATTACATTTATCATTGCCGTAATTACAAAACGTTAATTAATGTATAGCAAGTTGAAAATGTTGTATTAAAGGTTTTTACAACAAAACTAAAATTCAGAATATCTTGGCCACTGCAATTTAACTTTTGATCGTTCTTTTTTCAACAATCCTCTTGTCGTACCCACAACTTCATAGAAGTGCCATTCTTAATTGCTGTAGTGCCCCTTTAAATAATATTTTGGTTTAACCGTCTGTTTATTGCAGGGAGTCATCCCTCTGCCCTTTCCTTCCCTCTTTTTCCTCTCCCTCCTCATCTCCCCTCCTGTTGTCACATGCAGGAATAAATCTGTTTCTAAACATAATGGAGCCTTCCAGGAGGGAGGGGCTTCAGTTTAGTATGCCACTATCTGATTGGCTGCTTGGCTTGATGTCGTATATGATGATAAATCTGGCCCAGGTGTCACCTCCTCGGCAGCAGGTGAGGATTGATGGGATACAGGAGGACTATCCATCATCCTGGGCAGGTGGCACGCTATCGGAATTTGGGAAATCTGCTCCCAATCAGGGTCCCACAGTGCTCGGCGGGGTTCGCAATGCTGTTTGAGAGGCGTTACTGGAAATCAATAGCTAGCACTCAAGGTCAATGTACTGTTAGAAAACTCCTTAAGTTCTGACGGATAGATCTCTCTTCCTCTTTTCTCTTCCTCTACCACTTTCACTCTCTCTCACTTTGGATGAATGCGAGGAGACACTAACGTCTTCTATCCTCCACCACCCCAGCCCTTTCGAAGGAAAGGTGTTTTTCAGGTGGATGTCAAAGCAGCTGTCTAGAGTAATTTGTGATGTAGCCCTTCTCAAGGTGGAGCCAACGAGTGCCAATCTGGGGCCGAGGCTGGGACTGGGTTGGGGCCTGGGAGTATCGGAGATCTAATTAAAGCCCAGGGCGCCTGCCTGGCTCCTTATTCTTATAGATTACCGGTAAGTCACCTTGTCCCTGCTACTGTAAGGGTTGCGAGTTAGGCTGCATAAAGGCAGACATTCACCCTCACCTCCTTGGCTAGCTAAGAGTCAGCTCAAACTGTAGATCAGGGGATGAGGAAACTATTTTAGAAGTCTGCTGCAAGTTGGTGATTCTGCATAACATCAAACTAAGGTTTCAGGTTCAGCCCCTCAAAATGAATCATCTTTTGCTGTCCATCCTTTGTATTAAAAAGGTGATTTGTGCACATCGAATAGAGTTTAACCATAGTTTGTCGAATCAGTTTTCTATAGCACAAGGCGTGTTGCCAATAAGTGTCTGTTGCTGCTTTTGCTTTCCATTTAAACTTTTTCAGGAAGCCAGGAAATAAAAGCAATTTTTTAAGCAATAAAATTAATTCGTTAAGTAGAATTACAAACCACAAAAGCATCAAAGTTGTCTTTACTTTAAAGTATCTTCAACAATACATGACATGACTACTTGTTTGTGAAAGGTGTTATGTTGGTGAGTGAAGAAAAGGAGATGAGCAAACTCATGTTAACTTCATGGCTTAGCGTGACGTCCAGACGTGTGGAGAATCTCCACACTGATAGGCTGTCGTGTCACAGTGTCATGCGAATTTCTCGAGTTGAAATTGTCATGGTCATGTATTTAGGTTGCCATTTCCTGTTTTATTTTGTAAGTTTAGTTCTCTATGTCATGGTCTTTGCTTTACACTTCCTGTCTTATTTTTCTCATGATCTTTGGTTCCTCTGTCCGTGTTTTAGTCTTCTATGCTTTTAGTTCCAGTTTGCTCCTTTTCCCTGTGTTTATGTTTGCTCTGTCTTGTTAGTTTATTAGTTTATCCTCCTCATGTTTTCCCCTTTAAGGTTTTCCCTTCTCTCCATTTTCCCTCCTCTGTAATTGTCTGATCATTTCTACCTGTCTCTGATTCTCTCCTCCTCCTGTGCCACCTGTTCCCCATCTCCTCTCACCTGTGTATTTAGTCTGTGTGTTTCTTCCCTTCCCTGTCAGTTCATCCGTTGTGCCCCATTATACCCTCCTAGCTCTGCCATGCCCTGCTGTTCCCTGTTTTGCCTCAGTTTTTTCTGTAAGTTGTTCTTGGTTTTGTATTTTGTATTTTGTATCTGTCTTGGATTTTCTGTTGCCTCCTGTGTTTTTGTCTTTTGCCTTTGTTGTGGATTTTTGCCTATTATTTAATTAAATCCCTGTACTGAACTCTCTGCCCCTGTGTCGTCTGCGCTTGAATCCTGTTTTTGTACCACAACATAAAAGAAATTTTTCAACTTGTTTGAATCTCACCTCATTTGCGTTGCATGGTTCATTCGTGCAAATTTACATCTACTCACAGCTTTCATATAAAAACAGAGCGCAATAAATTTGCATTGCATTTGTTGTGAACGACACAATGGTGTCAAATGCAGCACTAAGATCTAGCAAGACAGTGTCTCCCCTGTCTGATGCAATCAGATGGTCAATAGTAACTTTGACAAACGCTGCTGTGATGCACTCTAACTCCTGACTAGAAATCCTGATTAGTGAATGCTTTCTCAAGAATTTTAGAGAAAGGCAAGGTGAGATTATAGGTCTGTGATTGGCTAAAACCACTGGATGAAGCATAGGCTTTATGAAAAGGTATAATTACAGGTACTTTAATAAAGACAGATTGATCATATCTTATAGAGAAGTGCTAAATAAGGGTAAAATGTCTATGAGCAGCCTCATCTTTGGAATGGGGTCTAGGAGACAAGTTGTTGTTTTAGATGAAGAAATGGTGGAAGTTAGTTGTTGAAGGTCAATGGGAGAAAACCATTCTAGATTTATATCTGGTCTTACTGTTGTTTCTAAGGTTCCTGTGTTTACAGGTAAATTGATACCATTGAGGGCAGGTGGTGATGAATTTTGCCTCTGATACAGGTAAGTAGAATTTTATTATTAAAAAAACCCCATGAAGTTATTACTGGTGGGGGTTATAGGAATACAAGGTTCAATAGAACTATGACTCTCTGTCAGCCTGGCTACAGAGCTTAAATGAAACCTGGGTTGTTCTTATTTTCCTCTATTAGTGCTGAGTAATAGGCTGCTCTGGTATTGTGGAGAGCTTTCCTGTATGTTAAGGCCAAAGGAGAATTTTCCAGTTTAGTGGAATGCCATTTTCATTTCAGTTTTTGTGTTTGCTTGAGTTTGTGGGTGTGAGGTTCATACCAGGCGGGACATTGTAGGTGGGTCAAAGAGGCCAAGGCCAAGTAGTTTAGGTTGGTCATAATTTCAAGGGTGTATCATGTTGTAGGCATCTTGTAGCTACTTTGAGTCTGCAGATACATTTACATGATGGCCATAAAATTCTGATCTCTTGATCTTTTATTAAATTCACTGTTATGGCACATTGAGTTATTAATATATCAGAAACATGTTAGTTCCTTCATAGTCAGGTCATAGATGTGAAACAATCCTTGAAAAAAAATGTAGGCATCATTTTTTACTTGCGTTATTTAAGTGTGATCTTTTCCTAAACCCAACCAAGTTTCTGCTGCTGTATTGGATGAGTTGAGAGTTCACCCCCACCTGATTCCCACCACACACGGTAGCTATCTGTCGCTGTACGTTGACCTCATTATGTGCGTGGAGGTCAGCTGGAGGGAAGGTCACAGACCTTCAACATCTGTTTCTTCTCTTGAACACTCTAAGCTCATACATTCTTCTCTCACCTTTTACCTTTCCTCCTCATTATTCTTATATCACCAGTCAGATGTACAGCGCTGTATTTCAGATGTCTTGTCTTGTATGTCTAAGTCCATCCTTACCTTTTCCTTTACCAGTCGTCATATTTGCCTCCCCTGCCCCTCTATCCCAAGGTGACCTTGCTTCCCAATCCCCACTATCGGTCAGGCCTGGGTCCCTATTAATCCTACTTCATTTGTCCTGCCTCTTCCCTCCACTTTGGGTGGAATTTATGACAGTACCTTAAATGCTAATGGAGTCTAATCTGTGGAGAGCTTCGCTCTTTTCTAAAGACTCCTATCACTCTTTGTGCCACGTGCATACAATGAGTCTACACATACATTAACAGAGCCAGACTGGTATTAAGAGAAAGTTCCCTCAGTGAATAGAGTGCACATGTCCATTCAAATGTATTTCCACCCAGGAAATCATGTCCTCTTTGTGGAATAGTGAAAATATTACATTTTTTGTCAAAATGGTTTAGTCTAGGTTGAAAAGATGAATCCTCTATCAGAGTTCAATGGCTCAGGGTAAGAGTCACCATAGTGAACTACAGAGATTAATTTTGGCCCGGGCCGCTTCACTGTGAGTGTGTGTCTGTCTGGCTGTCTGTCTGGCTCCCTCTGTCCATTGGTCACTGTGACAATTAACATGGAAACTCCTTGAGACTGTTTAGCCTCACTCAAGGATAAAACCTGTCAAAAATAAGTTCTTCCTTTTGGTAATGTATGTTTATAAGAGAGAGGATAAAACTGGACAATTTTCTGCCTCACTAGTTTATTCAATGCAGGGGTAAAATAATGCACATTTTAAATGGATGTAATTACTAGTTATCACTGGCAGTTATTCCAAGTCACTTTGTGCTGGAAAAGAGTGAAGGGATCAGTGATTTCTCTTCAACACTGGGAGCCATATACCAAATACACAATGGTCCTGTGAGAGTAACAATTGTGACACTTCAGTTCAGCACACAGATCCTCTTCACTGGACCAGAGGGAGAGACACAGTGAATAACATTTTAAGAATGATATGTCTGAACAACAGAAAAGTGCAAAAAAAAGTTGAGATGTGGTGGAGAAAGACTTAACACATATAATATAACACAAATGAATATACCATCATAGACCAGTGGTTCCCAAATTTTTCCACATGAAGGATCCATAAATAAATTAAATCATACCACAGATCACACAGATCTGGATAATTCTGAATAATTTTTAATAAGAATTTTGCTTTATTATGCTTTATTACAAAAATGTAAGAAACTCATGACTAAAAAAGTCATGCAGTTTGTCATTGTGTTCCTTATGGATGTGATTTTGATGAAAATAAAATATTCTCCCTTTTGCGATCCTCTGGAACTCCTAAAAGACCCCTAGGGGTACCTGATCCCCACTTTGAAAACCCCTGTCATGGACCACAAGCTGTGAAGTCGATGTAACGATGCATTAATTAGTAAAACATTAGTCTCTTCTGAATATCTATATAATGTCCTAATCTGTTCTAATCCAAATGGCTTGATAATGAAGTCCACACACACAAACACACACACACAGTTAGTTTTACACAAGTTTAAAATCTAAAATTAAAGTTCAACAAATAAATATTAAATGTATAACATTAATTGTATAATTCTTCATTAAATTCAAACAAAAACAAAGAGATAAAAGACACTGAATAAAAATTCTCACTTTAATTACCTTGATTCCCATTTCCATGATTTAAAATTTATCAACGTACTCTATGTTTGTGACTTATTCTTTAATAAATATGCGGCCTCTGTTGGATGTCAAAAGCTAAACAGTTTTGAATATTTAGACATGTAGGAGGGATTTCACACACAAATCTGCCTCAATAATCAGCTCAGTATAATTACATCCATAATATCAATGGAGAAACGTCATATTGGAATGCACTGAGGCGTGTGTGTTGGATCGTGTATGTGCAGGTGTAAGTGTGTGTGTGTGTGTGTGTGTCTGAGAGAGAGAGAGAGAGAGAGTGCACATCCATGCACAAGTTAATTTTGTGCTGGTCACTGGAGTAAGCTACGCTAGAGAAGGCAAAGCCGTGATTGCGTTGAGCGCTGTGCTGCGACTGCCAGACTTAATACCAGCCCTACTGGGCTGAGATCAGCTATTAAGATAAACTGGGCCAACTTAGTTTAATTCCTGGGCAGAATTACACACAGAACTGGCTTGTATTTGCATTCATGTAAATTTCATTATAAGACTAATTTTGGCAAAGATTTTGGTTCTCTTGTCATTTCTGAAGGTAGAACATTGTCATTTTCCATGAATACATTTTGAATGAGAAGCACTGTGACATAAAGCAGTTTAAGAAAAGATGCACCTTTTATTTTGAGTCCCTTTTTATTTATTAGAGAGGAAGGAGTGGGTGTATGATCCAGTATCATGTGCAGGCCAAATCTATTACATGTACAAATCTTGTCAGCTGTGCTCTCTTTGTGGTCGTGGTCTCTTAGAAAATGTTTGTGTGTGGTACAATTGTTGGTTCATTCATCTGAATATAAAATGAAGCAGGCCATTGACTGATCCAGCAGTTCAGTAAAGCAACCAGAATATCGACGGCTGATGAAACTTCAGTGAGGCTTCAATAATCAGGCTGTAATAAAGCTGGTCATCCTATGGTTAAAACACAACCTGACAGTGAGCTATTGTTCCCTGGAACTGTGGCTACCCATAAGGCAGTTCTATTCTCATAATCACCGCACATAATGGATGATATGGGGCAGCGCGGAGGTGGGGTATTTTTCATGCTCACTTTTAGCCAGCCAGCCTATTCTTTTTTAGAACCTCTTTATGAGCGAGTTGGAACATCGCTGAATCTCACACTGGATTTCTTTCTGCTTTAACCTTGGTTTGACTTGTTTACCTCAAAACGTCAGGGGGAGGTCACACGACAAGCTCTTTGGAGGAAAAGAAAGTGTGTGGTGATGGAGGTAACAAGTATTACAAGACTTTCAGTCCAGTGTACTCAATTTAATTAAATCTCAAAATTTTAATTCAATACGAGATGCATTTCACAACACATTAACATCACAAATGTCCCACATGTGAGGCACCACCCGTGTTATATTTTCAGGTATGTTCTCATATTAAGCCATGCATTTAAGTCTGTATTGAATGTAAAACACAATAAACCATATGGCGTTTTTATTTGTTTTCTACTGCAGGTTTATAGCAACAAATAAAAGTAAACGTATAGGAGTTTTATGACAATGGAAATTACACGAGATTTTTCACTGCACTGTGATGACTGTAGACAATAAATGTGACACTCAACACCTGAGAAATGCAGCCTCACAACATAGCATCGGCATACTACATCTATTAATTTGTATTATGTATATATATATATATATATATATATATATATATATATATATATATATATATATATATATATATAATCCTTTGTTTGACATGCTATGACTTTTTAAATGGACAAAACAGAGTCATGTTCACGCAGAAATAAATACATTTATCATATTCACTGTCTTCTGCTCACACAAATACAGTATATGCATCTACACATAGAACAGCCTCATGCACTATTGCCTCCTGCTCCCTAAATCCACACTGTAACACTGTCAGGGGCTTTAGTGAACATGTTTACAGCGCTGTATGGCCAGTGATCATGAAGTAGCCTCTTCTCCTCCCAGCTCCATCTCAACCACCTTAAACTTTAATAGTGGACAGTTAAATATTAATAACTGATATCAGTGGGGGCTGCTTTACTGTTTTTGGCAGCAGTACAACATTAGCTCCATACTGCGCTGGTCCTGCTCCAAAGAATGCACACACACACACACACACACACACACACACACACACACACACACACACACACACACACACACACACACACACACACACACACACACACACACACACACACACACACACACATATTAACACACTACTGGCAGAGGCAGACACACACAAAAGGACAATTTATGGAAGAGTATTACCACAGTTATTATTGTTGCTACCACAGCTGCTTCTAATAATAAAATTAATATTACTGGTAGAAAACACTAAAATCATTGAAAGTTACAAAGCACATGATTGTGCAAGGAAAATAAAATTATCTAGGATAATGGAAAAGGACAGTATTGGCATGCACATGTCTGTGGTTGCATTTGTGGTTTTGAATAGGAAAAAGTGTGATTCTTTCTTTTTCCCCAGCCTGAAATACAACTTAAATAGATGTTTTGTTCTGGAGGGATTCCTGATTCAAAACACAACATGGTAACATATAGCAATACAGTAAACTTCCTTTAAGTAGTATAAGACAAAATATATGGAATACGCATCTGTTTTTATGTCTGAGCATCTAAAAAGCTTTCGGGAGGTCTGTCACATCCCATCTTCACCTCTAGCACTCAGGTACACTGGATTGTCAACACAGATGTCTCAGTTTGTCTCTGTACATCTTTACCTAAACATGCAAGGCCTTACCAGGTCAGCAGACGTCACACACTCACTGACATCCACACACCCAAACACACACATACATACACTGTCTCCTGATGCCTGCAGGGTCTCAGGTTTGAGTACAGCCCAACTAGCTCTGCAAAAACAATGTTTTCTGCCCCAAGGCCACACTAAAACAGGCCGCTCTTCAATCACAATTACCTTAATTAAGAGAGAAACTTAGGCTCAGCATTCACACAATCAACAGACAATACCGAAGAGTCAACAGAGGTTTAAATCAAGATTTTAGCTACGTGCTTAAACTTGTGCAGCATGACTCCATCAGCAAAAAGAAACTAGTTAAGAAGACCTTGATGTGAGGCCTGACTTTGTGGGTACATTCCCCAATGAACCTTTCAATGTGGTCAAAACTTATGAGGCTGTATCACAGAAACGAAATCATTATGAAATATTTAAAGATTCAAATAAACATCAGATTTTTATAGAGAGGCATTTCTAAATTTTCTAAATAAGAGTAAACAAAAACATAAATAGCCATTCCTCACTTAAACACGTATTCCCAATGAACGCTTGCCTATTTATGTTTTATCTACGGAAACGACTCATCCAGCTCAGAAGAGCGGGTGTCAGCAGTTTTGGCCCGTTCTCTCTGTTCTTGTTTTCTCTGTTTCTCTCCGTCTCTCTCACCCTCTCGCCTTATGTTGTGCTTCACATTTCCCAGATGAATCAGAAGGGTTAAGGAGTGAAGTGAGCATATACACAGTAATCCCTTATTTGCTTGATGAACATATTTGTTTACTCCAGGGTACTCACTCTTAGAGGTAATTACATCCCCCTATCTCAACCTCTAATTACAGCTTTTGTAGAACAATCAAGGTCCTCAAAGTCAAGTGAACTGAAACACCTTTCTTTGGGCTATCTTTATTGAATTCCCTGCTAAGCATATGAGCTGTACATGTAAAAGTGGACATTCTTAAAATATCTCAGAGACACATTGACACCCTAACACTTACTGACAAACTGTTTCTTGTTTCTAACCGTACAAATGAAATCTAACAAAATTTGAGGTCGCTCCAGCTCTCCCAGATGTCCTCTATTCCACCCTTCCACATTCTGGATGTCTCATATAACTGTTCATCCTGTGAAACTTTGTTTACCAGCAGCTGCTGTGATGAAGCTCAGACTTGCATCTTGTAAGCCCATTCTCATCCAGAGGTCATTGTGGAGGGGAGCTCAACGGGCCGGCATCGGCCCCTACTGCACTGCCAAGACGAGAGCAGGAGCGCCGCTAATCTGAGAATTGGGGGGATTAGGCTGCACTGTTATTGTCTGTTTGATGAGGGATTAAATTTGGTTAATCCAGACCTTCATATGGGATTCCTCATTTAAGATAGTAGCACAGTTCCATCACACAGCTTAACCAAGACTCTCTCACTTTCTCTGTCTCTCACTTTTCTTTCTCAATCAATATTTATTTTGCTCTCTCTCTCTCTTTCTCATCTGTCTCTGTTTCTCTGTTTGCCTGTGATTGTGATCGCTTCTGATAACTTTCTAAAAATAATTCATTGAAAACATTAAACACAATCTATAATTTTGGAGTAAAGGTAGTAAAGGTAGTGGTTGGATGTGATATGTACTGGATGTGTGAAGCAAACTGAGAATTAGTGTGTGGTGTTTGCTATAAAGAACATCATAAGAATATACTTTACAGATTATTTATGAACACAAGTGTCTGGTGAAAAACCATTAATGAGGTTCCTACAGTGATCCAATATCCTTCAGCCAACAAGTTATTTATTCACTGTTATTTCTGATTAATTTAGAGAAGGCCAGAGGGTCCAGTTAGTCACGTCAAACCTGCTTAAAAAAAAGAAAAAGATATTCTGTTAATTACCACAAAGTATTTGGACTTAGTCCTGTGTTTCTCATCTAAAGATAAAGGATCAAAATAATATGACAACACTTACACTTACTTTTTAAAATCAATTTAAGGAAAATATCCAGATTGGAAACATGCAGATTCAGCTTCCGTAGAGGTAGAGCCCCTGTCTTTGCATAATTTCTCAGAGATAAAATATTGACATTGTTTCTCCTGTTTATAACACGATTGATGCGTTTGAATAAATTATTCCTCAACTTCAAATATTCATTGTATGAATGTGATTTTCTGTGTATTTCTATAGGTGTAGCTACTCTCAGGAGGCACATAAAAGGACAATAACAATATTCTAAGTGCTGTTTTGCTGCATCATCAATGTCCTCACTGATGTATTCAGTTTTATTGTACTTTTCAATTCATTCAGTCAATACAAAAAGAAAGTGGTTTCTAGATAGCTCGCCACTTGCCAATACAAAGGCTCAGCCATAAAAGTATATGATCTAATTGATTCGCTGTGAATATATATTCCAGAGTTTTATGCATGCAAGTAGACCCTGCACAAGAAACAGATGTAGGTATATTTCTTAATTTCCCAAAATATGCTTACTAGTGACAGGCAAATAAAGCCACATATGTACATTTAAACAGTTAATAAAACAAAGGCTGTTTAACAATCATAGCATGTGGGAGGGCAGGAGAGGGAGATGCGTAAAAGTCAGTATATCTTCCATTTATATCTGCACAGCAGCTTGTAAAATCCGGAGCATTGTCTCTGCCACACATGCACCGCTTCCCTCTCGCTGACATCTCTCCCCCCCCTTCTCCCCCTTCTCCTTCGTTCTCTCAGCTCCGACACCATTTAGAACAGTTGGCATCATTAATGGGAGGGATTGCCTCTAAATTGGCAACAATGAAAAGACAAATTATGAGTGGCAGAGTGCTGGAAAGGGAGAGAGGGCGGGTAGAGGGAAGAAGGGAAGAATTAGAGTATTTGAATAATTTAGCCCCCTGTGGATGGGATGACAGGAGTGTTATTCTGAAGTAAGGCCCTGCTGCTAGAGAAATGAGAGGTTGTAATGAAACGTAAGCGTGGTTGTCTGTGTGAGTGTGTGTACGTGCGTGAATGTGTGTGTTGCTCTGCCTCAGTGGCTGAGTACATTTGATTTGGCAAGTATTTTCTAACTTAGCAATAGGGCTGGTAATAGAGAGGGCTGGTGTGACATGAGCGTGTTTTGTCTTTTTGTCAGAAACAGAGAGGCAGTTTGGCCTGTCAGCAGTGAGGTTTATGTTTTGTAAGCTCTGTACACACTTTCCTCCAAGCCAACACTCTATTTACCCCTGCAACTATACATACAACAGACCAGAGCTTTATTAACTTTAGTGTAACTTTTCTAAAATAATAATGAAAAAAGATACTCCACAAACTGTTATGGCACAAATGTGGTGCAATCCACTGGACCAGTCAAACAGTCTCTGCCTTCTAAATGCATGTGAATGTGGGCCCAGTGACAGCTCCGTCCCTCACCTGTCCCCCATAGCGCTATCTAGGGACCCCCTCCCAGGCCCTCTCTGTAGGGAAGACGGGAGACACCCCAGACACCTCCCCACACTCAACTCCACTTCTGCCTTTGAACACTTCCTCTACTTCAGTGGCAACTTGTCTGAAAAAGCTCCTGCACTCCGTTCCTCACACAGCCACTTATAAGAAAGAATTCTCTCTTTCTGTCCTCTCTCACCAGCTCTCCTTCTCCCTGCCTCCTCTCTCTTTCTCTGCTGGCACTTGTAATTATCTTATGCCTGGGAGACAGGTTTTAAGCAGAGGTGTCAGGCCAGGTGCTTCCTGACAGCTGGGGATGATTAGGAGAATTCTGGAGTTCTGTCACTGGTCTCAGTGGTGCTCCCCACGGCGGCCGGGATGCCTTGTTGTCACAGCAACAATAGCAGCTCTTAATTTGTTGACGGGGAGAAATTCATCAAGGGCTAGGTGGCTCTGCAACCCTAAACAACAGACCCTCTGGGGGGTAGGAAGGCGCACCCAGGGACCATCGACTGGGCTACTGACAGAGAGACAAAACTTCGGCAGCTCCTCCTGACTTTGCTAATCACATGTACACTGCTGCTTCTCAATTTTTACTCACTACTCCCATACTCTCTCTCTCTCTCTCTCTCTCTCTCTCTCTCTCTCTCTGTCCATCTCACTGTCTCCTGATGCTCCCTCGCTGCTTTTTTGTAAAACTGTGTGATACACAAACACAAATATCCACACACAGACAATCAGACCTAACTTTAACTTTCATAGTTCATTAGAGCTCAGTTCACTGCCCTGGCATGTCCCCACTGTCTGCATGTGTCTGTTCGGTTACTTATGTGAATGTTGGAATGCATGCATGCCTGGTAATGTCCCGTCAAGAATACTAACAGCAGTGTGCGTAACTCCACCTGCTTTTATGACCTATGCTTCAAGGACTATGTGAGGCCAGAGACTTACACACAGCCCTCATAAATGTTGGATTGGAGTCCCTTTGCTGTGATCCACACACTCACACAAGCTAACGATTGAACCACAGGGCTGCTGGGATACATTTCAGTTCCAAACCATGCATGCCCAGTCTGCACAGCTAGAATGTTGCTTACAATGTATTTCAATGCAACTGTTTAAATTCAAGAATGTTAGTTAAATAAACTCTACAATTAAATTAATTCTAAAGATGTAAATTGATGTCATGCGAGCAGACCATATAACTGGAAGCATAAAATAAAAAGATGTGGAGACGTTACTGGTATGAGGAGGACGTGAAGCTGTGTTAGAGAGCTAACTAGTTCATATGTCTTTGTCAAAACATGAATATCCATTCTCTACAACCACTTATCCTTTGCAGGGTCAAAGCGGGGCTGGGGCCTAGATAACATTAGGAGAGAGACGGGGAACACCCTGGACAGGATGCCAGTTCATCCTAGGGTTGACACATAGAGAGAAAAACGTTCACATGCACACCTAAGGACAATTTACAATGAACAATTCACCTGCTGTATGTTGCATGTTTTTGGACTTTAGGAGGAGAACAGCTCTAACCCACGGTGGCCGTGAGCGTCTACTCCCACATTTCCTGTCCACTCTTCAGCTGCCACTATCAATAAAGGTAAAAATACCAAAAAAAATTACTTTGATCACCTGAAGCTGTATGTTTCTTTCCTCTCAGCTATGAGTTCCCACCACTCATTTATTAACTTGGTGAGTACTGTGACATTATTACTGATTGGATTGATGACCAAAACTCCAACTGCAAAAAAGGACCCAAGTTGTGACTAGAGTTTCTGTTTGGTCTGCACCACTGCCTCATGCAACCTCAACTCTCTCTGTGTATTTGTTAAACAAACTCTTTAAAAAGCTCCATAAAACACACACACACACACACACACGCACACACACAGGGAGAGGGAGGGAGAGAAAAAAAGAGAGAGAGATGGCCTGTCCAATTATGTCCAAGTGATCAGTGAGGGAGATTTTCAGTGGAAACACTTCTCAGTTGCCTGCATGATGAGCTCAGCAGGGTGAAGGCGAATAGAAACACACACACACACATACACATGCATTGTTGAGGCCCAGGGTGGCAAAGCGAGAGGGTCTAATTGAGGGGAGATAATGAGTGAGTTTGGGCCTCCCTGCTGGCACCACCATGGATGCTCTCTCACCTCTCATCATGTCTCCATTCATTGGCAAAGATAAGGTGCTCAACATGCAAAGGAACGTCTTGGTGTTGCTGCTATTGATTTGCCATCATGAAAGGCCTGAAATTAATATTGATTCAAAAACATCCACATGACAAATTTATCAGCTGCTCTTGTATGTCGGAAATATCTTACAGGCATCAAGGGAGTGAGTGAGTGATGGACGTGGAGGACAGCAACACAGATGTGCTTTTCTTTGCTGTTCCTTAATGTGGTGACATTTTGAGGCAGAGAGGGTACACTTTGAGAAGTAAAGAGGAAAAAAAACACAAGTTAAGAGGGAAAGTTAAGTAAAATGCTGATATAGGCAGAAGAGGCTTCGTTGTGAGCATTGTTCATATGCTTTCCTGCAAATACAGAAATAAGGAATACTAGAGGGGAATAGGAGCTAATTAAAACTAAGATCAAAGCCTCCCTCTAAGTGTTTTTCCTCGACACATCCGGGAAAACTCAAAACACTGCTTTTATTTTTCTGCCACCTCAGATATTTCATTTTGGGGAAAAAAAAGACAAATACAGTGAACTTTCTTTGAGTACATATTGTTAACTAATTATCCCATTCTGTTTGCCAACATGACCTGGTAACAAAAACAGAGAGTGTCAGTTGTGGTTTCCTCGCTGTAATAATGAGCACTCATTTATGACCTTCCCACACACGCCTGGAACCTTTTTACAACCAAGATCGCCCTGGATCCTGATTTAATTTCTCTTCATAAACGATCTTGTCTTAATCCAGCACCAAGCAATTAAGAATCGAGTCGTCGCCTCCATTAACATTTCAATTAATTTCAAGCGTGATGTGTGTGTGTGTGTGTGTGTGTGTGTGTGTGTGTGTGTGTGAGTGTGTGTGTCTGGAGCCCAGGGTACTGATAGATCCCCTGTAGCTCTGCAAGGATTACACCCCTAATCTACACTGTCACTCTGAATGAGCCCATAGACACACACTGCACTAAGGGGTGTGGGAGCTGTCAGCTCCTGTTATTGCAGACGGTATAGCTTCACACACACACATCACACGTGCACATACACACAGACACCTAACCCACAATAGATTCTGACGTAGTTTACATACTGTACGTATGGCTCCTATAAGGTTTCCTGTCCTCAAAAACGTTTTGCCTCATCAGTAACTCCTGGCTACTGTCCCAGATTTTGGATCTTGGTTATTTGTCTTGCTAACAGTATTAGGTAAGAAAATGAGGCTGAGTTGAGCCTGCATGTGGTACAAAATTATAATGTGAATGAAAAAAGTGGCATTTTTCCCTCACTGCTCACACACCATCCTGAAAATGTCAGGTGGGATCATTCATTTTGTGTTGGTTCAAAGTGACTGAAAAACTGTGTTTTTGTCTGATCTAATACTAATTGTACTCCTGCAAAATAAAGGCCCAGCTTGATTTCTATTCATTGATTAATTGCTTTTTCGATTAAATGTCAGAAAAAAAGTGAAAAAAGGTCAGTTCCTTCTTTGGAATTAGAGTCATGCTTTATCAAATCAAAAGCCCAAAACCCCAAGATATATAGGCCTACTATAATTTACAATTGTAGTAGATAAATCTGAGAAAAACAGCAGTGCTGACATTTGAGAATCTGTGGCAGTATTGTTTTTAAAAAAAATTTATATAACTTAAATGACTGAAAGGTTATGCAAGCAATTCATTTTTCACTTTAAAATACATGATTATTGGGCAGTTTTGTGGTAAGAAGCACATTTATTTGTCCACAGACTCCCCTCCTACAGTAACACACTTAGTCCAGCGGTCATGGAGAAAACGGATCCCTTCATTGTAGAAATCAGCATCTTGGATCTCAAGAAAGTGATCCACAGCCGCAAAAATGTAGGCAGCAGTCTGAGGGTGCCAAATCAGGTGAATCAGGCAGGTATTGGATGGATTCAAATTCATATATGTAGATGGCAGCCGTCGCCACAGCAGACTGGAGCATTGTCCTGGTAAAAGACCACTCCTCTGTCCTATTTGATTTTAGTGGTGGAATTGCTGGAAAGAATTGTTGGGATCAGTCTAAAAATTGGGAGAAGACTTCTTCTTATCAGGCCCAAGGAGCTTCAGGGCCCCAATGCCTTGTTAGTTTGTAATTTGTTGTGGATAACTGCTGCGACACATTCCTGGGAGATACCCAGCTCTGTAGCAATGCTCTCTAGTATTATTTGTCAGTCGTGTCATGGATCTTGCTCTCCTGTGTGGTGAAAGTAAAAACCTTTCAGGACGGGGATCATCTTCCAGCCTCTCTTTGCCATGTTTGAATTCAACAGCCAACTTCCTCACCATGCTGTAAAAAAAGGGAAATCCTCCTCTAGTGTAGCAACCATGCCCTGGTTGTTCCCCTTGGGTGATAAACCTTTGAGACCGAGGTAGTGGATTACTGCTGTTCATTTTCTCAGACAGTACTTGTCAAATATTCAAATTATTGACTAATGTTTCAGTCAATTGACAAATTGATTAAGCAGTTTATTTTTTCACCACTACAATTAACATAACCATATTAAAAAATATTAAGTAATGTAAAACTATAATCAGGAATTAAACTTAGATCATTTGGTAACTATATCTGAAATTAAAAGCACTGTCACTGTAAAACCTGCTGCAGTAATGCCACTGTGTCCTGTATTGAGTGGATTTTGCACAATACATAAACTGGAGCAAAATGTCTCTACTTTCTGATTTATGTCAGGTTTTCATAAAGGAACAGTATTTCTCACTTCTGTCACTGCTTGCTAAGTATTGTATTCCAAACTGCTTCCTGGTGCAGTCTCAGAATCACAGATTTTCATCTCAGTCTGGTAACACGTAAAGTAAAAGTTTGTCTAATCCTGTTTACAAGTGAAAGCATTGGATCACATGCAGGTTCAAGGTGGAACTATAACATCACTCTATAGAGGTCACAGTCATCTTGTGACGCTCACTGGTCCAATAGGAAGGGACATCATTACCTGGTCCAGTCAGGATTGTAAGTGATTGAGCTGTGCTGTTATGTGACACTGTATTGAGTTAGACCTAGACAGGTCACACCAACCCTTCCCTCCTCATCAGCATCACCAGGCCTTCGAAACGGCCTGCTCACCCCAATCAATGACCCTAATATACATACATTTGCATACTAAACAAATGGATCTTTATGTTGATCAGACCTGACCAGTACATGGAAATTTTGTGGTATATTAAGCTTTCTTTGTCACAAGCCCCATTCAGACAGCGTTTTCATTGTGGGCCTGATGCACCTTTATTCTGCCCCAACGGTCTGTTTGAATGCAATGAAGGTGTAATGGGGTACCACCTCTCTGATGCCTGCAGAGGTAATAACAGCACCGAAACAGACGTCTGTCTGAATTGAGCGGTGTTGTAGTAATGGGTTCAAGTGTGCGACCTACCCAGGGGGATTTAAATATGCGGTGGCAACAGGTAGTCCAATATTTGAATAACAACCAAAAAATTGACTGCTTGTTGGGGAGATTGCGAAATATGTCGGCTTTTATGTTCTCTGTTGCATCGTATGTCGCACCTCTTAAAATTGCAGAATGCTGGCTTGCGCTGTGAACGCACACACCGATTGGGGGAATTCGTTTCGGTCCTGTCGCACAATGCCTGTCTGAAAGAGGCTGCAGACAGCAGCAGTAGACCACATGGTATGGTACATCATAAAGTCCATTCGTGGTATATAATTTGTATGAGGCCTAATAAATACTGTTACTTCCCTTTAATCAACCCAAATAGACATTTGAAGTGTGTTTATGTTGTTGTCTTTTTTTGGCCATATGTTGTTTGGTTGTCCCTCCTTCTGTCCATATATCTGTATCTCCATCTGTCCAATTCTCATGAACGCAAAATCTCTGAATGTTTGAAGGGAATTTCATTACATTTGGTAAAACATTGACTGGGTTGTGGTGGTCAAAGGGCAAAGTCACTGTGACCTCACAAAGCACTTTTATGGCAATAACATGAGAATTCTTCTGCTTTTTATGACAAAAGTTTCATACAAATGTCCAATAGGATGAAATGATGAAGTCATGACATTTCACATCCAAAAGGTCAAAGATCAGCTTCACTGTGGCATCATAACATTCTGCAAAAACACTTTTCTGGTCATTACTCAACACCATACCTCAGGAGCAGAAGGGTATAATTGATTAATTAATTACTTGATTTAATTGATTGCCCTAATCTTGAGTGCCCACATTGAAATTGTGGGGATTGAATAGATCTTCTTTGCTGCTAGTTTGAAGATGTTATAACTCTGTTATATACGTCCCAATGAACGTACACACTAATAGACATACAGCAGGAGTCCACCACAAGCTCATTGGTTTTGAAAATATTGAGCTTCACTTGATTGCTGTTGCATCACGGGACAAAGCTCTCTATCAGTCTTCTTTACTCCTCTGTAAAAATAGTTTTTCATTGATTATTTCTCATTCATTTCAATTTGCTAGGTGCCCCTTGGATTTTCATTAGCGATCCATGAAGAGGAGAATAATCTGACTTTGCAGGCTGTGTGCATGTGTATGCATACAAGCTGGACCTGAGCTGATGTACAAGTAAAGTATAATAAATGAATGATATATATACATATATATGGGAGTCAAGGTTTTTTTTATTCATTTTTTATTTTTTTTAATCAACGGGTTTCTGAAATGTGGCATTTATGGGCAAAAAGCATTGAAATCGTATTTAAAAAGTACATTTTTTTATACACACCCCCACAGCATAAAATCATTCAGCCTTTTTATTATTCATTTTATACGAAGAGTATATTTCTAATAATACTGGTACGCTGAAAACATTGGGTTACTACAGAAAATTTGAAACATGGCATATCCTCCACGATACAAGCTTACACCCTGAGATCCCGGCCCTGCGCGTTGCAAATTTGACACGAGGATGTTCTATTCACTATTCAATATTTCTGCTGTCACTGTGTTGACATCTTGATATCTACTGTATGTGTGTTGCATCTTCAGCTAATAATGAGTCAAGCTTGTCCTCCCATGTCACTGCTGATCCTCCAATCTCTTCCTGTATCCACCCTAATCTACCAAAGACTGAGCTTAACAATATATTGTGCACATGTGTGCATATCTTGAGAAGTAGGATGGTGGGTATTTTTTACCCCACTTTTGCATTGGACACATTGACAGTAAAAGAGGCCTAAAATCATCTGCTGAAGAGGTACTGTACTGAGAAGTGGCCTTTTTAAAATGTGACAGTAGAGAAAGCACAACAATAGATATATAAATAATATCTAATAGTATAATAATATAATTCATGATTCCATTTAGGTGTTTTGGTTTGAGGATCCTGGTGCATGCTGGCTCAATGTCTGACACTGCTTACCAAGACACTAGCCATTGTTATCATCATTAGAAATGTAATGTCAACTTAAAATGTGTGGTTTAAGGCCTATATTGACTGAGAACAGGTGTTTTATCTCATTGTAAGGGTTGATTAGGTATGACCAAATCCTCATCCTCATCTGAGGGCTTTAGCAATTACATCTGCCATGAGATCCATGTTTTTTGTTTGTTGTCTGTTTGTCTGTGTGTGTGTTACTAAGCAGGATAACTCAAAAACGTTTGAAAGGATTTCAATGAAATTTTGTGGAAAGGCGGGCCCTGTGAAGGGGAACATGTGATTAGATTTTGTGGCTTATCCACAGCTGGTATAGCTTTTTTTTTTACTCTTTATGTTTGTCTTGGCAGAGGTCTGCGGCCTCTAAGTGCCCTCTTATTTGTACATGTTGATATCAGGACACATGTTCAGTCTCTCATCGGGCATTCTTAGCGTTGCACTTATGATGAAAAGTAACATACATAGTTGGGGAAATTCTGAAAATACGAGCCTATGCAAGAAGTTAAAACCCTGCTAATGTTCACACCTCCATACACTTGCCCATTTACTGTGTAAAGCGGGTGTTTTAAACAAAGCTGCAATCCCTAAAATCAGAGAGGTGTGACAGAAGGGGGCCGTTTTGTTGCTGTAACAAAAAAAAACATTAATTCAGGATTTTGTCTGTACTTCTCTGCCTGTCTGCCTTTCTCTTTATTTCTCAATATCCCTCTGTCTTTCTCTGATGTCACAAAATCACTATCAGAAGAGAGAGTGAGAAAGAAGGCCAACTGTGTAAACTTTCCTCCACAGGGTAGGCTTAAAAGGGTCTCCAGCAGTCCATTTATTTATCATTGACAAAATTCAGTAAAACAGCCCATATATGAAAGAGGGGAAATAGCAACACTGTCTACCCAGCGGATTTATTGGAGCTGGGAAACACTTTGTTGCTCTTATCTTTCCTACACTACACGATACTTTCACTGCTGCTGATGTATTGCTCTCCACATGTCCACCCACAGTGACAGGCTGGAAGATAGCCTGGCTGGAAAACAGACCGTTGACTGTATGCTGTATACAGACAGCGATATCTGCAGAATAACTGCCGAATTGGAGGAATGACTTGTGTTTCTTAATTTATCATCCTATTAAGCTCCATGCGTTTAAATTTAGGAGCTCATGTTTTCATTCTGTTTGTCTGTCAGCAGTAATATGAAAAAAACTACTGACCCAATTTTCATGAAACGTGGTGGAAGGTTTTAATCGTGAATCACGGGGTAGACATACATTTATTTTTCACAATCATTGGGAGATTACGAGAGGCATTTGGCCCTGACAGAAAAATCCCATACATCTTAAAATCCAGTCGATAGCAGTAATGTTCAAGAGGGATAAAATAAACCAAATTATATAAATACCATGACTCCATAATATAATGTACCATGTATAGGTAGGTGTACCTATATGTAATAGGTACCACCTATCCTCTGGTATGGCCTAAATTGCTCAAACTTTGTACAGAAGGCAGTTGTTATGAAACATGTGACAATGGTTTCATGGGAAAGCCTGTTCAATTGTAACAACACTTTCTCAAACTAAGGCTTGGCTATGGAAACATAAATACACATCATGCAAGTAATTATACTCTTATTTATAATAAAACATGGATTATCTGCAATAACCTCCACCATAGATTAAGGAAAAATGTTTGAACTCTATGCTACATGGGAATGGACCATGAAATTAGCTTTTGCAGATGTGCATATCATAGACGAGGGACTGAACAAAGGTTTGCACCCCCTTCTAATTATTAAGAGGATAAATATCTTCAGATATATCATTACATTTTCAAAGGAGTCCTGCAACATAGAGCAAACAATAAAACACCATAGCTGAAAAAGTAAACAAAATCATTGCAACGAAAAGACATATTATTTGATAAACTTGATGCTGAAATAAATCATGAGGATTTTATACATTTTTAATCTTTAAGGTTTAGTGTATCTGGGTTTGATATTTCAAAATTAATTTACATCAATCCAACATCATTCCTAGTATTGTGTGTGGTGGCAAAAACACTTGTCTAGGGTTTAAGATGAATACAAAATAAAGAGTGAGAATGAAGAAACTGTATTTTTTTAAACAAGCTTTTAAAGTATTTCTGCAGAAAGGTCAAAGGTACGGACAGCGTCTTGCCCCGAGTGACAAAGAGAAAAGAGATCAGCATGGTTTTATTCACAGTGTGTTCTCGCACATAGCCTTGATATGCAGCTTACAGATAACAGAACAGACATCCTGGAGCCCATAAATTGGGACAGAACACAGTGCCCATGTC
The DNA here is from genome assembly GCA_037577475.1 of Chaunax sp. Z400. Lineage (NCBI taxonomy): Eukaryota > Metazoa > Chordata > Actinopteri > Lophiiformes > Chaunacidae > Chaunax > Chaunax sp. Z400. Next base: position 16,201,539 of record CM075186.1, read on the forward strand.
AAGGTTTCATGATAAATATACATACAGAGTATTCAGCTGCAAAGCCTACATGAGCTGTTAAGTGCTTATACTAATTAGTTACATATGGTGAAACATATTAGAAATGATATTTTATATATTATAGAAGTAATAACGCAAACCATTGCATATGGTGTAGATGTTAAAATAAAAATAATATATTTTCCATTACATTGTGCAACACTATTAAATGATTATCTCAGCTGGAAATGATGGAATGCTAACGTTAGCAGTTCTGTAAAGGAAGCTACTGTAATGCGTTGTCAAATATGTTGTTTTATAAATATGACTTGATGTCCCTCCAGATTTTCCCTCCATTGCATTTTCATTTGCTGATCAGTCAGGAAGCAGTGAAATGATTTTCAACCTGGAACACAGCAGTATGACATTATTCCAGAAATTGAGCTACCTTGAGCAAGATGTAAAAAGAAAATGGCCGCTGTGTAAACATGAGTTGTGTCTCAATTCAGGGACCATGTCCTTCAAAGGACAGCTATGGTCTGTATACCAGACTGGTAAGTTAATGGAGTCTCCTCTGGTTGCTTGGTAAATTTGTCTCAAACAAAAAATAGTCCAGTATATAACCCCAGTAAATCGACAAATTGTCACCTTTACAGTCTTATTTGTGTTTGAATTTTAAAAACAGGAAAACAGAAACAGAAAATGTTTCTCAGTGAGTTGTAGGTGGTGTTGGACAGAGCTAGGCTGACTATTTCCCTCTGTTTCCACTCTTTGTGCTACTCCATGCTAAGCTTACTGGTTGCTTGCTCCAGTTACATACAGTACTTACTATGGCGGTGCACAGTGAGGGTGATATTGGTCCTCTCTGCTAATTCTTGACAAGAAAGCAAAAATGCATATGTTCCAAAATGTCACACTATTCAATTAAAGCAAACAGATTCTTCTTATTTATTTCTTTGATATCTTTTGAATTGACAAACTGAACATACTCTGAACATAATTCAACATGTTTCTTTGCATTTATGTTAAACTCTATTCAACAACATAAGGGGACATATAGCAATGAATTTAAAAAAAAGATTCTATTGCAATATTAGATTCTATTACAATATATTTGCAAAATTTAGTCATTTAAAAGTAATACTAAACAACGCTAAGCATTTATATGTGTGATCAAATTAAGAGATGCCCCAGACTGACTCACACACACACACACACACACACACACACACACACACACACACACACACACACACACACACACACACACACACACACACACACACACACACACACACACACACACACACACAAACACACTTGACCTCCACTAAGTGGTAAGAGATGTTTACAGCTAACAATGTGGCCTCATTGGACACTTGGTGATTAAATAAGCAGGTCAGGGAAACAGCACATTCCCTTGTCACTCAACTGGTGGCAGATTAGTCAACTGAGTGGCAGCCATCAACTGCCATTTCTTCTGGTGTGTGCACATACACACACACACACACATACACACACACTCGCAGGTGTCAGCAGGCCTATATCTTGTGACAGGTCTGGCTGTTCCAGTCCTGTCTCTCCATCCATCTGTCCACACACACACCAAGTCCTGAATCTCCTATTGCCATATAGTCATGCCAATTCTCCTCTTGCATCAGACAGACAGACAGATGGACGGACTGAATGACACTCGGACAGATCATAGTCCCCAAAGAGCAGCAGGAGCCATGATTAGGTGCACTCATAGCCTCAATTCAGCCATATACAGTACACAACACACACCCTTACAATATGATGTTTCTCCATTGACTTTATGGATGTAATAATACTGAGTGGAAAATTAAGGTATATCAGTCTGCAGAATCTCTATGTTTATTCCCCTGCCATTGAGGGCATATCAGGACACCCTTGTCCATCCCTCTGTCAGTAACAGGTTTGATTGGACGTACGATCTATCCACATCTCCTCCAAAACTGATGGACAGAATTCAGTGAAATTTCATACATGATTTGTAGGAGCCCTAAAGATCTGCATCTCATAATTGGTTCCTTCATTTTGCTTATTTTCTTGGACATTTTTAGGCACATTTGAACCTAGGTGATTCCTGGTGAAGCCTTTGAGTACAATTGTGCATGATGTGCAGTACTTCAGTCTAAACACAGGAGGCAGCAGCATCCTGCCTGTAGAAAAGCAAAAGAATAAGATGGAGAGTTCAACCAATCGTGGTGCTTGGCTCATTTGGCATAATTGACAGATGTGTAATGTCAAAGGTAAATGGCTGAATGTGGAAAGTGTAATCTGTAATTGTGAATTAAGATAACGTAAGGTAATGCAGAATTGACAACCATGGCAAAATATTCAACATTAATAACAGGAACCTAACCTTACGTAATTTGTAAGATAGCTTGCTTGTTGATTATTATTAAACCCAAATACATAAACGTAATGAGAGGAGCTGATCATGGCAGGATGAAAACAAGTGCTGCAGTAATAACGTTATCTAGAAAGCTACCGGGAGGTACAGTGCATGTATGTGTGTGTGTGAGCGTCTGTGTGTCTCTCCCTCTGTGATTGTGTGTGTGTGTGAGTGTGTGTGCGCTAAATTGACCTGGCATAATTTTGCTGGCCACCATGTCACTTAGCATAGCAAAGCTAAAAAATCCACACCCCAGAAATGCAGTGACATCACACACATTGTTCATTTTGTCAAACCAGACTTCACCATTATTAGAACATTTCGGGAAAAGAACAATTAGGACTGAAATGGCCCAAGCTCAGAATAGCCTGGTGCCAACCATCACGCTATCTGTCTTATCTGTATTAATTCAATGGGAGCTGTTACAGCCATCAAACTGTGCTTTTTGTCCTTAATTGCTTCAGTGTGCAGTTGATCTATGGTGAATGATATGAACTTATATGAGGTAGCAGGATGGAGCAGTCATTATGCTTGGAGATGGGCCTGGTGAATGTTTATTGATTGACAGTTAACTCAGGTTAAGGTTACTTCCTGCTCAAATAATTCATCTGATTGGCTTAAAGATGAGACAACAGAATGTGTCAGTGAGTTCAAAGGTCGATCTCATTCAGACACAAGGGTGGATTATTCCCCTGGATATTTTTTTACAGAGTTCATCAGTATTTAGATTTATTTCTTACCTTGTTAGATGTGTGTAATTTTAGTGATTTGGTAAATGGTTGATAAAATAATGCATTCATACATTGAAATTAGCTTAAAGTGATATGTTTAACCACATCTGAGTACTTAAAATGTAAATGTGCTCAGAAAAGCTGCATTCCAAAAGATGTGAATGTGATCCTAAAACATTAACATAAAGTTGCTCTTTGTCTCACATCAACAACAACATCATACTGTACCAGTAACAGATTCGTTCATTTTGTATGCCTAAAATTTAAAACGAGTGCAACAAGTTCATATAATCGATGTGCAGCAACACTATGATTTAGAACTTTTTTCTTACGCTTTTCATCCATTATGAAAAAATTACAAATTGATTTTAATGAATTGTTTTTTAAAACAGAACAAGCATACTGACATACTTTTCTAAAGACATGTTTACACCACAGAGGTGGGATATCTGCAGATTGGTTGTGATCAGACAGTCTGGGTCTGAAGTCAAAGCCTTTTATAAATGGTATTGGTATTATAAAAAATATATAGCAGAAAAGATCCTCCTATACCTTTTTTTCTAAGTAAAAAAAACACACTTATTGCAAATGTTCCCCCTTCGCTGTGGATGCATTCCCATGGTAGTTTGAACAAACCCCTTAGGCAAAGCTTTATCCCCGAGCTAACATGCTGAAAAGCCTCTGAGTACCCCAATGATCAAAGTTGCCCATTTGTTTGAACACACTGAGACAGAGTCATTAGAAATGCATATTACACGACAGCTATTGCATATTAACACAGTCAGGCAGCCAATTAATCATTAGCTCATCAATATCTCATTTGCATGAAATTATTCTCTTTTAAGAGCCTGTGTCTGAGGTGATGGGGTGAGCTCATCGATAATGCTAATGTCCCTGTGGGCCTGGAAGGGGAAGGGTGTAGAAATGGAGAGGGGGAAACCTTGTTCAAGTGTTCATCTCCCACTTTAAATACCATATGGAGAGAATTAGTATGTACATTGACTAGAAGAGTTTTATATGATTGAGGCTAGGAGACTTTCTGCAAATATACTTAGGAGAAATGAGCGCATGAAGGTGAGACATGTTTGACAAATACACACATATACATACATGCACTCAGACACACATACATATGCTATTGGCAAGGCCAGAGCGAGTGGAGTGTCTCAAGGTCGCCTAAGGCTCAGGGCTCTTATAGATTACAGCTATGGTGTGCATGTGCCCTGGCCACACCTCAGTGTGTCGGCTTGTGTGTTGCAGGGCTGCTAGATGGAAATGGCAGCATTGGGAGTGATTCTGTCACCCTTCCCTAAAGAGGAAGGTGAGATGTGCCATGCTTGTTATCCATCAAGACATTGATTCCTCGAATGGAACATAGAAAAAGTGAGAGAGGTGGAAATGCAACAAGAAAAGACAATCAAACAATTTGCGTAGTGATGAAACAGACAGTAAAAGCAAAGAATGAATTAAACATGGATGTCCAGTGGAATACTTTGGATTAAATCTTCTGAGCTCTCCATAACAACTCGATCTGCATGGTTGAAAACCCTAGAAAGAAAGCAGAAAGTGTACCATGGGGTGGAAACTAGTCTCCCAATATTCCACTTTTTAAAAAGTGTTATACAATTGAAGTTTTGAAAAGGGACTTAAAGAAACTTATGACTAAATTCCAGTGCCAAGTTCTTGTTGAGCATGAGTGAGGAGGTAGAGCGGATGTCCACTTATCGGAGGGTCGGTGGTTAGATCCCCAGTGCCTGAAGTCTACACGTTAAAGTGTCTTGATACTGAACCCCAATTTACTCCCCGGGTTGTCCACTACTCCACAGGATGGGTCAAAAGCAGAGAACAAATTTTGCTACATTGTACGGAGTATGATTGTATGTGACAAATGAAGCTTAGCGAAAATTCAGTCAGGAAGACTATCTCTTTGAGCATGCCCTCTATATCACAAGCACTTGTGATACTCTCGGCTTAAATATGTCATTCTCCATTTATCCAATCACAACCTGTCACGTTCTCCAATCAGCCAATCATTTGCAAGCTCTCAAACTTTAAATATGCTCTCTCTCTCTCTGTTGTCATTCAGCTGTCAACCCTGTCAACCCTGCAACTCACCTCCACCTCTTCACCACCTCTACTATGAACACCTGGCCAACTCCAAATGAATCCTCCCATCAGAAGTTCTTTTCATGAAGTCATCCAACATTGAGCTCCATTCCTCACCACCACCAATGTCTAGGCTCCGGGGGGAAGTCTCCTTCATACTGGTAGCACCTAATTCATCGGACGGCTTCCCTTGGTGATCTACTTCCTGCCGAGGTCTAAGAGCCAAAGACTAATCTGTTCACAATGAATTTATATTTCTTTAATTGTCTCATTCTGTTGTTTCTCTTTGTAGTCTCTCCTGACTAACATAAATAAAGCTCATAAAAGCTTCTTCGTGCACAGTTCAGGACAGGAAGACTCTGCAGAGGATGCCCAAAATATCACTGGTTAAAGATATTCAAGTATTCGCTGCCGTACCACCGGCCTGTGGAGCAGTTTTTTTCTTCAGGTTGTGTGATCTTGACCTAATCCTCCAAACTCTATAAAAAAAATTATTTTTGTGACATGATTACTTTTTCTTTAGTTTAGTTTTTGTTCCTATGTGTAACATTGGGAGTTTTGTTTTACAATCTTCTGTTATAAGAGAATTAAAATTTATCTTAAATAACTAAATAACATGAACAAAACTGGTAACTTAAGTTAAGCAGCTAATGGGAAATGATTTAGAATTAACATTCAATAATTTATGACACCTCACTTCTCATTCTGTTAACACAGACTCCATCTCATTTACCCTGTTTCTCCTTTCTGTCCTCATGTCTCCTCTAACTCGGGGAGGTGATGCAGGTACTCCTAGCTGATTACCAAACATGAAAAGGTTTTCCTAAGTTCAAGACTTTATATTGATTCCTGATCCCCTCCTCCATCTGCTCACTCTGTGCCTCTGCTCTCCCCCTCATTGTCAATCTTCCTGCCTTTCCCCACACACTCTGTCTCATACCCCTTACTGACATCAGAACCTGTCCATGACACCCATGTTAAGTGTGGTCAAAAAAACACAACACTGGCGATTGTTGTAATTTTGCGAGTATGTGCGTCTGTCTGTGTGTGAACACGTCCCCGCGTCTGTCTGTGCAAGTGTTTCTGTTTGAAGACACACTTGAGGCCTAATTAGACCTGTTATAGCTGCAAAGGGAGTGGCATAATGACGCATAATGAAAAATGACAAATTTCCTCTCCAATAAAAGCGAAATAGATTAATGAAAAGCACTTTGAGATAGAAGAGGCAAAGTGTTGTCGGATATAAAAGATGATGTATTAATCCTCTGCTGTTACAGATGGTTCAACCCTCCTGACAACTGCTATTCTGTCGAGACACTGTTAGCATGCATAATTATGCTAATTAAGACCTAATTAAGTGCTAATTCTTCAGAGAGTCTCTTTCTTTGGTAGTAATTTAACACGACTCAGCATTTAACACTTCTTAAAGAATTTCATGCCCCGTGTGATTCATTTGTAGTCCTCGTTTCGTTTATTATATACATGTAGGCCTCTGCACTGGTCAAACAATGATGTAAAAAAAGGCCGTCATTGAGAGGGAAATGGGCCTGGAGGAGAGACAAAGAGAGAGAATTCAGCTCACTGGCAAGGACATACAAATAATGGAAATTAAATTATGATTGGTTGAGTGAGGTTTTGTGTGAGATATGTTAGTTACATTGAAGAATTTTGACTTTGTTAATTTGTGAAAAGTTGCTTTACTTAGTAGATATTTCTATTTTTCAAAATAGGGTAAGAGAGGAAATCACTATTAACTATGAGGTGTTTTCACTCTCCATTAATTAACGCATTTTGCAGTCATTCATTAATTGTTTTACCCTGCTTGTGCTTTCACCATACGAGAATTAGTTCTCCAGCAGGCTGAGGGGACATTGTTATGTTGAGTGACAGACAAATCAGAAGTTGTTATTACAGTATATTGCATCAGAGGAGAATGAAGGTTGTGTGACAGTGATCCAGTATGTGTTGAACAGTGACCCTTGCATATACACAAGCAGTGACTCACTCACTGTCATAAGAACAAAGCCAATACAAAGTTGACATGACATCTGTCTCACCAGCCATCATCACAGGTCAGGACTCTTGACCTCTCCACGTCTTACTGCATGTAGCGATCAGACATAAAATGACTCACTGATTGGAGCAAAAGCTGTTTCATAATGCTGTCCATTGTATCCGACAGTACAGGCTTTTTCAGTGGCTGCATATTGCCTGGTGTGTTTTTCTTCAAGAGGAAACTATTCAATGTTTCATCAGGTGTAGTATTATATGTTTTCTTGGTAACATCTGAAACAATATCTACAAGTTTAGATGGTCAAGTAAATCCCAGACTGTACCTTTAAATTCAACCACATCAAAATCAAACATTTCATAAAACTCAGACAGAAAAATGTTTCAAGAAAAGAAACATGCAATGCAGAGCAAAGATTTTCTGTGTTACCTTAAAGGAACAATGTCCCCACAGCAGTGAAGCAGGAGTGTGTTCAGATTGTGAAGTGTAGCACTAAGTACCCGTGCAGACCCTGCCAAAGCTTAATTAGAGATTCATACACTGGTATAGGTATATCACTGTTAGTGTGTCTCAGCGGGGTGCCGTGCTTTAGCCATTGGCAGAAAGGGGTTTATGGCTCAAACTGTTTTTGTGTGTGTGTGTGTGTGTGTGTGTGTGTTTTTGGGGGGGCGGGGGTAACAACCACATCTAGGCCCGTGATAGTAAAGACCAATAATTAATGAAAGGTAGGAACTTAAGCACCTGTTTCAGTCTATTGTTAATGGAGATCTTGCAGGAAATCCACTGGGTAGGGCCAGTGGGTGACTTTACGATAAACAATGGTTCTAAACATTAACCTCAGTGTTTTGTTTTGTTTTCCTTCTCTGTATAGTCCTACAATGTCTGATAGTTTACCCTTAAAATGCACTAGATTAACGATGACACAGTATTAAATATGCAGAATTTAATATCCACATGCATGAAAAATAAAAATGATAATGATAAATATCATTACATACATAGAGTATATAACATATAATTATCTAAATATAGTATCCATTCATCTGAAGCAATTTAATTCAAAGAAATTAAAAAATGAAAACATTCACCTTGTTCCACATGACATTTATTTTTATGTAATAAAAATAATAAGGCAGACAATCAAGTCAGTGCATGTGCAATATTTAGTTTCACTGAATGACCCTTCAAAACAAAGAAATATCAGTTTCATTGTTCAAATTTTAGCACAATATTTTCTTGAAAAACCCAAAACTCTGGTACACATAGATAAGGTCTAATAATTAAAGAACAGACAATCTCTATTATTGTTGTAAGTGGTTTGCAAGCCTATTTTAATTCAAACTGCAAAATACACAGCAACGTAATTTAACTGCATAGACCAAATTAATATTGATGAATAGTACAAAAACAGCCAGTTAAACTCTGTCAAAGACGTCACATTCATTTAGATTTGAACAGTCATGTGTACAGTAAATGCACATGTTTTCTTTATGAATAAAGAGACATACACACTTGTAGTGTAAATGTGGAAGTTACATGGCTCATATCTCATATCATAGCATGTTTCATCCGTGTGCATGTGTATATATGTGTGTAGTGGACTTGAGGAGAGGGCCCCTGAGGTTTGATTATGCGCCACTGACCATAGAGTGTATTTGGTGAAGGAGGAAGCACAGAGGCACCGGCCCAGTGACTCGGTAACACAGCCCCTGGGACTGGAGCTTATACAGGCTCTGTGATGTTGCTGGCTGAGGCTGGAGGAGGACATGTACACACACACACACAGAAACACACACACACACACACACACACACACACACACACACACACACACACACACACACACACACAGAAACACACACATACACACACACACACATACACACACACACTGGATAATGGTCCCACTGCAGACAGCACACTACTCAGACAACACTGAGGACTTGTAAAGGGTTGACAACTGAGAGCTGTGAACTTTTATTTCAACAGTGACCAAAGAAAATATTAAAATTTTAGGAGTGTGTATGTGTGTGTGTGTAGTTGCTGTAGTTGCTACGCTGTCTGGGCTGCATTCTGCAACATCCTGTTTTTCAGTGGCTGTCTTCTGCCTATTGTCTTTAGCCTTTAACATCCTACACGTGGTGACACATCCACACACATACAAGAAGAAAAGCATTCAGACACTTTACAAAACAGACTGGGAGGTGAGCAGCCTTAGAGCCAGGGACAAGACTGAGGAAAAAGTAGAAACAGAAAGCAGCCCAGTGGCAGTGAGACAGCAGGACAGAGAAAGCAGCCTGCGCAGATTCACCCCTCTGTATTAGCAACATGTTTCTGGCTGTGTCATTTAATCTGGCTAATTGAATGCTCCAATAATTCTAAAGAGATTATAGTCCGACAAGGTGTCACACTGGGGTCAGAGGTAAAGCAGGCCAATGATCTATTTGTCAAATAGGCTTCATCATGCTCTCCTCTAATTTCTTTTGATGGAAATTGATCATTTCGTAAATGCACGGTCCAGATGGCTGATAAGATTTATTCCCTTTGTGCAAGGGAGGTTGAGATAATATTATGTAAAGGAAGTGCGGATAATTCTGGATTAACTAAAGATCCATGTGAAGAAAGCTGGTTTTAAAGCTCTATCTGCCACAAGCTGGTGATTCCATGTAAAGCTCTCATGGTTTTATTTAAGCCTGCTCTTTACTTATAAATTACTTGCAGGGTGTAACCTCTATCTTGACTTTGTCTATTTAGGGATCAGAAAAAAAGCATTCTTGTTCACATCGGCATTGACAACAATTTAACACTGTGCTGAAATCTATTCATTTCTCCATCGCATTTCTGTGTGGATTCGCTTGCAAAGTAATCTTTACAATGCAGTATTTATAATTTTTCAAACTTGGTTTTGAAGCAGTAGTAAGCCATCCTGATGAAGCTCTCGTAGCTTAGCTGTGTTTTCTAATTTCTTCAACCCTCTTCTGTTGTACTGACAGATTCATGAAAGTGGGTGGTTTGCAGACTGGTATTAGACAGGTGTTAGTGCTGTATAAGAAACAATAAGGAGAGAGTTTTTTTCCCCTTCTTTAGTAATATTTTATTGATTGAACTGATATATAATCCTGAGTAAAAATACCAGAGGGGAGCAGACAGTGCCAATGTGTTTCCAAATTCTAGGGGTAGGTTGTCATGGTCAAGAAGTCATATTATGAGGGTCAGACTATCATGGGACTATTGCTTTTAGGTGCAAAATCTGATAACACAGCTTGTTCTGGTTAAAGGTTCACTATGCATGGTTTTGTGGGATTTGTTGGTTGCTGTTCATAAACACACCATTCAAAGGTGTACGGTAATAAGTGTTTCTGTAGAAAGATAACTGTTTGTTGAGTGTCAGTATTTGCTGACCTGGGAAAGTGAAACACAACAAATAAAAAGAAAACAAGAAAATGCAGGCAGAGAGATGGGGCTCTACAGATACAGAAACCACCACACACTTCTGGTTGGCCACAACTGATAATTGAGAGGGATTATTTTTTTATGAGTCTGTGCATTGCTTTAAGGAAAAATCTTGCATAGTGTTGCAGAAGCCTGCATACATACACTGCGTTGTAGAATATGATCTACTGAGGCAGAGACGGAGACAAAGAGGAAGAGAGATGACATTTTGAACCTCAGATATTTTGTGCTTGACCTGTCACTTCCGATGGCTTTTGTATGGCTCTACAGTGCAGCTATGAACTGCTGAAGTGCATTTCTCTTCTGACATTCAACAATTTGAAGAGGAGGGTCCCGATTATTCCAAAGTCATTCCAACTTTACCAAAGCAGGTTGTTTCTCCCCTAGAAGTCACAGTCTATGTTAGTCAACGTCATCCCAACTCAGCATTTCTTAAGAGTTTTCTGTCAGCCTTGCAAAATAAACAGCTCTCTCTAATGCTCCCTTTTTTTTCACCCCCTCCTCTCTTCCCTTTCTGTCTCCCTCTGTCTCTCTCTTCCCCCTGTCATAGTTGCTCATTCGCAGGTTGATGGGAGGCATCAGAAGGGATGAGTAGGAGGCATTTGAGACAAGTGTGTGAGAGACACGGCGTGATATCGGTGTAGAGGGACGTCTCTCTCAGAGCCTGTCTCTGGTCATATCCACAACTGGGAGACAACAGATGACGCAGAAGAAAGGATAACCCGGGCAATCACCCAGGGGCAGGATGGCAATGTGGAGAGGTTGCCGTGGAGCGAGAGCACACAGGGGCTGAGGGGTCATAGGGCAGAGTATGAGCTGGCTCTCCCTCTCGTGTCCCATCGTTTAAAGTGTGTTTTTCCCTGCCAGACCCCTCCACCCCTGCCCACACACACACAAACACACACACTCACACACACATTTCCCTGCCTCCACTTGCCATTCTCCTCCTCCCCAATCGTCCTCTACATGTAAAGCCTTGTCAACTTGATCTGCACAGACAGGCCATAGCTGCATGTGCGCACTCTGACCGACTGCTCTTTTTGACTTTGTGATTGTGTGTGTGTACATTTGTGAGCAAAACGAGGAGGGGGAGGAAGTCTCTGTTCCTGGCATCTGAAGGGTCTGATTTTTGTGGCAGGGCTGTCAGATCTCAGTTCCCTCTACGCCAGATCAATGCCAACACCAAGCAAATGGCAGTGCCTGATGAGAGCCACCCGCTCCTCTGATGGGTGCCTTCTATGACAGGGAATATGTTCTTCCAAATAGCAAGCTGGTAGCAACTGAGTGATGTAGACACAGGAAAGGTACTACAGAGGGAAACTGGTTCCTTCACTGCACTGGAATGCTTTTTTTTTTTTTTAAGTGGCAAACTAAGACAACAGGTACTGCAGGCCTTGTGGTCTGAAAGTTGCCATGTCACCACAAATAGCTCACACACTTGTGGATTATTTATTTTGTATGTGCACAGTGAGGTTTGGGGATGTTAAAATAGATTAGTGATTACCTTCTTCAATCTGTATCCAGTCAACACATTTACCTTTTCATCTTTTTTGTACATTTAGCAGCTGATTTCTTCAACTGAATACTAAGTAACGACTTTACCAAATAATTTGTCCGATTTTTCAGAACAAATTCTGCTATTAAACTTTATTTTACAGTTTTATTGATTTCATTATAATCAATGAAGTAATCACTTTTAGACAAGTTACTGCTGCAATTCTTGCTTGAATAAATTGCTGTACTTCAGTTACAATCAATGTGTTGCTTCCCACTATGGTAGTGGTGTCTAAATCATATACAGTCCATTATTTCTGTATGATTTAGAAAATACAGTCTTAATTCATTTGCAGTAATAAAACACATTTTACATGTGACATACTGTGATGAAGAGGAGTCAACTCCAGGCCTGGAAATCTGTCGATTGATGAATTTGACTAATGCATGGTGCTGTTGCAGTAGGTGACCCATCACTTAACACTAATAAAGAGGGTTTTAAAACCTCAACAGAAATGCAGCATTGTACATTAAACACAGCAAACATGCACATTGAACAGCACATCACCTGATTTCAATTCTTGGTTAACATTAGCACATCTTCATGGAATTGAAATACCAAGAAAATACCAAACGTACTTCAGTCTGACGGAATGCACTCACACATTTCATAGAACACATTCTTCACCAAAAGCCAGATGCAAAAGACAGGGTTAAAGGACAGCCACACAGTGAGACATTTAATACACAGCACCAATAACACTAAGTAGATTCTGCCCACTTAAATCTTTATTCACTTTAGTTCACCAAACATGACAGTCCCCATAGATGAATAATGAAATATCATTAGCAAAAGGTCCACAAATTATTGATGTAAAATAAGCAATGATTCTTTTTTTGTTTCGCAATTTATTGCCATTAACAAGTAACTTGCAATCCAATAAATGTCAGGATGGCTTTCAGTTAATTAAAGGCAAAGATATTATACAGTAATGCAGGGTGGCGTTTATATCTCGATTTCCACAGACTGCAATTTACTGCTGAGCCTTTATTTGAGGGAACCCACAAATAATGGCTATTAAGCCGTCAGGGGATGGACAGGGGATCACATTAATGAAATTAGATTAGGTGGAATGGTGATCTACACAGCCTGGTCTCTGGAGACACATGCAGACACACAAACTCACACAGACATGCATGCACTGTGCACACAAAGCATGACACATTAGGACTGGCTGCTGTTTAGTTTCCCCTTTCCACATATTTTTATTTTCCTGACCTGCTTGGTTTCATTTTCTTCTTTCTCGCCTTCACCCCGTCTGTCCAACCACCAACCAGACCCGTGTTAGGTCCTCTACATGAGGGCCTGTCAGCTCATCAGGGAAAGTTTCCCTGTTTGTCCTGAGCACTGTAGGCAGCCAGTCAGTCCATCAACCCTGTCATCAACACAGCCAACACACACACACACACACACAGACACACACACACACTGACGCACTTGTCCACATCTCCCCCACTAACAGGGAGGTGTCACTCGAGAAGGCAGCTGCAGTCGCTGGTGTGACTGCTCTGCTCAAATCAGAGACCCTCGTCCCTGTCAACAGCAACCTGGCCCTGAGGCTACCACTGTCACACAGCGTACACCCCTCAAACACGCACACACTCTCCGACTTGGGGGAAGAAGAGAGGGAGATGGCTATGTTCTATCCGGAGAGCTGATTTCCACTGTAGGGGAGCTGGGTGACGGAGACAAGAAGAAGAGAGCGGAAAGTGGGGAGAAGGTAGGATCAAGGGAGGGGGGAGGATGTGTGTTTTAGTTAGAACAACGGGCCTGATTTCTTCTTGACAGAGAGGCCCAATTATTAGCTGTGACAGTTTAGGGAAATTGGGCTTGAGTGTGATGGGACAGATAGGAGCCGAACAGACAGGGAACCCGATAATTGTTTGACAGACACCCAAGTCAGGTTGAAATCCAGCTGCCAGATTCACTCTGTTTCGTGTATGCAAATGCAAAAAGGAACATTTCATGATTTACCAATAAGATATTGAGTGAATCGTTTTGCCTAGATATCTATCTACCCCCCAAAAGTCTTAACATTTCCTTTTTTCTGGCTTTGTTCTGATCCTCTTTGTGGGTGTATGTGTGTGTATAAATGGCTCAGTCTGTATTTGTGCTGGCAGCATACATAAGAGGCCCACTGTGCAATCGGACAAGGTGCCGATATCTCAGTCATGTGACAGTGACTTTCTGTCTGTATGTCAGACAGCAACTGAAGGCTTGTCAATACAGGCTCGTGCTCACATCCTCTCCCATCTCCTCAAACACAAACTCATACGGCCCGTAGAGAACCGTGAAAATAACTTTCTTCCCTTTGCGCTCTGTATGTCGTATGTCAAGCTCCTCCTGAGGGAAGGAAGGAGGACTTTAGACTACAACAACATCGGTTTTTAGACATGCAGATGATTCTATATGAGGAAGCCAAGATCAGAGGGTGAATTGTTTTTGCAGCCGAATAGTTGCAGTCAGTGTGGCAGAATATCAAACTGCAAAATTCTGTTACATATCTGCTTTTATTAAAATACATTTATTTGTGTTATGAGTGTTAGGACACAGCAACTGCTCATCTATCCCATCTATCTCTCCAGTTCTTCTTCCACTTTTGCATTTTTGGTCCACAGCCCGCTAAACCCAGCGAGACCCTGGAGGACATTTCAAAGGACAACACTGCCCTCGTTTGGCTGGATGATGCTATTAAAATAAGATATTCATGCTGGCTTTACTCTCAAAATGCAATGTGTGGGTTGCAGTTTGACATTATTGAAGTCATCCAAAGAAAGGTATGGAATACTTCATGATGCATGTAAGCTAATATGTTCTTTGCAGGTTCCTTTTAATTCAAGTATAGAGCAAAGTGAGTTTACAGTCTCTGTGAAAGCTGATTTAGTAGCAGATACAGGCCAAACTCATAGAAGCACAAGGTTGATCTGTAATTGAGCTAAAAAGCCGTTTTTGCCCTCAGCATCAAATATTCTTGTTTGCACTGAAAGGTGCCTGTTGCTGTGACTACATCCACTCTCTGCTTAACATTTGTCATTGATTGCAGCCAAGCCCTCATTGGCAGGTCTAATTCATTTACGAACTTGTCATTCCACATTATTGATTAAGTTGTCCTTCATCCCAGCTTTAATTATTCAAAGACAAAAGATTTTCTCATTATTGTGTTTAATCTAATGAAAGGCCTTGTGCTACAGCAGAGGCCAGTTCAGAGGTCCAGACTATTGACCTTGGAGGGCACGGCTCGAGGATGAATGTTTTAATTAGACACAGCAAACAGCTTTGAGAGCCTTTAGTTGTCTGTTAGGCTAGAGGCTGGGACAGGTTTGCATGGAGCAGTTTAATAGATCTCAACAGGTGACTCTTACCTGTATTACCTACAGCTTTATTTCAGGATCTTTAGAAACCGCACTGTTTCTTCCAGAAAATCCTGTAGCAAATAAAATTGTATTGATTTGAAAAAATTAACACCATGTTCTTTTGTTTTTTGTTGTTGTTGTGTTTTGTTTTTTGTGTGTTCTTTTTTGCAACAATATTTCCAGTAATCAGTCTTACAAAAAAAGAAGAAGTTCTCAGCTAGATTTAAATGGTGACTTTACTGTAAACATGTGGTGCTATTGCAGAAGTTCAGTGACACATAAAGTTTCATGCATGTTATGTTATATTGTAGCACCTTAGTCTTGTGTCATGTCAGCCTGATATCCATTATTACCAAATATATGCTCATATAATTACTATTTCTGGGAGATAAAAATGATTTCAATCATTTCATAGCATTCATAATTTTATCAAACATTTTACAATCCAAAGGATATAAGGACAGGCTGTGAATAGAAATTTGGTCTCATGTACAAAGGAGGGAATGAGAGGAGAGGTAAAAAGAGAAGAGGAGACAAGAACACAGGAGGGCAGATAAGATTCAGCTACTTACACCCTAGAGGTATTTCAAGCAGTTGTGAGAAGCGATGCAACTAGCAGGTGTTATACGTTTTGAGTAGTTGTGATAATAGAAGTAGAGATACTATGCATGAAAGAAAATTTAAGAAAAATTGAGTGAACACTTTAAAGTTATCTTTACCTAAAGAACCATTATGGAAACAGGAGGGTTGAAGTTTGATGCTGAACAGATGCAGGCACCAGGTCGTACCACTAGAGGACAGTGTTGCTTCATATCTGCCATTAAGGAAACAGCATTGCACTGTACTGTATGTACACCAATTAGAGCTAACATATATTGATCCATTGTCATGCAGAGCAGCTGATAAAACAGTCAAAAACATGGAACAGAAAAGATCAGTCAGTTGTCATTCATTTATTTTCAATTACATTGACAGACTTTGATAAACAAATTTGGCTTAATTATGATTTTAAAAAAAAAATCAAGACAGCTTTGATGCACACATTTTATTTATTTCATAATTTCATAAATTTCTCCCGACCAACATATTAATTTAGTTTACTTTTGGTCTTTATTAAATTACTTTGAATATAATTTAAACAAATGAGAAGATTTTCATGTATCAACAGGAGCAGGATAATATTATCAGCATATTCTCCTTTATCTAAAATAATGTGCATTTAGGGTTGATAATTGAGTCCTTTCAGATTACCTGCAGCAAACAATAACAAGGAAACTGGCAACAATGAATTTTAATATTCTATTAGGCCCATAATGTGGTTGCAGTAGCCTGCATTTTTGGAAATATGCCAAAAATCTCACTTTACGACCCAAGACAATTAAACTAGGCCACTCTGGCAAATATTTCAGAACACCATAAGCACAATTATCATCACATTGTCAAACAAACACAAAGACAAAAGGCTTGGCTTAATAACACATTTGAGCAGCTGCCTCCTCACTGCACCCTCTGTTAAATCATGGAAACAGTTTTACAGTTTTAGCTGACAAAAATTCTAGCTGACAATGCTACAGCACAGTCTTGTTTCCTCTAGCTCCATGGATGTGATGTCCAGAGCTCAGTCTGCTGTAGAAATCAAATCAATTCTTTCCCTAGTAAAAGAAGAGGACGACAGGGGTGGAAATAATGAGTAGATTTCTCTCCTGTACATTCTCACACCGTCCAAATCCAAAAGTGTATTACAATGATATTGTTTCATTGCTACTGCAAGATATTTTACATCTCTTTGTGCCACAGTTTGCTGTATTAACAAGTTCTGCAACCAGAAAATCAAAACAGCTTAAAGTGTATTGTACCAAATGTAGCCTTGTTTATTCCTGCGTCATCCATTAGGAGTAAATCCTCTCACTGTATATCACACAGATTTACAATTGCATGTTTACATCCATTATCCATCTGTTCACAGCTCACTCTCATTCAGATGCATTCTGTAAGTAACCATTAGAGCTCCATTTCGGCAGAGTCATGATTCATTGTGAACTTTCATTAAAAGCACCACCATTTTCCACTAGGTGGCATTGTGCATTCACCGGGGCGGGTTCTCCTCCTGGTTCATTCATACATGGTGTCAGCCACGCCTGTGTGCTTGAAGGTCTCAGCCACCTGTCTGGAGTGCTGTATCTTAGCTGACAAAGCCTCTAGAACATCATTCTGGTCGACAGCAGTGGCTGTCCGGTAAATGAACGTCCCCATCGACTCCAGACCCCGCATACCGAGATTTACCCCACAACCTGGAGGATGGGAGGAAAGGGAAAACATGCATCACAGACATCATGAAATAAATCAAATCTGATTAAAGAACAATACATATTTACGGTAATGAAGTGTTGTTCTTCACGTTACAGACAAATACGTAAGTTATCAAAAAATACATGCTCTGTACAGGCTCTCTGATCTGCTAACAGGGATCTTTAATGGTATGGCTTATCTTCAGCACCATAGGATAAAAAAAAGATGACACATAAAGGAAATATTCCCTCTAATTCCCAAGAATACAATATCTGCTGTTTTAGAGACACGTGTACCTGTGTCAAAGTTGAGGACACGTGCTGCCTCCCCCTCCACAGTGACCGCCACATTGTCCCCCTCTATGTAGGCAGCGCTGATGCGCCTGTGTGATAATTGAATCTCAAAGAGACGGCGGCTGCACTGCATGTGGTGGAGCGTCATGTCGTTAAGACGAGGCTCTATATCCGTCTTATAAGCATTGAAGGAATGGTGGAAAATGTTCTTCATGATCTGGGCAGGAAAACAGATGTAAGTTACAAATTTCTGATAATTTCTGATAATTTGTAGCATCAAAAAAAAGGTCAAGTTCACCTCATTTTAAACCTCATGTTGTTGTAAACTGACTTGCTTCTGAACACCACAACATTTTCACATGTATGAAGGGTCTGTTCACCACCTTACAGTATATCCTGCAATGGATCATGCTGCCACAATGGAACTATGCAGCAAGGAGCTGTCACTTAACTTATAAAGTTTCATATTAACACAGGGATGACAGACATAGAAAGATGCATCAAGACCGATTCCACAACTGAAACCAAACCAAAACAATTAGTTAAAAGGGTCATTAAAGAAATTGTTGATTGACAGAAAATTAATCTATTATGATAACTGTTAAATCAGATTAATTATTTCAAGATAATCTGGTTCCAGCTCCTAAAATGTGAGAATTAGTGCTTTTCTTTATCAAATATACTATCTTTAGACATATGAGGGATATTGTTTAAACAACTTAGTAATTTCATTTGCAAAATAATTATGTAAATATTCAAACAAAAATGTGCACATAAAGAAATAGTGAAAATAAATAGTTGAAGCCCAAATGTAATCTTTTAATAGTGTATTGTAGGTCACGAGGTCCAGTCACACAAATAAAAAAACAGGTTTTTCTTTACATTCTTTTTACCTCAATCGAGGAAGTTAAGTGATCAGATCAGTTTGTTTGTTTGTTTGTTTGTCAGCAGGAATACACAAAAACCACTTGACAGATTTTCATGAAACTTGGCGGTTGCGTTGGCATTTGGCAGAGAAGAACATACTGAAGTTTTGGAGTGGATTTGGACTAAGGGGCGGATTCAGGAATTTTTCAGCTGAACATTGCAAGATGGGGCTTTTTGACTGTTTTTGTAAATTACACATAATCTTCTTAGAGGATTACCATGAAACTGGGTAAAAGAGTGGGGCATGAGCTATGGAAGAAACCATCGGATTTTGTGGCAGATCCAGGTAAAGGGGCAGATGCATGTATTTCTTCACAACCTTTAACATTGCTTTTATTCAGAACGTGTATCAATGATAAACAATTTGATGGATTCTCATGAAACTTAGGCTATGTTAATAATTGGAATTTGGATTAGGGTTTATCTTAATTAAAAGAGACTGCCTTGGCGGAGGTACAGTATGCATTCTACTGAATGCCCTTCTTGTTTCTACTTGTACCAAAGCAATTGTTCCTTTGCCATCTGGAGTGAGTCACCAAAAAACACCATCATTTCACATTGAAAAAACAAACAAAAACAAGTCTGTCCTCTTCTGTGTGCCTCCTCATCGATTCTGCAGTAATTGTAGGGCTCACTCTGCCGCTGTCACTCTTTCTCTCTGCTCAACTTCGCTCTTCTTCAATGCATGCTTGTGAAGTCATCTGTTACCAAGTAACAGTGCATCTGAATGACCAGCCGCATAGCAACAAGCGCTCCAAGGATGGCCTGGCTCCATACCAGTATGTACTATGTGCTGTGGCTGCAGGCTATGCATGATCAGAGCAGTGCTTGACATGAAAACCTACAGAGTTTAGATAAAGCAGCAAGTTTTAACTGAACCTACAGCCTGTTGTTGAGCACTGGAAGGAAAAAAATGCCCTCCATTTATTCATTCATAAGTAACAGCAGAGTACAGATGGACCTCTACACACACACACACACACACACACACACACACACACACACACACTGGTAAGGTATGCTCTCTCCTCCCACTCTTTCCCCATTTCTTCATCTAATGCTCTCTTTGGCTAAGACACACTCGTTACTCAAGCATGTCAACAGGCTTAAACACACATGCACTCACGTAAACATATGGACTCACAGACACTAATGGACTCCCACAATGGTGCAGTTAAGAACCATGTGTTGAATGAAAAGACAGGAATAAGTAGCTAGGCAAAGCAGCACTGTAATTATCTGTCCTCTCCTTGAGTTAACATGAAAATACAGCTGCATTTTGTTCACACCTCCAGTTGTCATCAACAAAGGCCGACAGCAAACAAAGCTCTGAAAAAGCTTTTTATGAAATGTGGTCAAAAGGCTCACAGAAGGGTTGGCCGTGTGTCTGAGGAAGCGAACCATCTTGGTATCAGAGGCGGGGCAGACGAGGGCCATGTAACGGTTTCTGAAGGTGCCATAGATCTTCAGATGGAAGCCAGGTTTGGTCGTGGGATTTCGGGGCTCTCGGAGGGCTTCCATTCCATAAGCGGATAGGTCAAAGTAGAGGCTGTGGGCACGGATCTCAGGAGTGGGTACCTGAAGTTAAAAGAAAGATGAGACACTAGATCAAATCATTTGAGAATATTCAGTCATTTCAAATATCTAAGGAACAGAAATGAGATGAGTATCATATTTGATGTCATCATAATAAATCTGTTTATATGTCTAATTCATAACAGAGACTATCTGTATGTGCTGAAAAGACATGGAACATTACTTATGCACCGTCTGGTCTTCGTCAATGGGGCTATGCCACTTGAGTGGAGATTGGGTAAAGGTGGATTTTTATTCAGTGGTTCAGACTGGCAGGGACTTCACACTTTCTCTCAAGCCAGAATTGATCAATTTTCTTTTCAATGACATAAACCAGCCGAGTGGAATCAAACAGCAGTTAGTGCAGCCAAGGGAGCTAGAGCGGGAACAGACCGGTGAATGGGTGGGGATGGAAGGGACAGTATGGCTGACCTGGTCATATCCTGGGAGGTAAATTCAATCACAACAGGAAACAGCCTGGGAATAACTGGGCCAATAAAAGGCAGCCGCACAGCCACTAAAGAGAATGTGATATGAATTGTCATGGTGGCCTGAAATAGCAAGGGAGATTTTGCTTGTGTCCAGATATTAGTTACTATTACCCTGGAAACGCTTAACCGTGTTTATCTGTTTCTCCAAATGAATCAGCTCTTTTCTTTTGTTATTGTATATAATCAGAGAGGCAACCAATTGTCTACACAAGGCAATATCCTAGAATGATATGATTATCAACAATGGCTAATGTCTGGTGACCTGTGCAGAATGAGCTGCAGACTACTGCTGTAAATACCATTTGTCTGCATTTTGAATGTCTTCACCTCAGAGGAACAGCAGAGACGTGACATTTGCACCTGTCTTATTTTCTGTTTTGGGGCTCACATAACACACAGTCAACGGAAGAATTAATTATGTCAATAATTGTGTGTGCATTTTTTTTGAAGCGATTACTCTGTGAAACTGCTCCATATTTATCTTTTCAGTATTTTATGAGCCTCAGCATTCATGAGTCATCATTCAAGGAACCATCTGCTTACATGACGTCAAATGGCCTTTAGTGCCCTGTGTGGAAAAGACAACAGTTGATGTTTTGATATCTTGAGTCATATCCACCTGGCAGGGGACAGATTATGAGTCTGACCCGGGAGGCATGACTAATCATCAACATCACCTGACTCCGTCAGACCAACAGCTGCTCTTTTATTAAATTTGATAAGTAAATCAAAATAAGGCGACAACTGATGCTGACAAAAGATCCAACAGTCTGCTGAAATCTCTACATCACTGTTTGCTTTATGAGCCCAAATAAAGTCTATCCTGTAATATCCTGTTTCTACTGTCATCAGTCTTTACACAAACAGAACCCTTATTGCTTCAGTGTGTGCACATGAGTGAATACTGCACACCCACAAGTGTACGTGCATGTTCATGTACGCACATTGTGATCATGTGTGCGTCCTGACCTGTCTCTGATCTAGTCTCTCTATAGTTGCATTAGCTCCATAGGCATGACAGGACTCCATTGTGTAGTCAGAGCTGATGCCAAGCACTGAGCAGGAGTCACCACACGACCCATCAGCCACCACAATCACTCGTGGCCAGTCATTGTGTGGGATCCGCCGCAGGTATTCCTCTGTGAACTGAAACAAAAAACAAGAAAAAATGTTGTAGATTTTCAGTTAGATTTAGATCACATTTAATTTTGATTCCCATATTGAAGAAAATCACCCCGCCCAACAATATTCAGTTTGTTATAAGATAAGACAAAAGCAGTAAATGACAAGCAGGTAATATTTGACATTTCTGAAAAAAGGACTGAAAGTATCAATCGGTTCTTAAAATAATGAGCAATTAATTAATTTTTGACGGACTAGTTGCTTAATTATTCAGATCTTCTTCTTTAATGGCTCAGCACCTAGGAGATGTTTAAATTTAGACTTCAGTAAACAGATAATTAATAGGATCGCTTTTGCATTCTCAAAACTTTGAAACACTGTCAGGGAAGGAGGGTAAAAAAAATGATTCATCAAACAACATGTCCTGTCTAATTAAAAGGAAATGGCAAACTTGGCAGTGACTCTAAACAAAACTGAAGTTTGCTGTGATTGAAGACCCTCTTGACCGTGTTAGGTCTTCCAAAGCTTGGTGAGTCAGTGTAGCAGTGAGGACAGCAGCAGCTAATAGGAATGACATTGGAGCTGAAGAGGAAAGAAACTGGAGGAGTAGCACTACACAAGTGTATAAGTAAAATAGCTTTCTACCATCTGATGAGTATTAGGAAAAAACGTAGAATAAAAGCAAACTGTCAACACCTACGGTGAAACACTCTAGCTCAACTTTAATTGAGCTGTCTTGTCTCTGGCTTCCAGCCATGACACAAATATTCACTGAACCTTTTGTCATTGTTTGCCCATGTTGAAAACTTCTCTCTGAGAGACCCTTCTGAGGTTTTCATGTCAGCGGGTTATTTCTTTGTCTCTAAGTCGAGGTCGGGCATCCTCATGGAGTCACGAAGCCTACAGTGAGGGTTAAACATGACTTTATAAGTCAAGGATGACATTGGTGATTGTATCATAATGTTCATCGCATCACAGTTGGTGGTGTGTTTAACGTTGTGTTATGAACTCAGGCACACAGTTACATTTAATTTAATACGCATCTGACTTGGGGATACAGTAAAATTCCCTTTTAGAAATCTGTAATTATATCCATTAAAATTAAATAGGATAACTATTTAAAATCCATTTTTATTTTAATACCATAATATGTCTGTATTGTAATTTGCTTAAAGGAGCATAGCGGTACTTCAGGCAGGCCACAGAGTCAAGCTCGGCTGTCTTTCTCAACTACATCAGTTGAGAGCAGCCAATCCGTAAGCCAGCCCACAATCAGCTAATAGCTCAGCTGATTCCATTCTACACATCCAATTGGCATATTTCAAACAGGGCACGTTATTTAAGCTGCTTTAGCCTGACTACCCTTTCTGCTTCCTCTGCAAGCCACTTGGTTAGATCCCATATGAGAAGATCAAGCTGTGCTGTGCTTGCGCTTCAACATCATGTTGACTCCAGTCTATCATGTGGATCCACGGCAAATCAACTGCATCATGGAGTCACCACAACTGTTCAAAGCAGGGGAAATCATCTGCAAAGAGAGCGCTGTTCCCATCCATCGGAGCTGTTGTCTCACAACATTCAGCTACTCCCAGAATCTGCGAATGTCCACTGTCCAGGCTCCGGGAGGCCTTGTTTCAAAATGTCAGGGCTCCATTCGGAGCCCCTCATGAAGAACTTTGCTTTGTACGTAAGAAACATTCGTGCCAAACCCCTGCCTGCAGACACTGTCAACTCCTCTGTTCCCATGAAAGCAGTACAGAGGGAGAAACTGCTCCCACAACTCCACTTTTTCAGGTGTCTTCCGGCTACTCGGTCCCAGAGCACAACCCCACCCTGTCTGCTTTGACCAACATCATCACTCTCCAGCATGAACTCCAAGATCCAAGCCCTGAAACCTGGTCTGGCATCCTCTAGGAGTTTGAGTATTTCAGTGCAGCCGGCATGTTTACCTCCCTCCATCCTAGATGATTTCCGCTAGTTGACTACCCAAACGCAACACCAGATTGTTGCATCTCTGCCCTAAACACATTCTTTGAGCAGCTCATATTCCAGGCTTGGATAACAAGATAGCTGATTCCTTGTCCCGATTTGAATCTCAGAAATTTCGCAACTGTATTAGAAGGCAGTGCCATCCAGCCTGTCTTGCCCCTCTTTCAGTCAAACTTTGCCAGATTAGACTCAACCCTGCAAACTTTCATGCTCCCTGCTGCTGGCATATGCCATCTGGCTTAGCGTCCACATTAAAAATGTACAACTCTGCATGGTCTTACTTGACCTTATTTTGTGCCACCCTCTCTGTTCCTATTTTGCCTATAATATTTCTTCCATATGCACCTTTATGGTTTGCTGTTTGAATGCTGCAAGATGCAGCTTTCCTCCATTAAAGGACTGGTCGCAGGTATACAATTTCAGCTGTGCTGTTTAGATCCATCCACCAACAGCCTGCTTGAAAACCCATCTATCCATTTCCTGCTAAATGGCTTTAAGGGAGAGAAACCACAAGGCAACGATATTCGTCTCCCTTTCAGTCTCCCACTCCTGCAGAATTTGATCCCATATTTGAGGGATGTTTGTTTTGGTCCTTGAACAGATTTGTTGTTAGAAAACAGTGTTCCTCACAGCTTTTTATGGATTTCTTAGAGGTGGCGAGTTAGACCGCCCTCCAGTTTTAACCGCACCATTAGACACTGAGGGCTTGGGTGTCCTCTGATGAGGAGCTGCCCCCAATTTATATCACAGCACCTTAGTTACCCGCATACCACATATCCACCTTACTACACATGCACACACTCAAGTTAACACAACATCATGTACACGGGTGAACCCGGGGTGGGGCCTGTCGCCCTCCTCGGGTGGGGTGGGGGTCAGCGGCCTTGGGCTGGCCTCTGGTCGGGACGGGGGTCTGTCGTCTCCTGTCCTTCTGTGGGCCAGCTCTTGGCCGGAGCGCTCCCTCTGTGGCCCCTGGCTGGCCACCCTTGGGGTGGTCGTGCGGTTCGCCCGGGGGCACGTGGCCTTGGGTCCTTAATGCTCTGTGGGGCTGTGGGGCACCGTGGTGGTTTGGGTCCTTTTCTACCTACCGCTGGGGGTCGGCGTGGTGTTGTAACGACCCCCCACTTAAAATCACATCCAGTGACAATCTCTGTCTCACACACACACAGGCACATTAAGGTGGACAAGGTTACACAGTTATGGTTAAGATGTTGATAGTATAGTATACTGTATATATCACTGCTGTTATTGTTATTATTGTTTTTCTTGTTGTTGTTGTTGTTTGTTTTGCAGTTATTGTGGTTGTCTCCACAACCCCTTGCTGTTTATGTTTCTCCCTTTCTTTCCACCGTCTCCCCCCACCCCTCAACTCCTCCTTTCCGGTCCGGTCCCCTCGTTTAATTCGATAATAATGAAAAATGAAATGCAGATTACGCAACAGGAGTATGATGGACTCTTCCTTTGCAGAGAAAAATCTGTCTGTCACTGTAAGTCAGATCTTCATACTGCATGCCGAGGTTGCTGGACAGGACAGGTTAAAAAAAATACTACAAAATGTAACATTTCTATTATAATAGCAGTTATTGTTAAAGTGGCTGCACATGTCTGTGTCCTTGTTCTCTCTCTCTCTCTCTCCATCTTTCTCTCTCTACCAAACTACCTCCTCATCTTGTTGTCTGTTTATCCTCTCACCTTCTGGTCAAAGCAGAGGCCCTGCCCACCCAAGTCTTGGATCTGCTAGAGGTTTCTGCCTGTTCAAATGCAGTATTTCACCACCACTGTAGCCAAGTTGCTCATGGGGGATTGTTGGATCTCTGTGGAATAAAGAGTATGGTCTAGACCTGCTCTTCCTGAGAGGTGCCTTGAGATAACTTTGTTGTGATTTGGCACTATATAAATAAAATTGACTTGACTTGACTCAACATGAAAAGCAAGGAGGTTAGCCTGGTATGGGGCTCTCTGTGGCTCTCTGTGGCCCTGGGCAGGAAGGTGTGCTCTTCCTGCCCGGGGCTTTCCACATAGGCACATGGAAGGGCAGGGAGGTCCCAGAACAGGTCCATACTATAAGTTACTACAAATATTTATAAACTTTTTATTTTATTTATTTTTGACTGAAGTGGTCCTGACTGAACTGCAGTTCTGTACTTCACTTCCATAAAAACTGGGGTCTGTGCAGTTTGAAGGTCAGCTTACATAACAGGTTGTTGCCACTGATGGGTCCACTTCCAATCTGACATTAAACAATGTTGTTTGAGGAGAAACTTTGGCAGATTAATACTGCACACAGTAGTTGCAGTGTGTCTGGTGTGAATGTGCAAATCAAATATAAGGATGGTTGTTTTGCAGGGAAAATTTACAACTCACAATGACACACGAATAACATTCTGTTTGAAGAGGCAACAAATTAGGAAAAAGTGTTATGTGTGTTGCAGGGAGGGCAAACTGGCTCGTGGTGAAAGCAGCAAAATTATCATCCTACGTTATTTCCAGACCTTATTGATTGTGTGCATGAGAGAAGGAAATTGAAGTTGTAAAATAGCATTTGCAGCATGTTACAAACCATAAGATGATTGAAACTATATCTAGAATCAGTGATGAGGCTTACCTTGGTCCCCAGCTGCACCTTAACCTCCACCGTCTGTTTCTTCTGCTCCAGGATGCTCAGTAGGTACTCCTGAAACACGCCAATCCTGGTGAAGAAATGCTCGTTGTGCCAGCAGCCCTCCATGTTATCGAAGTCCACACCGAGTCCCAGCAGAAACTTAACGCTGCGAGGATCCAGAGCGATCTGCTGGGGCCGGCAGAGCAGGGCAGTCCGGTACCTCTCATCCAGCACGGTCAGTTTCAGCACCTTACCGGAGCGGACAGCAACCAGCGCGGCCGTCAGACCCACGGGTCCCGAACCCACGATGAGCATCGAGATCCTGGCCCGCCACTGCCTGATGCCGTCCAAGCTCACCTTCACCACCACGTACACAACCACTGCCACCAAAGTGCTGAGAGCAGTGTCATAGGCGAGAGCGCGGTACCGCTCTTCCGCGTTTTCCCCGATGTCGCCAACTCCGGTGTTCTCTGCCTGCATCTCCACACCGCGATCAGACACTGTAATGTGTGGCGGGCGATGTCTTACCAGTAGCTCTATCGACCCTTGCCCATCAGACGTCCTCTCATCATCTATGCATTCGCAGCCACATGCGTCCTCTCAGCCCGCTCTGCAAGGTACAGTGTTGGAGCTTTGTGAACTCACGCTCTCTATCTGACGCTCCTGTGCACAGAGCCACAGCGCAAAATGAGCAGAGTGCGTGTCAGCAGTCCACACATAAAGGTTTTAAGAAAGTGCCAGGACATCATTAAGTCAATATCTATAGCCACGTGATTCCCCGTCCTAAAAGCCAATAAATGCGTAACAGCAAACCGTAGAGGCTGAAAAACGTTCTCTGAGAAACTATTGATTTACTGTTGGTTGAAAAGGAGAAGTCGATTCTCTCTCTCATACAC
This sequence comes from Chaunax sp. Z400, assembly GCA_037577475.1. Taxonomy (NCBI): domain Eukaryota; kingdom Metazoa; phylum Chordata; class Actinopteri; order Lophiiformes; family Chaunacidae; genus Chaunax; species Chaunax sp. Z400. Next base: position 16,229,330 of record CM075186.1, read on the forward strand.
ACACATACACACGCGATCCCAAGGGGCTGATTACAGAGTGTAGACCTGTTATTTTACAGCAGGGCCTCTCTCATGAATGGGAGAACAAGTGAACAAATGAGAGTCGACAGTCAGTCTAAAGTTGTTGGTGAAAGAATATGTAAAATAAGCCAGAGGAGAGGAGACAGTGGTGAACGGTAACATACATGATATCTGCTTGTAGGAAGCATCACATCCTCTCTAATCTCCCTGTGAGCCATGCACTTCTATCTCACATTTACTTTTAAGATGTTGTTCTTCAGTCTTTAAATGCTGTGTGGTTTTCATTTGCCCTCCTGACCTCTCTGAACTGAAAGAAGCACAATGAACACTCTTCAGCATGGTGATGGCTCCTCAGAGGACAAGGCCAATTTGTATGAAAAGGTGCATTTATGTGGATGTGGTGCTGCTGTAAATGGATCGTAATGGTACACTGGGAGCGGCAGAACAGAGATAATGACACAATGACATTGCTCTTTTCATTTTCATTTCACTTATTTCTGCTCTGTGATGAAGTGATCTGTCTCGACCTCTCCTATCCAGGACAGTCTGGGTTCCCTTCTCTTCACCTTTATTTTTTAAATATATTTTCCTCTATTAGAACTTTTGTCTGTTTGTAATGAAACAATGCATGTTTTTGTGTGTTCATCATTTTGTTCCCTTGTACTGTATGTGAAGAGAATGAAAATAAATTGTCCTATAAACATTCAAATGACTCTCAAATAACAAATAAAGAAGCTGAATAAATGAATGTATGTTCAGCAACCGATGAACAATATTCTGTGAACATATGTTTTCTCCTCAGTGCTGCCACTCTTTTATGACCACAATGCATCACATTCATCAGGTTTAGCATTTCAGCTAAAGCTCTGACCTTTAAGCCCCATTTGAGCTCCGTTAATGAAATTAGCACTTTGAAGGTGATGATGACATCAATTTACATAAGTGACTCCTGATATAAGCCAAAACCTTCTCAGGAGATTGACGGAGAGCTTCATATGGAATATTTTGTCTCAGAAACTACTATGGGTAAATTCAAAAATCAATTCAAATTGCTTATGATCTAGAGAGAGAGAGAGTTAGTCAAGAAAGGCAAACACACACCCTCAGAGGGAAGCAGACATGTTGGTGTGATACACCATGGCCCCAACGGTAATTGGTTTCCTCTGCAGGTGCCTGGCAACGATCACACTGTCCAGCAGGTTCACATGAAAAGAAAAATGAAGCTCTGATTACGGTGAACCTGCAGGCTGGCAGGCAACCACAGGCAAAGCATGTCTCTGGAATTAAATGGGGAGTGGTCACCTGAATACATAATGAGCTGAAATATTCCATAAAGGTGCACCGATGTTCACTTTGCAGAACTAAACTGTTGCCCTTATTTTAAAGCACGACACACTTTTAACCTGACTAAATGATGTTTCTCCATGTTCTTAGATGTTTACTTAAATTAGGGTTAGTTCGTTAGTATCTCACCTACCTCAATTTCTTCCCCACATATTATACCATGAAAGCATAGACTAGAGGACAGTTAAGCTACTCCTTTGCTTTGATTTGCACATTTGCATGCTAATAGATGTAGTAACACAGGGGTGAATCCTTCCACGAAGCCTAGGGATTTGAATGTAGCACTGGCACTGAGCAGATCCAAACACATCCTACTCTGACACAATCCTACGTCTGAAGAAAAGGAGCTCAGAGAGCAGGTTTTTTATCAGTTCCCCCACATCTTCGTGGCAGTAAAGGGGCTATGCAATGATGTGAGGTCAATAGATGACAAACTAATAGGCATCCACACAATGAATTCAAAACATCGTTGTTGTCAGGGTGTTCAGGCGGTATCAAATCAGCATATCCACATATGGGGTCACCGACAAAAGGCCACCTGTTAGTTTGCAGTCTTCATAAAATGTTTCAATAGCTTTGACAAGTTTAAATGTATTTGAGACAACAATGACTTAACATGAAAGGCGGCATCACGTTTTGAGATTCAAATACCAAAACATTTGCAGAGAAATTCACAGCAGGAACAGTGTCACAGAAACACATCAGCTAGTCTGATATTAAATGTGACAATTCAATTTGACTCAACACATCCAACATATAGTGTGCCAAATAATTGCAAACAGGGACAACACCCTGATCATTTGGTACCTTCTGAATATAGCGGGGACATTCTGTACAGAACATGTTATGGCCCGTGGAGTGGATCCCTCACACACCCTTTTCTGCCTTACATGCTGTTTCTGCCCCACTGTGATCGCTCTGAGCCAGACATGACACAACATCCTTTGTGCCCACTGTGTCAGCATGTGTTTTGGACTGATGAGTCCGACATCTGCCTAAGCACCACTATGGATTTCTCATTCCCTATCTCACGAAACTATCTGCCATGTTGGATATTTTAAATGATTCATACCTGCATTTTGTTCTACTATGAACTCAAAGTTAATTTTGTGGTTTTATTATGTTGAGAAAAGTATATTTTAATCTCTGGGATATGCTTAAAATGAATTGTTTCCTCTCTGGTCTGGGAGATAATAGACATCACACAAACTCCCAGGTATGTTAATAACAGGATTGTTTATTTACAATGACCTTCAAACACTTTTCATTGGACCATGAATGCAAGCCTTCTTTAAACAAATGCCACAGCAGACAGAAACACAACAGATCAGACTGAATAAAAGACAAAATATTCAGCATCAGAACTCATTTTGGACTGTGGGAGAATGGACCTGACAGTTGACTCCAGTTCAGCTTAAGTTACAGATTAAAGAGCGTTGTACTCCACACACTTCGAGGGATCTGTCGTGAAGTGTTTCTGGCAAATAGTCATTAGCCTCTTCAGTCCCTGTAGAAATAATAAAAATTAAAAACACGGCAACAAAATTAAGTTGACAATGAAAGTCTATGGGGGGGCAGCAACTGTAGTAATGGTAATTTAATTGTACCGAAATCGGCTGCAATTCACCTAGAGGGCGCTCGCCAAGGAGTCCTAAATGAATGGGAGTGAATGGAGCGGCTAAAATAATTATTTGAATTATGAATGAACGCTGAATGGTCAGTTAAGGATTTACGACACTCTTCCTCAAAGTCTTCCGGAGTCTACAGAAGTTTTTGAAATGAAGTCGCATGAATATCTAAAAGAGGGCCAGGAGGACCTTCGTTTTTGACAGCCAAATGTAGATTTTGCTAATGCAATAGCAGAGATATTCCACCGACTATTAATGCTGTAAAGTGGCTTGTGTTGCTACCAGAGAGTGCTACTTCTTAAATTATGATATTTTACAACAACTGAAGCAGCAAAAAATTATCTAATGGCCTTATATGTATTGTATCTATACATCGAAAACATAATGAAAACTGACAGAAAAAAAATGTTTCCCCATAAACATTTAATTTTATGGCTTCTTCATTTTCTCTATGGCTGCTCCATAGAGCCCCATTCATTTTGGACTCCTTGGCAAGCACCCTCTATAAACCTGGAAGTTCTGAGAGTGGTTTATCTCTACTAGAACACCTCTGGTATGGCAACATCTATGGCACAACAAGCACATCAACAATGTTTTTGTAATTACTCTCACTGCCAGAAGGGGGAGACAGAAGTTCCACACTTCAGGTTTTAGTAATGAAAATAACATCAGCAGTAAAAACTCTTTAAAAAAAAGAACTTGTAGAGCAAAGTTTACAACAGCCTGAATATGGCATTTCACAAACTTAATTGATGACAAAATCTGATGCGTCTTCACTGCACACGGGGCATCTGTTAATATTTTGTAATTCCAATACTTTTCCATGCACTATGTCAACATTTCACATGGAGTCCAACCACTCATGGTTTTAATCTAGATACACTAAAGATGAAAATGATAAATTCTTACTATGTTACGGAGATGATCTTGCAATCATTATTAGCTTGTATTTGATCTAAGCATCACTTATAGGGAGAAATTAGAGTCAACAAATAGACATGACTTAATCTACAAATGAAAAATTTGATTTAAAAAAAAAATGGTTTGTGTAAATTTTGGGGTTCTCAAAAATGCCTGTTCCAGTCCACAGAAAAATATTAAACAATTTGAGCACATGTAAAACGGTTTATATTTTACATATTCTGAACTTCAACTTGACAGACCTGATGACTGTCACATTTTTAAATCTTCTAATGTGCGTACATTCTTTAAAAATATCTGACTTTTTTCTTTCTTTTTTTTTTACACATACATACAGATCAGGTTACATTTGTGTGTGCAGTTGTGAGACACTTAAAGGTCTTCACACAGGTCCACAATTACATGCAGAGCTTAAGTGCTCTTGGAATTTCAAGTGGGGAAGATGTTTGTTTTTGTTTTTTTCAAATAGTAGCTCCTAATCCCTTGAGTGCAACACATACATTTACCAACAGCAGACATGCTCAGTCTTAAAACTGTATTGGTGACTAACATTTGATGAGGTTACATAAGAAGCAACTAGTAGTTAGGATAAGATTAACATGTTAGTTTGCTGTTGCCAGAGGATGGTATGATGAACAGTGCACCAAACTAACAGACACAGATGATGTTATCTGTCATAACCTGAACTCTTGAGCTTATAAATATTATCATATTACACAGCACTGTTAATGGGTTGCTCAGTTTATATTCACTTGTCACAGAGGATTTGACTTTGACATACTATGTTTTGTCTGGACTGGCTGAATTCCCAGCAGATGAAGTCCACCACCTAGTGGCTTATTTAAGCCATGCACATTTATTGGCCAATGTCACGTAATTGGTAAATGCATATGTTGTGATCGAGGGCTGACTAATTGTTGTCTTGTTGTACACATTTGTGAATCATATGTCTCATTTGTAAATCAGGTAATGCCCTTTAGTAATCATTTTGAGGCTAGTTTCTTTCTATTTTCTCTTTCTTATTTCTCTTCAGTCATAAAAATAACAATAATCTCAGTCTCACCTGGATGTATTTCCTCTGAGTCTCATCATTGAGAACGTGGGCCACATGCTTGGAGAAGATCTTCTCTCGTCCAGTACGAGCGTGGATACCCACCATTGTCACACCAATAGGCCAGGGAGCATTACCAATGGCCATCTGCAGATAGGCATCATTTGCCTGGACAAATAAGTAGATGAAGTTAATCAATCTATAAATTAATAAAGGGGCAGGCATGGTCAAAAACACTGCTATACAGATGGTAACATACCTTGACATATTCTCTCTCCAACATGAATTTAATGATGTCTGTGATTGACTCTTTGATGTCAGCTGGTAAATTCTGAAAGACATAATAGAGAAATTTACAAATGAAAAAAAAAGATTGATAGCTCTCTGCACCATCCTGGTCGCTTGTTTTACTATCTTTACAAATCGTACCTTCTTTCTGAGCTTCCTGAAGAGAGGTTTGAGGTAAGACTCGGTCTGTGAGTGGGTTGCACTTGCAAGCTTGCCCTGAACCCCTCGCTTCACGTGGTCCTCTCTGCTGTTTAGATCTTTGGCCCAAACACCAAGAAGAAACTAGAACACAAAAGGAAATACAGTTGTTAAAAATTACAATTAATTGAAACAGACAAACACTGGACAAATCATAATTGTTTGCTTGCTTTACTGTCATGGCTAAAATGCATTTTTTTTAAAACATCAACAAAATAACTGGCAATATCTCATAATTTATTTGAAAATGGCTCATCTATTTCATAACAATGCAAAGCAATGACACGAATGAAGAACAAACATGAAGAGCAGCTTAGGGTTGCAGCGATTATCGGTTTCTCTGTCTACCATGGTATAAAATTTGATGGTTATCATACCATGAACATTTGCTTATTACTGGTTTAATTAAAATAAGATAGGATACATAAAATAAAACAGTAAAGACAAAAGGAGAGCTTCCTCGACTGGCTGTCAGGCAGTGTAGCAGAGGAAACAAAAGAAAGTTAAAACAGTAGTGTGGGACTACTTTGGATATCAGAAAAACCAACAAGGATTTGTCATCAAGAACATGTCACTAGAGGAAACAAGTCAAACTATTTCATCTGTCTTCATGAATATCATCCTTCTGTGCAGATCCCAGTGTATGTCCCATTCATGACTTTAATCCCCAACAAAGAAACGTGTTCAACAAACAACATTCATACGACTAGGGGGACTAAAATGATGGCAATCAGGCAGTTCATTCTCTACCGAAACCAAGACTGCAGAAAAACAGTCACAGACTGAGAAAAACACAGTCAAACGTGTTTCTCTGAAGGATCCTCTCCATGTTATCAGACACTTAATAACATTAGGATTCTGTAAGTGGTGGAAACAAGTGGTTTATGTTTATGTGCAATACTTCCCCGTAGTGTTACATTTCATGAGTCAGTTTAAAAAAATCTGAGTTCCCATCTTATTTTCAATCATAAAATGCGCCATTGAACTAATTCTCCTAATCCCCCTGAGCGACATCCGCGTTGTCTGTCTGTTCAACGAGCCATGTCTCAAGTTAAATCCTGCTTTACGCAGATTACATTTTTTTTTTAAGATCCTGTTCCTTTTTTCCTCCTAATCTATTTTCAAAGAGGACATGTAGAGCTTTCTTATTTCATTTATTTTCAAAAGGGAGACTCTTTAAATCATACTTCCACTTAAAAAATAGTTTCATGATTCCACTATAAAGCGTTTTTACATCCAAAAAAAAACAACAACCACCCTTCTGTTTTAATTTCTTTATGAGTCATTGTAAATATGACGACTACTTCCATTACTACTACTAATAATTATAAAATACCGTATACCATGATACTGGCATACCGTGGTATTTTCTGAGACAGTTATCATTCAGTGAGACTTTCATACTGCAACCCTAGAGCGGCCACAGTACTGCTGTAAACAGCACTGTAAAAAGTAATCCAGCAGGACCTTCTGCATCAAATGCAGAGCATTATTGTTTTGACTTACCCTCAAAAACTTGTGAATAACATCCTGGTCTCCATCATCATCTCCTGTGCCCAGGGTTTTTCCAAGAGCCTAAAAGAGAGTTTCAGTCATCAGAAACACAATAAATCAGAACCACAACTCACTAATGATGACAAGGATATTTAATGTCCTAAATAAAAACATATAACTGACAGATATGTTGCAATTAGTGATTCCTGTTACACTTCAAACAACATTGTAGACAACAAAATGTCACCGTTTACAATGCAACATACCTCCAGTTCTTCTATGGTTGTGTTTTCTTCGAGCACTTTCAGGTCATGCTGTGTGTCCACTTCTCCTGCCTCTGTTCCTCCAACAATCTCGTTCAGATATTGCTGGTCAATCTTGTCCATGGCTGCTTTCAGGTCATTCCTTAAGCCCTAAACACAGAAGCAGCAGAAAACACTATGATATAATATTAAAAAAAACATCCATCTTTGCTCATTCGAGAACATGTGATTATCATTTAAACACTAACTGTGCATTGAATGCCAGGCATCAAAAAGATAGTGGCATGCATTTTTGTGGATAATGGAGATAACGTGTCCGGCTTGAAGACACACTCCAGTATTCTCATCTTACCTTGTTTACTTCTGGGGTCAGAATCTCAATCTTCCTGAGTCTCTGGAAGGCATCATAGTCAGACTCTCCGAACAGTCTAACTGGTTCCCCTCGCTCTCTAAGCCGTCGAATTACCTACACAAACACAGCAAAGAAAGAGACATTTACATTGTAATATGGAGAGAAAAATTACTGTGAGACGAATTTAGTAGTTTATGTTCACTCACTTCCTGCCGTGACAGTGTCATTGGAAGCTTCTCTTCTGTTAGTTCCAGTTCCAGCACTGGATTAGATGAAGTAGACGGCTCATCTTCTTCTTTCTTATCAATCTTCAGAGAAAAGTGGAAGGAAAAGAAATATGCTGAAGTTACTGGGGGGATGTCAAGGGTTTATGAAAGTCCAGACTGACAACATGGTTGTGTGAAAAGCATCAGGAATGTCTAAATAAGATGAGACGTCAGGATTGAAGAAGACTTGTGTCAGTATTAAAATTAGGATTGCACACACATTCACCTCTGCATCTTACCTTCAGCTCTTCGACAAAGATAAGTCCTCTAATAACTTACCAAATAAAGCAATCATATTGAAGATTGCATTATTCTGACTTTCATTCTGTGAAACTTGAATACTGACTGCAACACCTAAAGCCTAATCACAGGCAAAACATATCATTTGCACAAAGAAAACTTAAAGTACACTATCATGCTTTCATAGACACATGCATCCATTACTCTTAGATTGTGATGAAAGGAGCACAATCTAAAACAAACAAAAAAACAAACAACTGATAGCACAAAAGCTTTCTAATCAAACAACGGCCTTTCCTCAAATAAACACAAAATACTGAATGTATGCAAATAATTGATTCTGGTTAACATTTTAAGCCTTGCACAAAGTAGAATATAAACAGTTTTCCACGAGCAACTTTTACAAGGAAATGCAAACTAGTGACAAAAACCAGTGAAACGTTTAGTATAAATATTAACGCTGCTGTCACAGATTATGTGAAAAATAAGAAGTGCAGCTTGATATATAAAAAAAAAAGTGTTTTATTTTAGTACCATGCTAAAATCCACACCACGTCTGTGTCCCACATTGGCTTTGTGGATTCCTTTCCTTGTTCCTTTGCTTTCTGACAAGTGATTGTTGCTGAGTTTGTAACCACAAAACTGGTCCAGAATATACTCTGGTTGTCATGTTGGTAGCTGCAAAAAAATTCCTAAAGGCATAAATATCAGCAATGGTGCAATACTGAAAGCAGCAGAGGGTTCGACAAATTTGGGTCATGCACTTGAATATGAATACATATAGATTTTCATATGTCTTATGTAATCATTTAGACATTCTGATAGTAATTGTTTGTATTATGAAATCCATGTTATTAGAAAACTAAGTGGAAGAGACTACATTTATCAAGCACAGTGGGGCAGATGGTGTAACTTTAATTTCTAGAGGTCTGGTATCAAATTAGTATATACCTATGAATTAATTTAGTTGGCTGATGTTGAATCTTTCACCAAAATATCCAGAGTGTGGGTAAGGTTATTTTTAACAACCCACAGTAGAAAGTAGTTATCTCCGCTGAGTTATTTCTGATTTCATCCTGACTCGTTTTACAGAGTGTATCTTCAGAAAGGGTGTCAAGGAAGTACAAGCCTTTGGGACACAGTGTTTTGCCCTGTTATCATGCATCCTGTCAGCTACTTTCACTGTGCAATCCCATACCTGGCTCTCAGGAGTGTCTCTCTGAACCTAAAGATGCAGGCAGCAGAAGCAGGTTGGGGAAAAACAGCACAGTAAACACAGATATAAACACTAATCTACAACACCTGAGCATCAAAAACCTACCCCTATTCTGTTTCCTGGAAAAAGGTTGAATTACAGTAGTAAAGAGAAACTAAACATGAGATAAAATGTAACTGAGGGAAGACAGTGACTTAGATGTTTTTGTGTGTAAGAGAAAAAGATCAATCTTGACATCAACCTTATATCCACATCTTCTGAAGTAATCTTCTTGTTCCTTACGTGCAAGATCAGCCCTTTTGAAGAATCTTTTTGAGTCCTGGAAAGACAGATAATTGACTTATTTCACACTTTTGAACAACCTAGATGTTCAGCACAATTAATCATCATGACATGGTAACGCTTTAACAATAATGATGACATATGGTAATTTTTTTACTTATTTTTTAGTCTGACATTGAAGTGAGTATATCTTTATACAGCCTGAAGACCCGGATAAGAGGGGCAGTGACCTGGCCACTGCTGCCAGTCTGCCAACCCGAGAGCGTTGAGGATAAAGGCCAAAACACTCAGTGAAAGTTGGGCACCTCGTGAAGACATCATCCCGGACCAACGCATCCAGAGGAAGTAACCAACTACAACCAGCCCCAGTTAGTTGTGAATTAGAGGTGTCATAAACTAATTGAGGAACTATATAAATCTATAAACTATATAAAGAAAGTCTACGAGGTATCATGATACAAAGTCGATTTTAAGGAAGGGAAAAAGCATTAGAGAGTGACCTGCAGTTGTAACCTTAATTATTCAACCCACGTTGTATGTAATACGTTTACAAGCAAAACATACTATTTATCAGCTCTTTGTCAAATCAATGACCAAATCAAACAAAAACATTTATATAGCTCAATACAAAAAAACAAAAAAAAGTGTTTTTCCCAAATATAACTACTTTTACTGACGACTGCGGTCTCAAAATTATTCACCCCCTTCATGACATGTACGTTGTAGGGCACTCTTTTGCTGCTGTGGCCTGCTGCAAATGTGATGCATAGCCAGACACCAGCATCTGGCAGTGTTTATGACGAATATTAGCCCATTCCTCAAAGGACAAAGGCCTCCAGTTCTGTAATATTGCTGGGTTTACATGATGCAACCACCTTCTTCAAATCCCCCCAGAGATTTTCTATTTTCTATATTCAAGTCAGGCGACTGTGTCGGCCACTCTAGAATGTTAGGACTTCTTCTGAAACCAAGCCTTGGTGGACTTTGCCGTATGCTGGGATCATTGTCCTTTTGGAAGTCCTATGAGGCCCAAGCCCAGGCCTTAACAGAAAAAAACTTTGGGACTCTTGAGATTCATGTTTAAACCAAATATGACTTGCAAATGTGTGGTCTTATGAGGGATGCTATTCAGGGGGATTGAATAATATATAAATAAACTGCAGCAGTCATTAAGAATAGCATTTTGTGTTGCATGTGTAAAAGACTTAAAATCTGTTGCATTGAGCTATTTAAACGATTCTCGAGTGATTTAATTAATACAAACAGTTGATATACTATATTTTGCCAATAAACCTTATATACAACGGGATTTAATAGTTTTACTCCCAAATGTATTGAAAACAGGTCACCAATGTTAAGAAATTTGACATGTCTGCATTAAGAATGATAACTTTACCACGAGGCTGCCGTGAATTTAAATAGGATAATAGAGTAAATATCAGAATACTGGCCTGACGCTATATGTCAACATCGGCACTACGTTACGTACTTGCTAACGCTAGCTATTTTTGTTTACCTTACAGGAACTGTTCACGTTACTATTAGCTAGCTTAAATCGTTGATATCCTTCTCAGTATTATGACTCTAAAGTTAGCTAAAGTTATGTCTTGTTCTGTGCGTGGAATTCAAAGCTGCAGCAACATATCGACCAATAGGAGAAAAAACATAGATGTGTCTGGAAGGACAATGTTGAACGGTCAACATTTCAGCAGCAGAGTGAACTATCAAGGTTTATCATCTTCAACTCACGTCAACAAGCTGTTTTTCCTCTATGAGTTTCCTTTTACGGATGATTTCATCTTTCAATATATCCATTGGTCTTTTGGACGTTTTCCTCAACAAAACAAACTACGGCACATGTATCCCTAGTTGCTACTAGCAGAAAGCAGCCAGCTACGCATTTAAACCGGACATGAAAAACACGACCAGAGAGTTTCAGAATAAGAGTCCGTATTGATTTACTTTGTTTGGTTTATTTTGTTTCAAAATAAAAATGTAAAAAATAAATGTAACTTGGTTAAACTGACAATTTAAGTCTACTTAGAGTTAAATAAAGATACCAACATCAAAGCTTAAAATCTCAAGACGAAAAGATAACTCTCCTTAGAACATAATAAAAAAAAACATAATAGTGTTCTCTGCATATAGGTGCGTAGTTACTAATGATTCAATAGGCCAGTATGAATGAAAATATGAGGTTGGTTTCCAATTAAAAATGAAGGGCTAACAATGTCGCATTTCAACAAGAAGGGTGGATTGAAAATGTAAGTAATGGTGGAAGATGATATAAGAAGTGACACCAACTTAATTGACATAGGCCTACTTATCATAAGTGATAATATTACTTCTAGAATCCATTCATTCTCTGAAGCGAAGTCATAACTGCAGGGAGTGAGAATCCATCCTTTGCTGTACATCAGCTTCAGATATAGATATGGACTAAATATCTACGGAAATGAACTAATAGTTGGTCTAAAATAAATGCAACATAAATGTGACAATAAAAGGACAACTAAGCAACCCATTCACCGATGAGTTTCACTTATCTGCTCGCTCATATCCTACATTAGAAGTGGTCTTTTAATTAATTGTTTAACTACAAAATAAGCCCCTGTAAGAATATAATGAACATGAATAAATATGATAATAATTCATAAGAATCCATAAAAAGTTGCTGTCTGGTCTCATTCTGCTTTTGCTCAAATCCCAGTCTATTGTCTGGACGCTATAGTGACAAATGTCTGACTCGACCTTTTTGATGAGAACATACCGTCAGGTGGCGCAAAGGACGAATTTTTTAATATTAAAGTCGTTAATATATTTACATGGCGGGATGGAGGAATCAGCATCATGCTGGAAACGTGAACAGAATATATATAATATTTGTCAAGTCAGTTTTATCTCATCACGGTGAAAATCTGCCGTCGACAGGATCAGTAGCGCAGCCTGAGAAGAAATTTAACTGATTAATAAGGCAGACGCACCGTGATTCCACAGAGTGTATCCCAGTCGCTGATTTCGTGAGGAGCGATTTTCGACTGCACGACTTCCTACAGACTACATTCCATCTGAAGATGGAGTTTGGGGAAAGGAGGAGGAGAAGGAAGTCACGGAGCTTTAAACTGGTCACGGATGAAGGTAGGCTGTTGAAAAACAGCAAGACCTTGCGAGACGCGTCTCTGTCTGCGTGTTTGTCTGGCGCTGTATGCCAGCAGAGACGACTCTGTAAACAAAAGCGATGGCCATGACTGTGCCCATAGACTGTCTCGGCTCTAACCAATAGCTAACCCAAATTATGTAAATCTTACATGTGCAAAGTCTTCCTGATATTAGTCTCAATGTGGATTCAAGAATGAATCATATAAACGAACCGTCCAAAATATGAAAACATGATTCATACGTGATTCGTACGCTCAGACAAGGCCACCTTTTACACTACTTCATACCACCTACAGGTGGTGGTTTATGCATGGGATAGTGCGCGCGCCTGTGTGTGTGTGCGTGGAGGGTCTGATTCGTTGACATCACAGTCCCTATCAGTCCCTCCATCAAAACACACAAGGCTTGAATAGTGATATAAATGTGAAATTAAGATTTAATTCCATTACATCCATATTGGAATCACTGAATAAAAACCTGGCTGATTGTCTTCCAGATTCTGACTCTTCATATGTGATGAATTCCAGCTGCAAAGACGCCAACGAAGAGCCTAAGGATGAGGCTGTGTCTGATGGTAAGTGCCATTGTAAGGGTTAATTTCTATGATTTGTCATGGAAGATCTCACTATTTACACTGACACCCTTCTCTATCATTGTAGTTTGGGTACGGGAAGAGGGTATGGAGATCAAGAGGCAAATCACAGGAATGATGAGGCTTCTGAGTGATAAGACTGGTAGAGTATATCACCGCATGGGAACAGAGCAGGACAGCCTAACAAAGAAGCCCCAGCCTAGGAGTCTGACCTGGTTACATCAGCCTGCACCTCTTGAATCAGAGGACCATCAGAGCAACAGCTGGAACTCTGCAGGGGATCCAAGGCCTTCTCCTTCATCCATATCCACCCCCATCCCCAACGGTCCAGACTACGGCCAGTACAGCACCCGCTCCAAAGCCATGAGAATCCTCAGCACTACCAAGGATCTGCTCAAAGTGAATGAAGCTAACGGTAGGGCACCAAAGCATGTTTGAAACAGAGAAAAGCAACAGACACAACTTTAATTTCCAAAGGATTGATAGAATAGAGAGGAGATCATGTCCAGAGCTGCAAGCATGTCGTTTGTCGAGTGACAAATGCTAACAGAGGTATTTATGTGTAAGGTGTTGGTGAGTTTATCTGTACAAGACAGTTAAACACTCATGCAGAAATATACACACTTTCTTGGCATGGCAAGAAACACACTGCACACATGTGTATGCCTGTTTGAGTAGACTATCACTAACCAACAAACTACTTACTTTCCAGCAGATGCAGTCCCTGCTGCTGCGCCAGAACGCCCCTGCTGCATGTGTAACTGTAAGGGCACATTGCAGGCCATTTTGCAGGAAATGCGTGCCATGAGGAGACTGATGCAGACTAAAAAAGGTAGTGGATGAAAGCAAACACTCTCACACTGGGAGAAAGTGAGACAGAGAAAGAAAAATATAATGTCTTGTTTTTTTTCTATAGCACTCTTGGAAAAACAGGAGCAGACAGCATCACCATGCCAACTTGGTCCTGGTCCGGGTCCCGCTCCTCGCTGTAGGCCCCGCAGGAGGTGGCCAGTCTCTAAAGTGACACCACTCACTGTGCCTAGTACTAGAAGAGCTACTCTTAACCCTCCGGAGGCATCGCCTGCACCATCTGGAAAGAAGGAACAATGTGAGAAAGAGCAAGACTCATGTACATCCAATAGTGATCCTGTCTCCTGGGTGTCTGTGCTGCCACCTCAGAATAATCCTGTCAACCACACACGCAGCCCTCATCTGAACCAACCAAGGGAACCTCAGGCACTGGGGGTAATGTATATTTGCCCATTTCTGTTTTTAATTTGTAGATGCACCTGATGATTTGTTATGGATTTATGATTTTCTTCCACAGAATCATTATTATGAAGTTGAAGTTATACATGTGTTTAATTCATGCAACTTAATAATGCTCCGTTAGATTTCTCTTCTATTTCTTTATGAAGACAAGGAACTAAGAAAAAAAATTCCATCTTAAATTATATACATTAATTAATATTAACACATAAATAATCTCTGTCTTGCATCTTCCATTACCATTTTTGTTGTGCATAAATTAAAAGTTGTTGCTAAGTGGCCTGCTTTGTTTCAAAATGGGACCTTTATGTCCCCTGAACTCTTGGGATCTTAAACCATAAATTTTAGAAAATATGAGATGTTAAGTTTTGCATTAACATCCTCGTGTTTTAAATTATAATGACATCTTCAATAACATTATGAGATCAGGCTAATGACAATGACTCAAGAAAATGACTTCTGTAAAGAAGTGTATTCTCTTTCTTCTTCTAAAAACCAACTTTGTGTGTTTTAATGTACCATGTGCTATTTAATTCTTTTTCAGTCTGAGGTGCGTCTTGCAGAGAATTATGACGTGTTTATCTCAAGGGCTCAGCTCGACTCTATTCTGGTCAACTATACACGATCTGGCAGCCTGCTGTTCAGGAAACTGGTTTGCATCTATGTTTTTAAGAGCATTTTATTAACATACAAACATCTAATCATTTACTTTAGAAATAAGTTGGCAGAACGCTCAGTAATGTTTTACCATGGAGCTACTATATGTTTAGGTGTGTGCCTTCTTTGACGATGCTACCCTGGCTAACTCCTTGCCAAACGGTAAAAGGAAAAGAGGGCTAAATGATAACCGCAAGGGCTTGGACCAGAACATTGTGGGTGCCATTAAAGGTATGGGAGAGAAATACAGAAAATATTTGAAGGTTACGTTTGTTCAAGGTTACAACAGCACTGACACAGAGGAAACGTTAATGTAGTTGTGTGAACTATGTCCAGTGTTTACAGAGAAATACTGCACTGAACACAGAATTGAGAAGTTGCCTGGACCACGAGACTGGGTTCAGATCCTACAAGATCAGATCAAACTTGCCAGGAGAAGGCTGAAACGAGGTACTTACAATGACTCTGCTGCAAAGTTTTTCCCTATTTTCTTTCATTGATTGAAGTAGATTATTATCTGTTCTTATATTTTATTTAGTGTCCTAAATTAACCACTTAATTAGTTTTATTATGCACGTTGTTTTTCATTTGGGTCCTTAGATGCTGCAGAAGCTGAAGAAGTCTTAAAAGGACCTTCCACAAGTATGAACCTCATCCTTAAATCTTCACACATGGAGTTATTCAGCAGTCTTCTTTTATCTGCACCTCACCTCTCATATCAGAACTATATCTTACAACATCTTTCAATCAGCACAGTCTGAGCGATGTCTTTGCCTCTTACCGCTTCAGCATCACAATACGCACACACACACACACACACACACACAAACTGGTGATGCTCATTGGCTCATATGTCACGCTGTTGCTGTGACATTTGACATTTTCACGCAGCTTCCCGAAAATGTCAGCTAATTATCTTCACACCATGCACCATAACCCCCCACCCCATCTCTGTCATTCTCAGTCTCAAAAGCATTTCTCTTTCTACAGTCTAAGTTTTTTGTCTATAAGGAAAGCTATGAGACCCATAAAAAACCACCAAATATGTGAGCACAGTTGTCCTTTTTGGCATTTTAGCAATGGTATTCTAATCGTATCATTATTTTCTTCTTTCATGTTTAGGCTCTGACTATAACAAGTCTGCAAGTGTGAAGGGGACAGAGGTGAACATAACTGGTTGATCTGCAGGCTGCCACAATGGCCTTACTGCACTGTTGATTGTCTGTTTCTTCTTTACCTTGATGCATTTTGCCAATTTAGCTGTTATGGATGTAAAAGGGGGAAAAAACAACAGACTACACGAAAGGGACACCATCTTAACAATAATCTCTCTCTTACACACAGAGTTAAACACTCCATCTTTTGGGGTCCTTAAGTCTTTTCATTGACCGCATACTGGGATCTGGGATTTGTGCCAATAGACATTGAACTATACAGTCCTTAAAAATATCAAGTCATTTTCATGTTTAGAGGTGACTTACTGTTTACATTAGAAGCTATAGCTTTAAATTCATATTGCCTTGTTCACATATGTCATTACAATGAGGAGTTACATGTCTAAAATGAGACAAAGTACTGTAATGGTATGAAATTCATATATTTTGCACAGATTACTTTTTACTGGAATTTGTCCATTGTGGATTGTGCCTTTTAAGTCACCAGTTTTTCAATGGCTGTAATGTGCAGTGCAGCATCCACCTTAAACATTACATCCAAAAGTAAATAACTGATGTGTTTTAAGCCATTTTGTTTATTAAAAATAAATTGATAGGATTCACCTGGACAAAAATATACAGCAGTTGTTTTGTTTCACTATTAGAATCTCTAAGCTATCCATGTAAGTGCTATTGTTGTTAATATTGTGATGAAATTACAGCACTTTCTCTCTTTTCTGCTCACTGTGCAAATGAAATAAATACTTACTTTCCAAAAATTAATTGTTTGTTGACAATTTCGTCTTTTTTCTTTCTTTTTTTTTATTACAAAATTTAGAAATTAGAATTTCTTCCTGAGACATTCTTGGGGCCTAGTTAAATAATAATACTAATAAACATACTACTGTTCTAAGGTATGAAAGCATTCAAACAAAAATATTTATTACAACTTTAACATAATTCTATCAACATATACGTTTATATGTGCAAGTTTACAAACCTCAGTCTGTACTTAGTACCTACGTTTCCAATCAGGCCATGTTATGTTGTTTTAGGTGCAATTGGAGGGAAAACATTAAATTAAAGGTACACTCCATTGCAGAAATTTTGTTGCCAGACTTCACAGACCATTAAAGGGGATGTTAAATCCACCAATGTGCAGTAAGAGGACCCTTTGAGATCTCGTGACTTTCCTCTCTGTATTGCAAACCATATATTGTTTTATTAAAATCAACCATGGTCAGATACGAATATTCATCAATTAATGTTTAATTATGCGTCATAGTTTTTATTTCTTTGACGCTATATTCTAACTTAAAAGACAAACATGTTTCATTTCTCGTCAGGCTTTCTTGGAGGACGCCCGAATCTAGCCCCAATGCATTCTGGTGCTGTCCCCGCTCTTCTGTCGGGATCCACCGCTAACGTGTAGCTGGTAAGGATAAACTGGTCAGAGCAATTAAAGGGGAAATGTTGAAAGAATATAACTCCGCTTTGGTCCTAAAGTCGCATGTAGGGCATTTGTAAACACTCCTATTGCACCATATCGTTATAAACTTAACACAAGTAGCGTGTGTAGTGCTATTTTGTTGATACGAACTCTGATGTTGCACACCTCGCATGGCGTGGGACAGGAAAGGGTTAATTTTTTCCGCCGCCGACATTTTTCTTTGGCGCTGTACGGCAACTTTTCAACTTACATGTGCATCGAGCTGGTGCAAAGATCAACAACTTTGTGTTACATTTAGGCTGTAGCATGTACAGTATGTGTTTTCAAATGTATTACAGTTGGGAGACTCTGACAGGGTCAGCTCTTTGTTGCAACGAGCTGCATCAACTCATGCATGGGTCAGCGTTTGCAAGCAAGAGCTAGCACAAAAAGACATATTCATTTTGGAAAAGACCTCATAAATGTAGCTGCCTCTGTCTGCACAGTTGACTCAAAGCTGAAACACCCAGAAGTTTGGAATGTGGTGTTCATTTCCAGAATACACGACTATATCTCTAGTTAGCACTGATATCGTTAGCTAGAACCCGAGGGTTGAATGAACCTGATAGCATTTTCTCTCTTGAACACTCCCACGGTGAACTAACTGAGCCCCCTTCAGCAACTAGCAGTAGTTTAAACAACAAACCGGGATTTTAAGCAACCAATAACTGGACTGGCTTCTCTAAGAGGTGGCCAAATGTTTCCTATTTTCATTTTATCGCTGGTCATTTAATACTTTTATAGAAATCATTATTGCCAGTGGTGGCACTGAAAGATCTCATTTAAAAGTCTTAGATGCGTTCCTTTGCATTTTGTTACAGATCAGTACTGTGCATTTTAGACTATTAACACCTCATTATTTTTCCTCCTGAATTTTAAGAAATGCAATAAATCTTGTGCATTATTATAGACCACCCCTGTGTTATTCTTAACTTATACAATGTCATTTCACTTGAGGTGATGCACAAAAGAGAACACTTGTGAATAATTGAGATTGGAATGGGGTGAATGAGCTGAGCTTTTTTCTCTCATTTAATGTCTATACAATGAACAAGATTTTCTTTTGACATCCAAACAGTATTTCTAATAACTACCTTCATTGTTCTTGTTCTGTCCTGTCATTGATGTGATTCTAGTGGTGAAGGCCCAGACTTGCTTCAGACATGTCCGTGAGGGAGTCCTTCAACCCAGAAAGCTATGAGCTGGACAAGAACTTCAGGCTAACACGCTTTGCTGAGCTCAAGGGGACAGGCTGCAAGGTTTTCTCTCATTATCAAAATCTGATAAAGACAAAATCTTTGTCTTGAATGCATTATTGTCTTTGTATGGCTATATAAATCTATAAAGCATTTCCAGAGACAAGAAATATTATATACTTGAGTTAACCTGAGGTCCTCGCTCTGTGTCCCACAATCTAGACTGAGGTTCCACACTTTGGAATAATCTCCCTGAGATCAGACTGGCTAGCTCCTCTTTTAGATCTCTTTTAAAAACACACTTTTATAAGTGTGCTTTTATTGGGGTTTTGGTCTGAATTTTATCTAATTTATCGTTTTACTTTTTTTAATCATTCTACTTTGTTAATTTTACCGTTTTTCACATAACTTTATACATTTTATTACTGTTTGTCATTTATTATATTTTGTCTTGTAAGGCACTTAATAACTTTGTTTTTAAAAGTGCTATATAAATAAATTTTATATTATTATTATTATTATTATTATTATTATTAAAAGTCATGTGTGAAAACAGTGGTTTTCTTTGGTCACAGGTACCCCAAGATGTGTTGCAGAAGTTGCTAGAAACCCTTCAGGAGAACCACTACCAAGAGGATGAACAGTTCCTGGGGGCAGTTATGCCTCGATTAGGTAATCATGATATAAATGTAGCACCATATTAATACATTACAAAGTACTGAACAGTAATACGACTTACAGAAACAACAAGCTTTTCTGACTGCAACAAGAACTCATAAAATGTAAGCTATTGTATATGAAATGACTGAAGATCAGTGATATAACTTATAAAGAAATGTGTTGATGGTGCACTCACTAAAGTGTGGATGAATTCTTCTCCGTGATGACCTGCTTGCTTCATATGGAGCTTTGTGTTCCCTCCCACACCAGTGACCTGTGGTAATATGTAAGCCCCAAATCACAGGCAAGAAATGTAGTCACTTTAAAAGCATTAAATAAAGTATGAGCTCCAGTTCTGAATTGTACAGGCTACCAGTGTAGCTGTGTCCATCAAAGCCCAGCAGTCAAATTCTGCTCAAGTTGAAGACATCTGACTTCTCTTTAGTTGAGATTTTATGTGTACCGCACCATTCCACTCATACACCAACAGAATATAAACCTCTTAAAATATTACATACAGCGCTCTTTTATTTTTGAAGGCATCGGCATGGACACCTGTGTGATACCCCTCAGACATGGAGGTCTTTCCCTGGTTCAGACAACAGATTACATCTACCCCATTGTGGATGACCCCTACATGATGGTATGGATCTCCTCCTCCTTACTTTTTGCCCATGTGACAAATAGAAGGATTGTTGGGTCTAGAGTAGGGCTGATTTGGACACCAATTCTTTGTGCGCTTCATTTTCACTATTTCTGTTTTGTAGGGAAGAATTGCTTGTGCCAATGTTCTAAGTGACCTGTATGCCATGGGAGTGACAGAGTGTGACAATATGTTGATGCTTCTTGGAGTCAGCAACAAAATGTCAGAGAAGGTAAGAGAGAACCGAATACCACTTGTAAAGGAAAATGTTACACAACAAGGAAACAATGTTAAGAAATTATTATTAATTATTATTATAATTCTGTTGTGCTTCCTTCATTCTGCCCCGAAATACCTGGATCTTTACAGGAGAGAGACAAAGTGATGCCACTGGTCATTCAGGGATTCAAGGATGCATCAGAGGAGGCAGGCACATCTGTAACAGGAGGGCAGACCGTGCTCAACCCCTGGGTGGTGATGGGAGGTGTTGCTACAACAGTCTGTCAGCCCAACGAATTTATCATGTGAGACTGAGAGAGTTCCTACCACACATTTCTTTACTTTTGCTGTTTTTGTGCTCACATCATCTTCACAAATGTAGAATTGTGCTGCAGTCAAAAAAGAAAAATCATGATAATTCCATGTTTGTCATTTCTCAGGCCAGACAATGCAGTGCCAGGAGACGTGTTGGTGTTGACCAAACCGCTTGGAACACAAGTGGCTGTTGCAGTACACCAGTGGTTAGATATTGTAAGTCCACCTACTCGCTCTGGAATAATTTTGTCTTGACTCTTTTTGTTCTTTAGGACACCACTAATGAAACCACTAATGTCATTTGCTGTTAATGTTTTAATCCCTCAGCCTGAGAAGTGGAACAAGATCAAGCTGGTGGTAACTCAGGAGGATGTAGAGCTGGCCTACCATGAAGCAATGATGAACATGGCTCGACTCAACAGGACAGGTAAACCCTCTATGGATGTCCCACTAATTGATCTGCAGTCATGACTGCCTTACACTTTTTTTGTTGTGATTATTTTACACCATTGCAATTTATTTTACAAATCAATCAGCATGTTAAATCAAGTAACTACCGCTAACTACATCAGCCTGCAATAAACTAAAATAATGTCCTTTGTCACAGAGAAGTTATACACTGGTTTTGTGTTTTTAACACACCCAGTTGTCATCTCAGATGAAATCCTGACACAGATTTACACAAATACATCTTCAAGTGTTTCATGCATTCACTTGTGATTCCAACAATTATTTTTATTAGTTTTCTTGAATAAGATTTTTCTCTTTATTCGTTTATTAAGGACTTAATAAGCATTACTACTTGACTTACTGTGTCTTCCATCATAATGATTATTTGTTTGCTTTCAAAATGACTTACATTATTTGTGAATCACAATTTGTTCCACTGACTAATCTTGAAAACATTCATAATGAACCAACTGATCAACCAGATGCCCTTTTTAAACTGCTGCCTGTCTTCCCTTGTAGCGGCTGGTCTCATGCACACATTCAACGCTCATGCAGCCACCGACATCACAGGTTTTGGCATCCTCGGCCACGCTCAGACGTTGGCACGGCAACAGCGAAGTGAGGTCTCATTTGTCATCCACAACCTTCCAGTGCTAGCCAAAATGGCTGCTGTATCCAAGGCCTGTGGGAACATGTTTGGACTCATGCACGGTACCTGCCCTGAAACATCAGGTGAGTGTGTGTCCGTGCATGACTTCTTTTATCATTGTGTAGAATGTATAGTTTATTTACAGTGTAGGGCAACCTTTAGTAGAGTGAGCCTCAAAAAAAGTCAATAAAAACAAATGTTGAACATGACGAAACATTGACGTACAGCCGATCTTTGGTCTGGGGCCAACAACATAAAGATTTTATCACTGTGGTTTTAGTTTACAAAAGATCCTGTGGGACTAATAAAGGGATATCTTACCTTATCTTATCTTATCCTAGCTCTAGAGTTTCGAAGTAGCTGCAGTTTCTCTAGTGATTATTTGTTAAGGCATGTGAACTGAAGAGTTATAATAATGTATTATGTATACATAAAAGCCACTAATAAGACATATTTTAATTAGGTAAACATAAGAATACCTTTGTAAATTTGCACATTTGTGGTGGTTAAAGGTCCTGAGAATATGACTAAGTATATTGGACTGAGGCTCATTAATAACTTTGACACTAGAGTAATGCTGTTAATGAGGACATGTTTTTGTTTTTTTGTTTTTGTTTTTTTTTAGCTTATTTGGCTTTTTTTCATTATTATTTTTGGACCACCCAACAATCCTTAGTGTTGTAAGCCAACTTGGACAATTGGTTAAGGGAATGTTGTCCGTGTAACAGTGCTTAGAAGAAAAAAAAGTAAAAGAACAGGCCTGTTAACTCCTATTTTGTCCAGTCAGAATTAAAAGTTAAGAGCTACTGTACTGCAGTCCCATCTAATGCTACTGGGGCCCTGTGAAAATAATGTGAACAGCATCAGAACCAAAATGAGTATTTTATTCAGTCCAAGTTAGATCAGCGACATTAAAAACATCATTTGAGATCCGTATGACTAACCAAATCTCCTTTTCCTTATAGGAGGCCTGCTTATTTGTCTGCCTCGGGAGCAGGCAGCCCGTTTCTGTGCTGAGATCAAATCCCCAAAATACGGCGAGGGCCACCAAGCATGGATCATTGGGATTGTAGAGAAAGGAAACCGCACTGCTCGCATCATTGACAAACCACGGATCATAGAGGTGGCGCCACAAGCGGCCACGCAGAATGTCAACCCAACTCCTGGTGCAACTTCTTAATCCTCCTCCTTCTGCATCATAGACCGGAAAACAAAAACGAGTGATTTTAGACACATAAACTACAAAATCATCCTAGCGTGTTGAAATAAATACACAAAATAGTATGTACAAAGAAAAGACTGGGTTGGCATGTATCTACATGAAAAAAAAACACCTCACACAGTGGCCCAAGAGACATGTCATCACCAAGAGGACTCAACCTGCAGTATCCCCATGATAAAAATGGTTAAGAAATAGAGCATACTTTAAAACAATTTGCCTTTTGTGTCTGTTGTATTTTGTTATGTTAAATGTGCGCAATTGACTGGTAGCTTCTGATAAGAGAGTGATTATCATGACAGTAATCTGATAGTTGATTTTGAATCCAAGGAGTCCAACATTTGTTGCCTCTTCAGATCTTTCAAAATTGCTCTCATCAAGAAAGTTGACTGTTTGATTGTGCTTTTGTTTGTCCTTTCACTTTGTACAGTTATAAAGCCTAGTTTTAGTTCATTGTTATAACGGATGCCTTGAAAGAGTGAGACCAGAAAGGTTTTGACTTTTTGTATTGTCCCCACCTAAATTAATAAATATTCAAATAGAGGATGTTTTTTTTTTACTTCTATATGGGTGTTGCACTCATGAATGATGACCTACTTACATCTGAAATTACAGGTGTTTTTTTTTAAATCGGCAGATTACATCCATTGTGAATTGACCTGAAGTCAGAGAAAGAATCATCAAAATGCTAAAAAGCAGTCTGGTTTGTCAACAACAAGAACCCTTTTCAGTGAGCTTTTTATCTGTTGCTTTGTTCAGTATCTGGTGTATTTAGTTTTGCTTTCATGTCAGAAGATGAAGAGAAAATGATCATATGGATATTAGCAACAAGTCCCCCCTGGCCATCTTTGAAAATAAACTTCTTTTATAATAAATTGCTTCTGTTTTTTACGTATCATTTTATGCTATTGTCACAGTTCATTTTATTTATTGGCACTAAAGCTGCTGATGGTGTGCTGTACATAATAGGTCTGTAATGATCTTTAATGTTTAAATTGAAAATGAAACGCCTTAAAAGGAACAAATTCATAATGTAAAGGATTTATAGTTTCCAACAGTACTAAATTTGTTAAACATATTTCATAAGTAAAAAAGCACAGACATGCTTAGATTTCATATAGTTTTATTACAGTAGCTTTATATACAGCCGATGGAATCAACTTAGAGTAAGTTCAAGCAAGGAAGAAGCAACCATTGCTAAACCAAAAGAGTGCATCTTTCCCTCGGTACCAAAACATCACAGCTCTGAGCTAGAGGGCATTCAGAGTGCCGATACAGTACCTCCGCCAAGCAAATTTACAAATCCTGTTATGGGAATACCATGACCCACCTTATTCTGCCTCTTATTGGCTTGGCATGAAGACTTCTCATGTAGCCCCTCAATAAGAAAATTCATCATACCTAGTCAATCAGAGGCAAAGTAGTAGGAGGGTCATGACATCGCCATACTAGGATTTGTAAAAAAAAAAATTCTGGATCTACACGAACTAAGCCTCAAAATCTAATCACTTGCTCCCCAGGGCCCACCTTTCCATATAATTTAATTGAAATCTGTTGAAAACGTTTTGAGTTATCCTGCTTACAAACACACAAACAAAGACACTTATCACATAATGTCCTCCAGCTCTCGTTGGTGGAGGTAATTAAAGCTGCAAGCAGCTCTGACCAGGCCCTGGCACACTCTCCCATCGGGGCATGCCCCGGCCGTGGTGTCCCTACAGGACATTTGCAGGTAAACACAACTGAATTTGTGCGTACTGCGCAAATTATTATGTCACTTTCTGCGTCCACTATGTGACGCTACAGAACACCCAACATTTGTACATCCTCTTCCAGTGAGGACCACAACATGTCAATTGATGTTTGTCTCGAAAGGCTTACTTCCTGTTGCCAGCAGGGGACCCTATCACTGTAACTAAGTATTGACATGTGAATGTCTTTAGGCTGAGACTCTTATCCGGCATGTGAAATTTGGAAAAGATTGAATCATGGACAGCAGAGTTACAACAACGTCCTTTCTCATGACAGATGATGGCCCCAATTTTCAAGTAACTTTTCATCATTAAGGTGTTGAGATTGTACTGACCAAAGTTCAAGACAATGGGGTGCAATCTGTACAAGTTTGTTAAAGTGCAACGGCTGAAAATGGTGTAAAATACACCAAATTTTCACCGTAAATTTATAAATGACTGACTTCCTGATGGGTGTAGGTCATGGCTCCAACAGAACTTTATGAAGATATTGATATCATACACACATATACACAATTTCATACATTACCATACCATTGAACCAAAACTCAGAATAACAACAGGCTAGCAAGAGTATGTCAAAATAAAAAAAATGTGACATTTCCTGTTGACTACAGCTGAATTTTGACATTCTAATGTCTTCACATCTGTACTGTTATCCAGCATGTGAAGTTTGGGGCAGACTGGACCATGGAGAGACCAAGAACAACTTCCTGTTTCTGGTGAAACAGTTGAAATTTGCCATGCCACCCCTGTGAATAAGCTTCGAAATCGAATCAGCTGTCCCCCTCCCAAGGGCTCACCTCTCCACAAATTTTTATTGAAATCTGTTCAATGCTTTTTGAGTTATCCAACTTACAAACACACACACACCAACTACATTACCTCTGCCAACTGTCTTCAGCTGAGGTAAAAATACTTTAGAGAGATAAATTAGAGGAATAACAATTAATCTTGTTTTTGACTGAATGGAATGACCAGTTCCTACAGTATGGCCCACCAGGGAGGATCACCAAAACATGTTTTTTTTGTCAATGGAACATGACAAAAGACTCACAGGTTTTATGTGAACCAAATGCAGCATACTATCCCACTATTTCAGTCATATGTGCTTTTTCCCATTTTCCAGGTGTACATGCTTTGCTTGCTCCACTGTCTTCTTATCATTTTCTGCCTTGAAAAGTGCTTGGATATCAAGCATGGCCTTCCAGATGTGCTGACCAAACCGGTATGAGTCCTGCATGTCACAAAGAAAGGCAATAACGGAGAGAGAGAGAGAGTGTGTTTTCTAACATAGTATATATATTATGCAGCTTGATCTATAGTATGCATTGCTCTCATTTTTAAGCTCTTACTGTGTCAGGGCTGGAGAACTTGCTGGAGATGTGGAATGTGATGAGGTTTTCCCCAACAATTATATAAGACACACCATAACCATCATCAGCCACCTGGGAGTAGACCAGAGATGCCAATATATTAATGCACAAAACACTCCCAGATCAGGACGACTGGTTGAAACTTGTGCATTTTTTTCTAAAAGACAACAATTTAACTCACTGGGCCAAATCCACCACCAGCACCCACATATCTAGGAAACTTGTTGATGTCAACTAAATTGAGCTGCTGTTGTGGAGTCTGGCTGGTAGACAACTTCCAAGGCTCGGAAAGCACCTAAAAGCAAACACAGCAAATGTGAGGAAAAGGGGAAGATATGTAACGATTATGATAGAGAAAATGAATCAGAAACCAGTAAAATGAAAGAGAGATGATAATTATAGTTGAAACCTTTTTAAGAAATGGTGAGTCAACAGCAAGGTATTTGGACATGATGTAGAGACAGAATAGGTGACGGTCGATACCAGAACCAGTCATGGCCAGACGATACATGTTTTGGTGCTTTTCTGCTGCCTTCCTAAATAGGGCAAGTCTCTGGGCATTCTGATGACAAAAACAAACGGCACAGGAGAATGGCGTTAAAGCATGTGCAAATAAAGTTCACATCATGTCAAAATGATCTTATTTCTGTTGACAATCGAATGTCAATTTAACATCACAAAGTTCATAGTCAAGGGCAATGACGCACAAATTTGCTCTGGGTCTTGGTGACCCCAGTCCTAAGCA
The DNA here is from genome assembly GCA_037577475.1 of Chaunax sp. Z400. Classification (NCBI taxonomy): domain Eukaryota; kingdom Metazoa; phylum Chordata; class Actinopteri; order Lophiiformes; family Chaunacidae; genus Chaunax; species Chaunax sp. Z400. Next base: position 16,256,437 of record CM075186.1, read on the forward strand.
GGACATTATGACCTCTCACACCACCTATGTCCAAAGTCAAAATTTTTCTTTAAAAAAACCCTCCAGGAAAGAGTTTTAATCTCTTCAACACTGTTGGGTCTGCCCATGAATCCACCACCACATATGGATATCAACCATACCATTTTTCAAACCCACAGAAATTAATTTAAAGACCTGTCTGGTTTTACTTTGTGTTTTCCTAATTTATGAATGAAGTGTTTCTGTGAATGTGTTTGTTCTGCTTACTGTTACACCTGCATCCTCCATGGCTCGGACGAATGCAACAGCCTCAGAAGTGCAGGAGCGTACCGTTTCTGTGCGACCGTCTCTGAACATGCGAGTCATTGATGACTCATATGTCAGACAGAACACACCCTGGTCCTATAATTTATTTAGTGATAGTGAATGTTACAATTAAAATTTCAAAAGGCAGGAGTGAACAATAATGCCAGTAATGTTATTCCAGAAACAAGATAGTGGATTATGGCAGACCTACTCTGAACTGTGCCAGCTGCAGAGCCAGCTGAATGAAGGCATCAGGGCTGGTCCTGCATTTCTTGATCAGTCCTTTCCCAAACTCAGTAAACAGACAGCCATGGAAGTCCACATCATCAGCTATCTGCTTGGCTGAGAGGTATGAAGACTCAATAGTTTCTTGACACTAAGAGAGATGAAAATAGAAGATATCTTGATTGCTTTTGTGAAGGAAATACAGCTGTATTGACATTAGGTCAATAGCAGTAAGTAAAGCTCTACCTCCTTTGGAATCTGCCACTGCAGTCGAGTGGGATAAGGTAGGCCTCTGTTCACATCCCCTTTACAGTGCCCCTCCTCTGTATAGCCAAGATGGAAGGAGTCTGTTGCAAGGACATACTACAGGAACAGAAAAGGACAGCTGAAGATTTTAAATCATTATTTTGAAATAAAATATCAGCACACATTTTATACCTCCCACATATGTCCTACAATTGGTGCATCAGCCCAAGAATGTTCAGCATTTATACCCATTTTTCCATTTGGATAAGAGACCAAGGTGAATGACTTGTCAAACCACCTGTGAGAAAAGAAAAAGGGGAACAAACCACTGAAAGTCTAACCAGTACTGCAACCAATAGCGGAGACATTCCCATGACTTCTCGGCTTACCTGTCGTAACATTTTCCATGAAGTAGGGACTTGGCATAACTGTCAAGTGAACCGGTCTTTGCAGGGTCATAACCCTGCGGCTCGTCATCCAGTGTCAGGAAGAAGGCAGCTGACTCAATGGCGTCTAGGGACACTTTGTTTACCCCCTGGCTAAAGTATTTAATCCGAGCCCGAGCCCATGGGACTCTAGAAGGGGGGATATCAGAGTGAGACAATTTTACATCTTGTGCAAGTGCATATGTGTCATGTGCATGTGCTTGTGGGTGTGTACCTGTTTCCTGCAGTCAGGGCAGCTAATTTCAGTTCGCCTGACTGGGGTTCTGATTTATCATTGAGGATCCTTTGAAACTGTGTCTCAAGTTCACTGGGTAAGAGGTGGCGCCCTCCAGTGTATAGCCACACTTGGAAGAAACGGCCCTTGTGGTAGACAAGCAAGTGCTTACGATCAGTAAGGTGCTGCACAATATCTGCAGGGAAGGACCAAGAAGAAAAGCAAATGTATGTGGACAAAGGGAGAAATGAGAGAAAAAATGCACAGAGTTAATGTCAAGTATAAAATGTTGCACATGTGATAAATTAGCAACCAGCAGAGCCCTAAGCAGATGTATGCACCTCCTTAACCCACTTACTCAATCTGGGGCCCCCTGTAGTACCATTGTTAGAGGGTAAATCAGCACTGGAACACACCGGATGGGCACTGAGACTTTAAAGCTGCTGTACATCCACGCATACCTTAATTAGTGGTGTCAAAGCAGGTGTTTTAACTTTTAACAGCTGAGGAAAAAGATATGCTGTCACATCAAGCTTCAACCCATGACAGCAAGAGCTATCTGCTCAGTGGGTTTGAGAGTTGATTTCCCCTTTAAAGCACAATAAGACCATAGCTGTTGCTTACCTGTTTCTATCCCAGGGATACGGGTGGTGTTAAACATCCTCTCCATCTGAGTGGAACACATAGGAACAGTCCCCAAAGCTCTCAGCTGAGAAGAAAGAAAGAAAATGAAATGATCACAAAGCTAGCTAGTAAAGAAAATGAATAGATTTAAAGAGGCGGAAAGATTTTATGTATAATTCAGGCTATAGAGACGATAGAGGGTAGAAAATGAGAATAATAGCTTCACAGTCGGAAGGTTACAACTGATTGGGGTTTGAGAAGAGTGGCAGTACAGTCATGGCATTACCGGTGCATGTTCACCACGCTCCAATTTGCGTCTGTACTGCAGCATGGCATGGACCACATTGCCTGCTCGTGCAGCCTGTCGGTGTGTTGGGGTCACATACAGGAGGTCCTGTGCACAGACACATTCACCAGATGAAAATCAGACATATCATGGCAACACAAATAGACAACAATTGTTTTGAATAATTTTTGGTTATAACTAGCTGACCTGTCTTACCATTATGTAGAAGTTACTGTTCACCATGATAGGACTCCTGCCCCTGAGGTATATATACTCCTCCCACCAGTCACTTACCTAGAGAGGAAATCACATTGTTTTGCATTACCATATAATTAAATTGAGTTTGAGAGTCAGTCTCGCATCACTTGTAAACATTACTCACATAATTCGTTGCCCACCAGGATTTCAGGATTAGGTATCTTTGCAGCTGAGCCGCTTTGGAATCTTTAAAGTCATTGGCTAAAATCTCCATTTGGTTGTATTCTTCACTGTCCAGCAGAGGACGGACTGACTCAAGGTACTGTGGGAAGAAACATGATGTGTGCTGATACAGACAAACAGAACACCTGGAAGACATGTCAAAGCAAATGGGACATGACTACAGCTGGATGTTTCACAGGGTGAAGGAAGGCAGCTAGAACAGTAGATGGCAGTGTAGTCAAACTATGTCTGTGGCATGAACAAGCTACATTCAACAAATGGTTAGAAAATGATTCATTGTGTGGAATTCATGAATGTGCCACTACCAGTCTGGCTACCCTCTATCTATGCATGCCAGCTTACTGCTGGCTTCCCAGCCAGTAAGACTAATAACAAACTGAAATGTTTGATGAACTTCATACCAACAAACTAACTTGTTAAAGGGAAGAGTCCCAAATGTACTTAAAAAGGGTGTATCATTAATATTTCCAGAATATTTTAATTTCAGAAAAATAGCAGTAGGGATTGGTAATTCACTTGTGGTCATAGAAGATCAATACTGTGTAATTACACACCCTGTTAATTGTACTATCCACACTGGGCACAGGGAGCCGGGGTAAAGAGGCCTGGAAACTATACAGCAGCGGTCTGCGCCCAGACAACATTTTCACCAGGCTCTGGAAGGAAACAGAAACCCAGAACATCATACAACATACAGAATATTAGATGACCCTTTATAACAAACCATAGCCTCTGCACCTATAGTGGCGGACAAACACAAAGATGAAATAGTTCCTGAGCCAGACTATTTAGCGGCACACATAGCACACTTTAACATTTGGACAGCGCGAGTGAAAGACAGAGGGACAAACCTACCAGCCACACTTTGGCTGAGGTTCTCATTTTTCCATGGGTTTCAAAAATCCATCCATGGTAGGAGAGTAGAGCTTTGAGAGTGTATCTCAAGAGGTAGATGAGAAACAGCCACAGTCCAGTGGCAAACACAATGGCACTCAGCACTGCTCGGGTCTGCAGTGATATATAGTCTCTGTTCAGAAAAGGCCTTTGTTAATGATAAGGTTGGATATGAAATCAGAAAAATGTATAGTAAAGATCGAGTAGAAAACTTGAAATCAAACAACAAGCAAAGAGATAATAGTTGATATTGCAGGTTTCTGACCTGTGTGGTAGGTTTTCCTTGATGGTGTCAATCATGCCTAGTGAGGGGTCTATGCGGATATACAAGGAACTCATCATGGCAATCACAACGATGAGCCAGCTGGACGGACTGGCAGGATAGACTCCAGCCAGTACACCATTCTGTGAATGAAAAGCAACAAGATTCAATTTCAACACAAGATTAATCTTCATCACTTAAGTTCTGCTCAAACAATGTGGAAGACAATTCACAGTGGATCTTAAATGCTCAGTTGGGAAGCTTGTCTGTAATATTCTTGAGTTACATTTTTAGCACTGATTGAAAGCTACATCTCAGCTACAGACGATTGTACCTTGAATTGAATGGCTCTCTTCTTCCATGCTGTCACTCCTGACAGGTAGATGTTCTTGATGACCTCTTGACTCAGTGTGAGGTCCACGCCATCTGGCCGTACGGTGAACTGGAAGCCCACCGCCTGATGCGCCTCAGCCATCTCTGAATACTGTAATACTATGGAAATCAAAGAGATGTTCAATCATCAGGTTAAAACAATATAACAATAAAGTATGAGTGGAAAGGATCCTAAAAAGGATATACTTCAAACTGTCTTACAATTTTAAACACTAACAACTCCTTATAAGTTTGCATCATGCATGAGTATTAAAAAAGTTAGGGTTCATTTCAAGTCCTTCAACTCAAAGTTCATTTTAATGTCTTCTGTGCTTTTAATGTCATAATGTAGTAATAATCATGCTTTTGTGTCAGCTTTGGGTGTTAGTTCCTCCTAAGATCGCATTGTCCTTATTCCACATCTTTTAACATTTAACCCTTGTGTGTTTTTTTAACAGTCATAACACTTCATGTAAAAATGCTTAAGAGCAACTATGAATAATATTTAAGACATAGATGGAATAAGTCTTTCTTTCTTTCTTTCTCTATTTGACTAAGTACATTTTCATAAAAAAAAGACTGGTTGACTTTTACAGATCTGACTCTGGGACATTATTTGAAGGATAATTGCAATTGTTTGTCTGTACTGTTTGCTCATAATGTAAATTCAGAAGGCTTCTGATATGGATTCACAGATGTCAGCATGAACATATTTTTAAAGTATTATAAAGTTGCAGGAGTTCAGTCATTGTATTTTATATGCTAACTACATTCGTGAAAAATGAAAAAAAAATACATATTTGGAAATCACCAATCCATGTAAGGGACAGGGTGACAGGTCTAGGATTTCTTTTTCCATGCCATATGACTGAACAGTTCCCAAGTAGGACAAAGTTCAACACCCAGATATAGCAGTGCACCATCTGAGCATGTGCGCAAACCTCAGATGGGCATGAAAATATAAACACAGACTACAACCAACACATGAACATCAAACTCTGTGTTGAAGATCATGATTCCTTTTTACTGAACAACTGAACAAAGAGTTACATTTACTAGCACTTGATCGTGTCATTGTATTTCTCCATCATGATTTCCTCTTGATTATTTGCATGCATGGTTTAACACAATGAATACAACACAGTTAATTATTAGCATTTTCAGCCTAACCTTATAGTATACACTTAGGTTTTTAAAACATGGCGTATACACTATATTAACCTCTGCTGCTAACACAACTGAACAAAAATGACAAACAAAAGGCAGACCCACACTTTACCTTGTGTTAGATGAGAATCAGTTTAATCCACTTAGATGGAGCAAATCTGTGACTTTGCTTGTGTGAGGCAGTGAAATTCCCTTGTTGTCAGGCTTGTATACTCTGCGTGACTCCAGTGCCCTTGGTGTGGCTTTCCTCAGGTAGTGAGGACAGAGCTGCCGTCTCCTGTGGTAACCCTCCCTCTCTCCCCCTTTCCCAACACCACCCTCTCTCTCACCTCTCTTCCTCTCTCACCCATGAGTCCCGTGTCTTTTTGTAACAAGACACCAAACATAGACCTAGTGCGCTATGAAGCTGAATCTGCTGCAGTACTGTGTTAGGATGTGAGAGAGAGCAATGTGGCTTTTTCTTTTCAATGAGTGAGCGTGCAAGCACCAGGTTATTATCAGCATATTCAAGCATAATGACTTTGCCTTGATTACAGGGTTATAAATGGGCACCTGATGATCATCACAAGAGGATAAAAACAAAACATGTTGTCCTATAATTATGTGACATTTTTGGTCCTACAGTGTTTATGTCATCACAATGTTCAGATGCAACAATTCTGTAAGTAAGAAAGGAAGTGTCTTTAATGCACACTCACTCACACAAAAAATGTATGTGTACAGATACAAGGAATTTGACTCCGGTTTTGCATTACACTCAAGGTATTTTCTCTGCAGTGCTGATGGTCTGTTGTAGTCTGTGCCTGTCTTGTTTGGCGGTTGACCCAAACAAGATGGTGACGGTGATGGAGATATATTACCTAGATCTTTATTCATAAATAAGTTATATTAAGCAAAGAAAAATCCTGATTAAAGACTGACTTTTCCAGGGATGAAAGTAGAAACTATGTGTAAATAGAACATAAACGCACACAAAGTCAATTTTCTTTAAACAAAAATTATAATTAATTCATTTTAATCATTAATTAATTCTTTTTTTAATCAATATGAATAATACGTTTTCTCATGGAAAATGGAAGGACTGAGGATTTTTAACATGAAAGATGGTGATAGTCCACCATTGCTAAACACCAAGGGAGTTTATCTCCTTAAGTTGAGAAAGACTTAAGTTCTATTACATTCAGTTCAAACAACAATCACAAAACATGTATACAGTATAACAAAGAAGTCGACCGCAACATTAAAAATGAAGGTAAAAAATGGATTCATAACAGGTAGAGATGGGTAGAGGAGTAAAAGCTCTGGTGGAGAGAGTTTGGAGATCCATCCTTGCAACAGCGTTGTGCTGTATACTTGGCATGAGCAGGACCCGGCCACCTTCAACTGTCCCCTGTCCAGCAAATGCCACTTTATCAGTCTTGTGGACCTAAAAAGAATAAACATCTGACTCTTGTATTTAAGTATAAGACGTGTATTTAAACAATATCTTTGTGCTTCAGATGAACATAAGTCAGCTATTTCTACATACGAGAAAGTCGTAATGTTTTCTTTTAAACACTCAGTCTCTTGTGTTGGATTTGTACCTGTCCCCATGTCTGGGACTGCAAACAGAATGATGTCACCACATTCTCTGAGTTGTTCCCACCAATCACAAGCAGCTTGTCAGTGGCTCCCAGGAAGTAAAGAGCAGGGAAATCTGCAACTGCTCTGGAAAGAGTGGGAAGCAATTCTGTCCAGGAGTCTAATTGAGAAAATAAAGAAGCAGTATTTTTTTGTAAGTCCAGATTAGCATGTTAGAAAATGGTCTAAATTGTAAGTATGAGTTTTCTGGGCTGTAAAAAAAAACCCAACATATTCCTCATTTCTAATGGGGCTATGCTCTTCCGCCTTACCTTGCTTTGTGTTATATTGCAGTAGAAGTTTCTCTCCGGTCATCTGGATGCTTCCGAACACATAGAGACAGCATCCGTGACTGGTGGCAAGGGGCACATCATGGGACAAGGAAATGGTGAACTGGAAGTCAGTCAGTGGTAGTGAGGAAACAAACCTAGAGCAGAGATTAAATAATATAGTCACTAATACAACATCCAAAAACCCTACCAGCTGTAAATCAGTGATAAATAGAACACAAACCTCCATGTGTCGTTCCATGGATCATACTGTTCTACCGCTGTATAGAGAGCCGTGTTGGAGTCAGGGGCCACCAGTGAGTCTAAGTACCAGCCTCCAACAGCGTAAATACAGCCTTCACAGGCCACCGCACTGAAGTGCCTTCTGTGCTGTGGACAACAGATAGTAAAAGTTTTAATTTTCAAATGACAGAGAGACAGGGCAAGAGAAGTTTTATTTTGGGTAAGAGACTGATCATCAGCTTGATTCACAAGCTAGAAGACTGCCTCACCTTGATCAGAGGAGCTGTGGCTACCCATGTGTGAGTAAAGGGGTTATACCTAAAGGAAGCCATCTTGAACTCCCAGCCTCTCTTCACGCGCTGCCGGTAGCCTCCTATAATGTACAGGTAGTTATACAAGACCACTGTACTGAAACACCATTTATCAGCCCTGAAAGGAAGCTCTGTAACTGGATACCAATCTCCGCGGTCCTCTGAACCTTTCAGAGAGAAGACATGTCTTGCAACTTCTGTTTCTGGGTCATTCCAAGATGTCAGGTTCTCTTTCCTAAGGCTGCAGAGATGTCTGTCTCCTTGTATCCTCAAGTGGAGAACTTTGTCCTTCTCTTCGTTGTTCAGACACCTGAGTTATGGATCAGTTTTAGGGACAACATATATAGAAATATGTAGCAAAGACAGTCCTTATGAAATCTTGAGACTGTGATCAGGATTTTCTATGTCATGGAAGTGTTGCATACTTGATGATATGAGGCATCTCCAGCAGGTTTCTACTCAGGTAGGTGAACGCTGTCATCTTCAGCTCCGAACAGCAGATCTCCTGAGCCAGACTCAGGTAGGACAAACAGTTATCAGGGCTGAGTTCATCTGCCAGGACTGACAGACACTTTGAGAGGAAGGGCTCCGCCAGGAGATAGCTACTGACCTCCAGAGTCAGAAAGGGGGGAAGCAAGAGTTGGTAGGTAGATTGGTTTTGCAAAGCAGAGCAGAGGGACACTGATAAATAGACATGATTACATGCATACCTGGATGTGTGCATCCAGCTCCTCTATCGGGACTTTGAACCTATTATGGAAGGTGAAATCAAGGAGATTGTAGAAAATGGAGGAGGCCACATGGTCCAGTTGGATAAGGCTCTCTGAGGTCTCTCTCATTCTGGACTGAGACAGGGCTCGGAAGTACTCGCTGCACTCTGACAGTCTCCCCAGGTCCACCTTAACAAATCAAATTATAATACCAAAGCTTCGGCACCCTCCAGTTAGTTTTTGATTAACATATACAGTTGGGTAATTAACGTTTTGATTTTTACTTACATGGAACGCATGTGTGCTTGTTTGGACAGTAACCCTGGTTTCATCCACATCTCCAAGGTAAAATGTACGGAGTGCCTCATTCGTTTTCCACTCCTCTGAGTCTGCTTCGCATGATTTTCTATCTGTGATACCTGGGGATGCTATCCATTTGCTGACTAATGGAAGAGCTCTCCAAAGTGCAGCGATACCATAATTCAGCCATAAGCTTATCCACTGAAAGAACACCATCAAACTTTGCCTGAGAGCATTCATCTCACTGACAGGATCTAAGTTTAGCCCTTTATAAGTTTAAAAACTGCCAGTGCCAATTGTTAATACTTCTAAAACGTTTAAGTACTAAAGATAACACACACCTCTCGCACAATCACATATTTAAAATGGCACCGCAAGTCTCCTAAAAAAGGGAAGCATTCTGAAAAATTCCAAACAGCCAATGCAATGGAAAAATAAGAGGACAGAACAGTCAGCGTAGTCCATTAACCAGTGGCTCGTCTCCTTTTCCCTGCTGCAGGTCTCGTGCCTGTTGCCAGCACAAACAGCCAATCAGCTGAGAGCACAGTTTAAAGACCATGCCAGAAGAAACAGCATGTCACAGAAAAGAGTGCAAAAAATGCAAGGCTACATCGTCAGCTTCACAATTCTCGTCTGTCCCGGAACAGATCCAGTCAATTCAGAAATGTCCCTCGATCTTACAGCAGCATACTTTTTTTTTCTTCTGGTCTGGTCTATTCTTGGCACACGGAAGTGGGACAACAGTTGACCCTGTGGGATGAAACGTGGTCTTCACTCTGCTCTGCACGTCATCACGGGGCACTCAAGTTACTTAGCAGTTATATTACATGACTGTTTCACAAGATGTATTGATATGTTTTATAAAAAGGATCCTTTAAATACAGATACACTATGTAAATAAACAAACAACAGGTTAATCGACAAAGGATATGAGTTTATTAGCTTTTAAATTATATTTTTAGTGCAAAAAGGACCAAGATAATAGAGATGTTTTAACAGAAATGAACTGCGCTGGGACAATGACGCTAAAAACAACAACAGTATCAGTGATTACTGAGGTACAGTTACACTTGTAGTTTCTTATCATAAGTAAATAGACTGAGCAACTGGTATGGTATAACTAAAACATCAAGACATTATTTGATGACATAACATTAAGTCTAATACAGTAGAGTCTTAATTAAAGGCAATCATGAATTATCTTACAAACTACAAAGGAAAAATTCTCCAAGGAAATGTCAAAACACTCACAGTCAAGTAAGCTGGAAGGAAAGTCAAAATGTGATCTTATTCTAACACAGACTTCAATCGTTGTTGAATCTAATTTAGGCGAAACAGGTTCATGTTGTTGCCTACATGTGTCAGATAGACATTTTAGTTACGTAGTAACCAGTGATCTAATTGAATAAGTAGGAATGACAGATGTCAAGATATTCAAATTCATGATTCCTAAAAAAAAAAAAAAAAATCTCTTCATACTAACTGACTTAAACGTCGACATGAAATGGTGTGTGCAGCAGAAATGTACAGTAATAACTGATGCTGACATTATCCACTTACACGTCTTGCACTTTCTATCAGCTCTGGTTAAAGTTTTCTTGTTTAAAGTAATATTGTATAAATATTCTTTAAGTAATAATTACTGAAAGAAATATGTGGACCTTTATTGGGCCTCTGAAGAGTAATTGGAGGGGAGTATGATTATATGCAGTTATGATTGGCCCTTAAGGAATCTTTGCCCATTAATGCAGAAAGAACATAGGAAGCAAGACATGAGGTGGAATGATTATGACACAAGCAAAGATATTTAAAAAAAAAAAACACGCTAAACTTCATACTGTGCCAAAACGATTACTACAATAAGAGCTATTGTTTATAATAAGAATGGAACTCTGACAACCAGTAGGGTTCCATCTTGAGACGAGTGCAAAGCGGTGTGCAGCTATTGTTATTTTCATGCCCAACATCCTCACTGTGTAAGCAGCAAAGGGGCTTGTTCCCATCCGTTCATGTTAATCTTAAAGTAAGTTTGCTTATATGCAAGTCAAATGGAGTTGCTGATGGGACAGAGGATTGGGAGACAGAGGAACCGGAAGATCACCAGCCAAAGACCACATACCTGTCCCTCAGCAACACGAGTGGGCTGTTGAAATAGCAATGCATCGGATGCAAGCACGTCGAGTTCTGATTGATACCCACAAAACATACCTACGAATATTTAAGAGTCTAAATACAAGCCTTTTGCGCCTTGCTTTGGACACCAGATTATGTGCCGTTTAACTAGCATAATGGTGCTGGACACACCCTGAATGTGCTTGTGCCATGCACTCTGGACCATACCGTTTTTACATCATTTAAATAGGTCCCTCAATGATAAATAGCAGCATTTGGTACTATAGAGATATACCTGCTCTATAAAGATTCACACTGTGGGGATAAGTCTGCAGACTCAGATTGTAGACTGTGTTCAAATGTAAATGTATCCCCTTCACCCAAAACTGCTCATTAAAGCAGAGCTGCAAAGGATTGAAGTTGGGCTTGAAGAATGATAATAGATGAATGAGACATTACTCTGTGAATAACATGGTAGAAATCAGGAGAAGAGCTTCTTTTGCTTGAAGTAGGCATCGAAACGACACTGGGCATAGTCCTGCAAAACAGTATATTTCACTATGAGGCCAGGTTTAACACAAATTCACACATATATAGTATATCATATGAGTGACAAACGTTATTATATGAAGTGAAATAAATGTAATATACAGGTGCTGTAGAAATAAATAAAAAAGTCTCTTTACCATGTATCCAAACTCAATCTTGGATATCTTTGCTTGAATGATAGACCACAGCCCCCACAGGAAGTGTGACGCTAATGCATATCTACAAATAAACAAGTGTGATGGCAAATCAAAACCAGGGCTCTGTTGATTCCATGCTAACTTTTAGTTACAGTATATTCAACACTGCTGTAAAACACAATAACACAATGTGTTACCTGTTAGCTTCAATTATCATGTCCTCTTCGGTCTGTGTCTGGTCCACAGCAGCGTCAGAGTATTTTCTCTGTTCTGCCAAATAAGATCTGATAAAATACAGCTGAGAGAAGAAGCACAATTATTGGTGTAAAATGATCATTACATCCTTATTTGTCTACTCATTTCATGTTCTCCCACACAAAAATTAAAAATACAATAATGATAGAATTTGTTTTAGTTTTGTTTGACGGGGACCATAAATAACAATTATGTTGATTTGATTTTTAGCATGTGCAAGACATCTGATTCAACCTCCTCTAGAACTCAAAACTGCATTTACAAGTGTGACCACTGGATGGCACTATGTAACCAGAACGCTTGTGACATCTGTTCCCCAAGCAGACCTTCAGTCTTGGGTTTTAACATCGGCAGTGTAGAAGAGTATACAATATCTGTCTGAGCTTCACAGGGAGAAGTGAGTAGAAAAACATTCCTTTAACTATATATACATATTTTAACCACCAGAGTGAAAGTACACTTGAGAACATTTGTACTGATGCTGCATGGTGAAATATTGAGGAAAACCCAATACCATATTTGTCTGATGCATTTAAGGACTCCAGTAAAAGGAAGTGCAAGTTTTGCCTTTTCACCCAGAAAGGCAAACCAGAACCTCTACTTACACTACTTGACCTTTTCTGTAATATTTAAATTAAACAAATTTGAACCTTTTCTCTGGAACCTTGATACTTCTCACAGAATTTACTTGTAATCTAATTAAACTTTTACTCTGTTCTGTTTGAATTTGACTCTTGTGAGCCTCTTAAATGCAGGGATAGAGTCGAAGAAAGGTAGACAGTCTTATTTAGTTGTGAGGAGTTTAGACTGACCTGCTGCTCTCTAGTGGGATAGTTCTCCTGTGTGGCTTTGTAGAAGGGCCACCGGTCATAAGTGTAATCATACACCCATTCGCAGAAATGGTTCCCAAAATCAAACCCCCTGGACAAGAGAAAATATATTATTATTCAGATTAACACACACGGGCAGAATAAAAAAAAAATCATTTGTATGAGTTTACATTTTACCTGTAATTGTAACTGCTGTACTCAAAGTCTATCAGCATGAGTCTGTCTGTTGAGTCGCAGTTCTGGTCTTCCAGTATTAGAATGTTACCTGCAGCAGGAAAAGAAGAAGTGAGAAAGTGACCCTCATCCACACTGACAAATCTCTACTTGACCAAGTGTAAACAAGACAACAGCTCATCCTAATTAAATGGAAAAGTGTTCTTTTTTTAATTTATAGTGACGAGTATCTGACTATTCAGACTAGTCATCACACATAGACGGTTGGGTGTGAGGGCATGCATAAATTAAAGGGGTATTTATGGTATATTTACATTCCCACCTATCCCTGCACTTCTACAGTCACATTTATTTGAGCTGTAAAAAAGCTGTACTTTATAATACATAGACATACTTACTAATTTAAGTCTCACATATATACACTAAATGGGCAACAATATGTGTACGTTTGTCCTGGAGTCGGGCTCCTTAGTCCCAATTATGGTAAAAATTAAGGCCACAGTCTTACCTGCTCAGATCAACCCCATCTAACACTTTTGAGGTGAGCTGAAGGGCCGACTACGAGCAGGGAAAAAATATTAGCACCAAATACTGCTAATGCTCTTGTGTCTTAGGGAAGAAAATCCCTGAAACCAGGTTAAAAAGGTTAAAGCAGCATAAAGGCATGAGATATCATAGGTGGTTGCATGTTCGGTGAGACGACCCACTTCAATAGAAACCCAAATCTGTGACTGACCATATATATGTCACACGCTCATTTTACTCATGGGATGAAGCAACTGAATGTGACCTGTCCTTATTGACAACTACAGCCCAGCCGACCTTTGACTTGACTTATGCAACAGGCTCTCCTAAGCAAAGTGCTTGTGTTTGTGTTTTTTTTACCTTCCTGGACGTCATTATGGCAGAACACTACTGGGGATGGAGTCCCTGCCAGCAATGCCCTGTTGAGAATGCAACAGCCAGAGGAGTGGGTAATAAAAGAAAAAAGGAGAGACGAGAAAGAGTTATTTTAGTGCGATTATTTGTACTGGATAGCAGGTATTTATGGAGGCATCATAGGTAATATATATTTAGCAATTCAAATCATCTGCGTATGAACCCAGTGACAGTATCCAATATATGATTGGAAATTACTCATTGAAAATATGGCAAATGTTGTGTTCTCTTGAAGTTTAGGAAAATTTAACTAATATTCTAAATATGCTGGGGAATAATTCTTGACAGCCGAGAACAAGCAAAGAACACAGTGCCTCGAAGTCCTTCTATCAGAAACATTTATCAGCTCAGATCAAATTTAGCAGAAGGTCAGGGAATCGCAAACAGTGACTGTTACACCTTATTATTGCTTCAGTGTGAGACTGGCACATAACTGTGAGATAACAAATGTCTATGTACAAAAACGTGGCAGATAAGCACGGGGTGATTCTCTGTTCACTGCTGACATCAGACTACCAGGTTGGAGAGACATTGGGACAAAGGTCAGCCACACGACTGGAAAAAATACAGCTGTCACTAAGATAAAATTATCTTGTGAAATAAATCTCCAAGTATAATCATTGATAAGCCTTATCCCTGTCATTTAATACAACGTCAGACTTATTTGTTGTAAAAACAATACCAGTGCATTTAATCTCAATTAAAAAAACAAACTATTAAGCAACAGAAATTACACTGTTGAAGTCACTTTAGGAATGTTTAATGCTATGAAATGACCTTTTGTTTGAATTAAGCACAAGTAATTTACATATATATCACAACTGAATCGCGCTGTTAGACTTCATTGGGACTCCCTAACATGTTGGATAAAATCAAAGAATGTGACCAAGCACTTGCTAAATGACAGGACACCTGATTTGCTGTCCCACATTGCATTTACAGAATCCACATGTCTGCAGGGTAGCTTTGACTCAGCAAATTGCCACTGCACTGAGACAAAAACGTACAGTTTGGCATCTAACCAGAGGTGCAAAGAGGAGAAAAGGACAGTGTAATCTATATGTCTATAAAGGCAATATAACAAATAATAATAAACTGTAAGGAGAAGACAGTGTGATGTGAATGTGCCAAGATAAACACAGAATATAATTGGCGTCTCATCTTTATTTTTAATCCAACGTTCTTGAGGTTTTGGGTTGTGCCTCTACATACAGTTGTACAGGCTTAACAGCTACTCTGCCTGACGCCTATATGCCCAAAATGAGGCCTTTACTGTCCCAACTAACCGCAGACTCTCCAGCTCAGCAGGTAGATCCAGCTTCATCAGCCTCTTGTACTTCTTCACGTGGGTTTCACGTACAAAATTAAGCTTCATCACTTGATTCATGTATCTAAAAAGGAAAAAAGAAGTACATTTATCTATTTATTTAAAAACTGACAGTTCCGATACGGTAAAGACAATAATATCAAGGTGTCCTTACTTGTCAATGGTCCCAAACAGCCACTTAGGCTCTTTGTTAAAGGGCATTACCATTTCATGGAAACGTGCCAACTTGACAGCAATCTCAGCCGAGACAGCCATGTCTGAAAGTTGTTCTGTGCGCATGCGGCTATTCTGAGAGAGAAAAGAAATAGAATTTTCACATTATAACACACAGGAGAGACACACAGGGTGTGTTTAATTAGGTGTGCGTAATACCGGAAGGTACTGTTCTAAGCGTCCCTCAGGGAAGATGCCGTAAAGTTTTGGCCCAAGAGTTCGTTCAGCAAGAATGGCAAACATCACGCTCTCCAACACCAGAGAGTCCACTCCCTGCGTCATAGAAACACAGACATAGTTTGATGGCGATACTGGTTTGACTCACGCTTCCTTATGCGGTACAATAACAAGCCATTGTAGATTGAGTGAAATAGTTTTATATGTTCTCCCCATGATAATTTAATATGTGCAGACACACATTTTCATTGACTTGCTATGACAACCCCTACTAGACAGACCAACCTGTAAGATGGCACCATAGACTCTGAGGAGCACCTGGCGAGGTTCCTCTGCCACAGACTGCACATGGTCAGGCAAACAACATAGGTACAGCAGATTACTTAGTCCACCACTGCGAAACAAAAACAGTTTGGCCAATTAATAAGCACAACCGGTTTCTTTAACTACCAGTGTTGGCGAGACTTGACTCTGATAGTGGCTGATGGCTGCACGGCTTCCACCAGTCACCTACGCAACCGGAACTACTCATATTGAGAAAAAAAGAATTACTCAAAAAATGAAACTGGATCTCACCTAGATGTTTTTACAGCGACTTTGATCATTTCTATTCAGTGAATAAGATTGATTCATGTATTGGTTATTTATCACCTTGACTTAGATGGTCAGTGTTTGTTGTTTTATCCTAATGCTATACTTTGTGTGAATTGTGGCTTGTCTTAGGACAGAACACATTTAGTGTTGTGAACAAAAAGAAATCTCTATTCAAGTTACGTTAGGGACTGTTCATTATTTATGAGAGGGAAGGGGGTGGTGCAAACCCACTTCAAATAATTTTTTAGCACTGGGGAGGGATGCATTTTTTTATTTTTTACGTAGGGCAAGGACATACAGCTTTTAAAGGGTGTATGTTGTAATTATTTCATGTAAGTTTTTCTTTTTAAAAGCATCCGATTTACAGCATTCTTTACAGCATGTGGTGATTATGCAACATTAGATTCCCCTCACCAAGAAAACTGAAAACTCTCTTTTGAGAGTTAAGGCCGATTAATTGACTTTGTTTTTTTTCCCCTCCTACATACTATTTTTATTTTAGCCTTAGAAAATCCACTATCGGTCTATCTCCAGTGTCAACAAACACAAATAAAAACACGCTCACACATTCTGCCTCCTCTGTCTGTTGTAAATACTGTTCAGTTTGGATGGCTCAGCTACAACAATTATTATTACTAATGTATTATTAATGTAATAACGGCAGCAATACCGTAAAGTAATGGTTCCTGACATGAGGGTCAAGACTCCTCAAGGTGACAATATAGAAAATTAAAGTGATATCGTTTTCTAAATTCGCTTTTTTGCTTGTAATATACAAGATATGCAGCTCTTTATGACTCTAAAAAGAACTGCCCGAGCAGAATTGGCTATGAGTCATTGTCAAATAAGATGAAAAGAATTGCAGTGAACAAAGTAAAAAAAGCAGCCGTATTTATATTTAATTTAGAATTAGAGGTTATGGATACACAGTGCAGGCTCCTACACATTGTTGTGAAAAATGTCATTTGAAATCCGTCAGTCCTTACAAATGGGGGACATTCTAGTGGCTGTTTTCTGAATACTTTTGTAATTGACAATACTTTTACCTGATTTTGCTGATTTGAAAATCATCCTCTCTGATGGTCTTCCACGATCCTGACAGAAAGTCTCGGCACCAACAAAAGGCGCTGCTTCTTGTGTCCCGGTCGACTTCCTCGGTTCTCCCATCCCGAAAAGACTCTGCCTCAGAGTCGTCGTCGCACTTGGCCCCAAGCAGGGGACTCGGGGTCCTCAGCTTCATCGCGCCTACGACAAGCGTGCTCCCCCCTCGTTTCTTCTCCGCTGGAGGAGCCGTGTCTTCATCAGCCGTGTCTGATGTTACAGCTGGGATGTCTCTGTACAGTCCCGGTTGATCTGTTACACTCAAGCCTTCTTCACCGCAAGTGTTGCTGGTTGCATTTCGACACGACTGCATTGTGACTTTCAGGGCGAAGAGCAAAGGAGGAGCGGGACGAAATGTCAGTCTGGAACGGCAGCCAGTACTTGCTGACAAATGCTGCTGAACGATAAACCTAGTTAACAGGAAAAGACATACATATTTGGATGATCTTAATGGCATTAGGGGCGGCTACCGTGGACTCGTATTAAAACTGATGACTGACACACTTCCTCATCGCACGCGCAGTGACAGATCAATTGGGCTGAGTCAGACTGGCGCATTCAACGTCCAATCAGAATTGATTTTTGTATTCGCGCGTCAAGCTCATTGGTCACTGCGCTGGGGTATACAGTATTCATACGTCAGTTTCCTGCAAGCAAAACGTAGTGAAGCTTTCTGGGAAATGAAGTGTTTGTTTTCAGTAATGCCAATACTGCAATGTGATTTCGTTGAAAATCAAAATAATTAAATTGACTGAAAATCAGATGTTTTTGGTGCAACCATGAATGTGGGGAATATTATAGTTTATGACTGTCTACTGGGAGATAGTGTAGTTTTATGACAAAGGTTTGGTTATTTTCTGGATTAGTTCACTGCATGTTCTGAATCTTTCACGTATTGACTTGAGTTTTCAACAAACTCATATTTTGGGGACCAAAAGAGGTCCCTGTAATATGAACCCATGTTAATCGTGAAACCTTTAAGGTGAGAGTAGTTCAACTGAAGAGTGACCTCCCCTTCTCAGATTATTTTGTATCACTAATTTGTAGATAAAGTAGGCCTATTTCAAAACAAAATAAGAAAGACCAGAGAAAAGCATGAAAAATAAACACGTTTTTTGTTATTTTTGTAATGACCTTATGATCCATTCATTTCGCCACCCCTTGTGCTGAGAAATGGAACACCGTGATGCTAATTAAGCATTTATCTTTTATATTACAGCTGCCTTAAACATTTAATAACTTAATATTTGAGATTACAACTGTGATAAACAACTTAAGAATCCTGACTGAGCCTTTTAAAACATTCTGGTCATTATGTTGGATTGTTAAGCACATTTTTAAGTTGATTTTTTTACCATCTGTCGATAGAAATTGCTATGTTTTATTTGTGTTGTGTTTGGGAGCAACAGCATAGTGTCCTTTAATGTCTTTGGAAAGACGAAATCCAAATTCAAGATAAAGCACACACAACTTCCTTTGGATATAACATAAAAGTTATATAATGGTATTCAAATCAATCACAAATTGTTCAAATGTGCCACTAACATAAAACAGTAAATATAACCAGGGTTGAGTCAGTTTAATTATTTATTTAGACGTTTAAATTCATTCAGAAATTTAAAATGACAACACCACAAGGTGGAACACTTTGGACAGCCATTTTTATGTTAATTCCCATATTATTTAGAGCACACTGCAGTATTTGATTTGATCATCTGGTTGCAAATTACTTTATGTTCAGGGATATTCATATATTTGCATTTTCTGCAGTATGAGTATTTGTTTTTAATCCAGTTCTGTGATGTCACAGTATAAATAATGTATCTGTTTATGAGATCATACAACATATTCAGCAACTTATAGATTTATTTGAACCTCAGTTACTTTTCAGTAAGCACTGGGAACAGAGATTTCATAGTAACAAGGTTGGATGTTGTCACTGACGATTCAGGCTTGGGTCAATGATAACAAGCTCCAGACTGCTAACCACAGTCCTGACGCCTTTCTGGACAAAAGGAGCAATCTCTCTCCCTGTGTAAAATACAGGGCAATGGTCAGTTATTGTCACACTTGTGGTTAAGTAAGACACAAGAAAAAAAAGCAAACATAGTTCAAACAAACACTATATTGATGGTGTATATATAAGGAAAGTGAACACTGTGCTATACTCACTCTTTCTGAAGCACCTAGGTTCACAATTGTTTTCCACAGTGGGTTGGCACACAGCAGTTTCACAGTGGATGTACACCTGGTAAAAGAAAAATAAGAGCATTGTTTTCAGATATGTAGATAAGCATATATATTAAGAATAATAAAAATAATGAAACAACACATTTCTTTCAAGGATAGTTCAATCATATACCTTTTCCTTGAGAGGAGTCATGACTACTGGATCTGCAACTCCTCCCTGACCGCGATCGTTGGCTTGAGTGGATACAAATGTGAGCATTTTTAAAATGAAACGCTTATGGTGGCTTGGGTACATGAGTCCTGATGAGGGTCCCACATGTACTAGTTTGGTCTGGTAATTGTCATCGCGGTAGGGGCAGCTGTAACAAGAGGAGAGAGAGTTGATACATTAGGGGACAAATTATGTCATATACAAGCTCTACTAGGAAACAGAAAAAGAGACTATCCAAGTTAATGATACAGATATTACAGTTTGATTTTATACATGCAATTTAACCTTCCCAGATGACATAGAAGTATCATCTTTTCTAACAGGCAGTGTTTGATAACTTTTCAACTGTTAAAGTTGAAGGCCTACTGTTCAGACGACAACATACCCACTATGAGTACGTAGATTAGGCAAGTAAATTGCTTTTCCATTACCTTTGCCAGACATCCTCAATTCATCAAATTCCTCAAACTCGCACAGGTGCAAGAACTGATCCTCATCTAATAAATGATAACTTTAGCAACGTCTGTGCCTTGCCACAGGCCTCAATTTCATTAATACTGAAAAATAATAATTTTGGTATTTAAGATCTTTCTTGCGGATCCTACCACCCACTTTCATTAAACTATGTAAATGTGGAATATGAAATATTGACTAAAATACCGGCTGGCTGAAATTTCCAGCTGAAATTTCCCCTGAGATATAAACAGCGTTTATTAAAAACACACACATGTTTTGAAATGGTAGACGTGTACAACCCTTCAACGACAAAGGACTCAGAAATTGTAATCTCTTTAGACCCTGAAAAGACTTTTGACAGAGTGGATTTATATTTTCCTTTCATTTTTTGGGGGAAAACTGGGCCTTGATGAGGGCTTCATTTCGGGCTTCAAATTATTGTTGGAAAATGTTTGCAATGGGAAAATCACCAACAAAATAAGTTTTGAAAGAAATCTCAAAGTCAGAATAAGACTTACTCTTACCCATCAATTAGCAAATCCCACTGAGGATGACTATCAGGGCGGGGGCTAGTATTTGTCCAGCATCTTCCAAGAGTCAAGGCAAGGTTGGGATCAGTCCTCTCCAGCATTTGGACCTCAACATACACGGGGTCCCTGAGAACCTTAGTGACTGGGTAGTCGGCATCCGTGTAAAAGGAGCTGTAGGCCACGTCTTCTGCTTAATCAAAAAGATTAGTTGGCAACACAGTCAATGCCAAATGAGAGTAACTTCACAAACTGTCTTCTTTACACAAACCTTCCACACAGCCCTTGATATTACACTGCCCATTGGCCAGCCTGAGCTCCACACGCAGGGGTCCAAGAGCTGCAATTGGTTGTGGTGAATGGAACACCCCAACCTCAACGACCACAGCCTCAACTGAGGTGCCAACATATCTACACTGGAAAAGCAGCCTGAGACAAGAAATAAGGTCTATGTCAGTCAGAGAGAAATCATTTGAGTGGAGTTTGTCTTGTAAAATAGCAAAATTTCAGAGACTTCATGGGTATTTGAATATTTTAAGCAAAGAAAAAGACATACTCAAAGCTGCTGTCCCTGGTAATGGCTCCTGTGCCTCCAATAGCAACCTCATATGAGGAGGACATCCTGTTCTCATAGATTATAACACCAGGTTCCTCCTACAATAAATTTGCAGTATTTCCATTTTTATTACTATCTGACAAAAATACATAAAAATCCAATAGAACAGTCAAATCAGCTGCAGCCCTCACCGTTGTGACAGTGCCACAGTCTTTGACATGGAACTGGTAGATGGCAAAAACGGAAGTGATGACAACAGGTTTGCATTTGGCATCATTTCCGAGGAAAGCAATGGACTCTAAGTCGATATTGGGTAGAGTGGCATCTCTGGATACCACTAAGATGAACTGGGCATCCTTGGTGCACTGAAGAGTTACTGGGAACCCCAAATTAGAAAGCAAAGATGAGTGCTCATGCAGTACTCTTTGAACACGAAGTTCTCTTTAAGTTTCAGAGTGGGATGTCCATCTAATTTAGAGAGGAATAAAGAAATACTCACCATAATTGCCATAATAGCACACATGTCCATCAAAGCAACAGTTTATGGCCTGACACTCTGAAGCAGAGATGCTAGTAGCCCCACACCGTATCTGGTATTGCTCAGCAACGTCACAAGTTCGAAATCTTTCTGCAGGCCTCGGAGGCGGCAGAGGCTGCGGAGGCTTTTGAGGCTGTTGAGGTGGTGGTGGTGGTTTTGGTAGCTGGTATCGCGGAGGCTGAGGTGGCTTGGGCATCTGGTAATATTGAGCATCAGCCAGACAGCCAAGCAGGGAAACTGCCAGAAGACAAACACAAATCATCTTCGTTGCCACCGTTTCACAGCACAGAGTGATCTGCAAAGAACACCGGATGCCGTGAAAGACGAGGGGCAAATATACTGACTTTTATAAGGTATTGTGAAACGGGCTTGTTGATAACTCACATCCTATTTGCTGTCCACAACTGCCAATCAAATGTGCAGTTACTGGTTGGTCTGTGTTTCTCCCCTAAAGTGATGAGAGTTAATGCCAAAAATAGCAAATTCAGAACAAATTACAGCATTGTGATTAGGAAATACTAACTATTTACATGATAGTAAGTGTTCTGTTGTGTATACATTCATATTTATTGAAGTATCTTATCCAAGCATGCTAGAGAGCCCACTGATTGTTACTGATCCTGCATGAATGGCATTCCAGCTTGTTTGGACAACAAAAACCTTCACAGGGTCTGTTTGACCGACAATGTGCAGGTCATGTTGTATTTATGCAGACGGACTGGACAAAACAAATACTTCCTCTTATCTTTATACATGTTTGCCATTGCTAAACATTGAGAACATGATGACGCTTAACTTCAGTTTTGTATAATACATCAACAGAAATTAAATTGACATGCATCCAGAATAACCTCAAGTTCCATCAGACCACATTTTTTGTTGTCCTGTTGGGAAATGTGTAATGTCTTTGTATATATCTTTAGCTTTGTCTAATTATTAACAGAAAATAAACAAACAAACAAACAAAACAAACCAGCAGTCCTCTCAGGCATTTGGCTGTACCAAAATTCATGTTTTTGTTGCAGGTGGTTGCAAGTCTTTGAACAGTAGTGTATGTATTACGATACAATTACAATATTTTAATTGTGAGAGAACAAAGACATCTTTAGTTGAAATTAGGACGATGCAGAATTAAATTGATGATGTTTTTCAATTTGTTTTTTGAGTCACTGAAACTAAATGGAGAGATGTGAAATATTTAGTTTGTTGACTAATGACAGCTGCATATGCTACATTTTGATCAAAAAGCTGTGATGCTATCAATTTGAAAAAAGCAGTCACTGTTACTTACTCCTATGTTAATTAAAGTGTCTTTTTTTTAAAGGAAATAATACTGTTACCATACTTTGTTATCACGTTTTCACAATTTCTTCATCTGAATCTTTTCTATATCCAATCTAATTTTTAGATGTGGAAGCCACAGCCTCAGTACGACATCAGAGCAGCAATAATAAAAACATGGAATTTGTGTCAGTAATATGATTAGGATCTGATGAAACAAGGGATTTAATTACATTTGTACATGACGATTTTTTCTTTTCTATTTGATTTCTTAAGGAACAACAGATGAATTAAAATTTCTGTAACTTTGTCATTGAAAACATTATATGGGTCTCAAATAAAAGTCTACAGAACAATTCTGTGAAAAAAAGATATAATAATAACTCTTCAAATGTAATTGCTCTGAATAGTGCATATAATAGAAGTATTTGTTATAGTCAAAAGGGATTTTTTTGGCTTTTATTAATTAAAAAGTGAAAAAAACTATAACCTTTAACTGATACGTACAGATTTATCTCTAAGACCTTAATCGATCTTTTGATGAGTTGTGTGTAGTGTTAAAATCATTTATCATAGAGTCACTTGGTCAGAAACAGGTAAATGTTTAAGAAGACAGTTTATCCATTGGGCACTCTAATGGCAGAACAAGTGCAAAATATATATCAAGGACTTCCTTTATCATTCTGGTATATTAGTTCAAAATTCTTATTTGTTTCAAGCTCACAGAGCCTCAATTACAAATCATCAAAACTTATGAAAACTGGTTGGTGTTATAAATCAACATCAATCTAAATTACTTTTTAAAATTTAATAATTACTTGTTTGCATAATAATGCATTTAGTGTGTTTTCTTCTCTGCATCCACCTTATTTTTTCTATATTGGTTTTATGGATTTATTGCAGTTGAAGCTGACTGACATTTGGTATGTGTATTATTTTATTTATTTTATTCATTTTTCTGACAGGAACAATACATGTAAACATTGCTACATTTTAAATAAAATGAAACAGTATATATATTTAGTGGTCAATGTCAATCAGCTCTGGTTAGAGTCGTATTTAAGCGCTCTACTAAATGTACTTTGGCCAATTATAGAGTTTGTCATGTCAGGTTGAGGGCAGGTAAACCTAACCCAGGGTCAGCATAACTTTTTGTGGCCACTGCTTTCTGAGTACTGCTTAACGGTACCAATGGAGTACCAACTGATTATATACTGTATATTTCCACATTTGCTTGAATAAAAATTAACTTTCATATTTCCCATATGATGCTATTATTTGCTCCATTTGCTCCATTAAATTTATACTGATTAGTGCCAACTTATGCATGGTTTTGTTTTTTTATACCAAACTTTTATTTTCTTGGGACATTCACATTTTATGTATCTAAAGAGCAAATAATCTAAACCTAAGTTGAAAGGCATCTCCTGAGCCTACTTGTTTTTGGTCTACAGCTTCGTTGATTTCATTGGCTAATGTTCACATTCATCGGGTCTGATAGGGAATGGCCAACAGAAGAGGCGGGAATCTAGCTGAAGTAAACATGCTCACTGTATTATAAAAGTATGCCCACATTACAACTTCCCTTACAGCACCTTGTGAGCTGTGCAGATCACTTGTTGTGAAGCCATGGTGATGAAGTGTACTACTGTGTGCCTTGTGGCACTGGCCTTGCTTGGCAGCTTCTGTAATGCCCAAAGGGAGGAAGGTTTTCCAACAAAACCTAGATACCCAAAGCCAACAACACCTCTGAGACGCGATCCCAGCCCACACTTGCTACACAGCCCCCAATGGACACAAACTTTTGAGAAAAAACCTAACTGGAAATACCCTGAAGATCCCCAACCTGAGGCCCAACCCGAGGTGCCTTTCGAGCTGAGACACCCTGTTGCTGCCACAACTGTTGCTGTCGACTGCAGAGAGAACCAGGCTCGAGTGGAAGTCAAGAAGGACATGTTTGGGTCTGGCCAGCTTATCAGGCCTGCTGACCTTGTCCTGGGAACCTGTGGTGCTGTTGCAGAGGATACTGCTGCTCAAGTGTTAATTTTTGAAACAGAACTGCAAGGTTGTGGCAGTATATTAACGGTAAGCACAATGGTGATGGCTGTCACTGAAAAATAAATGATAAATTGCAATGAATATTTATTAAGACTACACTGAAATGTATTCATGTATGACACTATTGTAAGTACGATTTTTTTTCTATCACTAGATGACAGAAGATGCCCTCATCTACTCATACACTCTGAGTTATAATCCCCAACAACTGGTTGACTTTCCTGTGGTGAGGACCAGCAGCGCTGCTGTACTTGTAGAATGCCACTACCCAAGGTGTGTAGATCAGTAAATGGTGTGTCAGACAAACTAATAGATAAATAACCTTATGTGATGTAAAAGTCAAATCCATAGTCGTGGTAACCATGGACCACCAAATATAATTTGCCTATTCCAACAGCAGATCCACATTAATCTGAGAACTACTTTGGTTTTCTGGATTCTAAGGAAACATCTTTAATCATTTAGGAAGCACAATGTGAGCAGCCCTCCTCTTAACCCTAAATGGATCCCATTCTCTGCGGTTAAGGTGGCTGAGGAATTCTTATACTTCACGCTGAAACTCATGACAGGTGAGTCCATTTTCTGCATATCTTAAATTCAGTTTAGTTCAACTTTATTGTCAGACTCAGAGTCCATTAGAAGAACACAGTGAATACAAACAAGGTACTATACATAGACTAATATTAAAACAAAACATTATCAGCTTTAGAAAAGACCATTATACCAGTGTTTCCAGTGGGATGCTTGGTATCATACAACAATAAAACTAGGATTTTAAAGCAGCATGGTAATGGTTCTGATAATCACTCATTTGAGCGATACATTTGGAGATCAAATTTCTCAAGAGTCTGGAAAGTGTTGATTCCAATATTACAAAACAATTTACTTGCACTACATCAACTAGGTTTTTAAAAAAAAGTTAGAATCCCACTCAGTATTTTCCTGCTCAAGGCGTGTGAAGAATTTTGAAAGTAACCACGATATTTTTATTCAGTAGGACGAATGCTATTCTACAGCCTGATATAGGACAGCGGAATACAGAGAACAATTTCGATTTTAATCCCCTGCGGGGCGAATATTCTGAAGTAAACAATGGGCCATTTTCATACATTTTTTATTTCATACACAAAGAACTTACCCTGACAGATAAAAATCAGTAATATTGACGTTCTTATCCCTTTGTTCTCCATATCATGACAATATTCTTTTTCTTTTTACCTACTAAGCAATGATAGGAAAATAAATAGCCAGTTTTGCAGCCTCCTCACTGTAAAATGTAAGGAGGTAGAGCGGTCGCTCACGGAACGAAAGGTCGGTGGTTTGATCCCCAGCCCCTGCAAGTCTACAAGTCGAAGTATCCTTGAGCAAGATACTGAATCCCAATCTGCTCCCCGGGCGCTGTAAAGGCAGCCCACTGCTCCTCAGGGATGGGTCAAATGCAGAGAAAGAATTTCTCCCTGTGGGATTAAAAAAAGTATAAAGTATCTCAAAGTAAGTAATTTGATTAGAAACACTGAGTTGACTGAAGTCAGTTTTTATCAACTTGTTAATAACACACATTTTATTTTAGTTACTTTGGCATCAAGAAAACTGTCAAACTCAGTTTACTTGAGTTTATGTCATTTAAACAAACCAAGTACTGGGAACTTTTGCTTTTTTTCAGTACTTAGTTACATCTCACAATGTAACTAAGTATATTACTCTTGTAGTTAAGTACCCCACAAATTAGAGCTACTTTAATTGAATAGCCTGTTTCCCTTGATACCACTTTCTACTTGTACTCCACTACTTTTCATGGGAAACAGCCCTTTTGTTATGTGAGAGAAGTTGGATAAATGGTACTTTTGTTTTGTAAAACTCTACTCACGTATTTGCTGTCCCTGCTTCTAAAATCTTAAATTCACATTCAAATCTGTTACATGAAATGCTCTTAACAGTTGTGGCAATAGCACACACCAGAATAGACTTGTTTATTGTTCTGCAGCTTTCCTATTCAATGTTCTCAGTGTTTTTAGGGAATTACTGTGGTTTTGCACAATGGGTTAATAGATACTGTAGTGTGTTGGCAGTTGGTGGGTCCAGTTTCCCAGCATACCTTGAGACAATTTGTTTGTGGCCATAAGCCCAAGTAACCTGTGTTTAAATGTGTTCTGAATAATTATCAGTTAGCAGTAATTACTTCTTTAGAAATATTTCTAGAGAAAATTATTAGTTATACAACACCATTGCAGCATGAGTTCAGTGTCTCACACGGTTAGTGACGTCCTGCCTGGGTGATGCAAGAGGGTGATAAAATAAAGTAGTGTGATGTGTTGTAATAACAGGCACTCCAGAGTAAAACAAATCATTTTGTCAAATTCATGCACTAAGAAATTGCGATGGGCTTCAATACATTTTAGGATATTGATAGTTAAAGTTATCACACTAACAGTAAGCAAGCTAATATAAGTATTACACACACAAAATAAAGAAGTTGGTCTAAGTACTGCACACTCAAAATCTCAATTCTACTATTCTTAATTTATCTAAGGCAATGAGTTTGCATAATATTTTGAAGTAAGTCAACTTATTAGATTTTACATAAATAATTCATTGGCTGGTAAAAATATCATACTGTGGCTGAGTGCCAGGATTTTTAGCATGCTGTCAGTCACACCTCTTTGACTAAATTTCACAAACAACTTTTGATTCAGTAAAAAGCCTTAGCGGCATCAGTAGAACTGGTTTTAACTTTTCTAGAACGCTTATGAATGTGATTATCTCATTGCAGATGACTGGCAATATGAGAGGCCAAGCTACCAGTACTTCCTAGGAGACATGATTAATATTGAAGCTTCTGTCAAGCAGTACTTCCACGTGCCCCTCCGTGTTTATGTGGACAGATGTGTAGCTACTCTTTCAACTGAAATCTCCTCCAGCCCCAGATATGCCTTCATTGAGAACCATGGGTGAAGTAGTTTAATGAGTTTATTGAAATTGTTCAGTTCAGTGAGAAGAGATCATCACAAAAACAAAACCTGTTTTGTCCATCTCTCATGTTATTTTGTGTGTTCTTCTGCATGCAGGTGTTTGCTAGATGCTAAGATCACAGGCTCTGGCTCTCAGTTCATGTCGCGCACTGCTGAGAACAAGCTTCAGTTCCAGTTGGAGGCCTTCAGGTTCAAGGGTGTTGATAGTGGACTGGTGAACATCTCCAAGACTCATGAAATATTTTCTGTTGGACATCCAATGTAACAAAATGATGTCTAGTGATAACCCAAAACCTCTTTTATTCCAACAGCTCTACATTACCTGCCACTTGAAAGCAACATCGACTGCCCGTGCCGTTGATGGTGAACATAGAGCTTGTTCCTACATCAGTGGGTGAGTCTACATGCGTGTCTGTGAGTTAATGAAAAAGTGTGACTGGAGTGTTGATACTGTATGTTACTGTTTGTATCTCCTTAGGTGGAAAGAGACCAGTGGAGCTAATGCAGTTTGTGGTTCCTGTGAGTCTGCTGTATCTGAGCCATCCGGCCCTTCACCTGGTGTAGTTCTGCCTGGCAGCACTTGGACTACCGTCAGCGGATCAAACACTTTGTCTAATCCTCCAAGGAAGAACCGAGATGTGTTCGAAAGTGTGTTGATTAAAATTGTCTAAATTATTTCATTTCACAGTATACAAGGAAAGGTTAACAATCAACATATTACAACATGTTTGTTAGAGTTATGGTGAGGTAACATCATACTGTATGATTGCCCATTATCAGACAACCACAGTGGTGCTTGACTGTAACACATGTCTTATGTCTTTCTTTCTAGTGGACGAATGGGTAGGTGATGTCACCCTGGGTCCCATCCCAGTTGAAGAGAAGATGCTCACTTAACTCAATTCCCTGCCATGGCTATGAGCATCAAAATAAATATTCTCATGGGTTTAGAGCTATCCTTATGCTGTTCTCTTGGTTCTTGTTAATATGTCAGTATAAGAAAAAAAAGTACTCCATTAAATGTTATCAAAATACATATGACATATCAATAACATGCTGAAAGTGTAACAAATCATAAATATGTAAATCCTCCAATTTGATGGAAATAAAAATACAATTGTATGGCGTGTATCATTCACTGGATAGAACCATTACAAACAACAACAACAACAACAATAATAAAAATAATGATTATTATTATCATTATTATTATTGTTGTTGTTGTTGTCATTAGTGTTGGCTGTGGTAGTAGTAGTGCAAGTAGCAGTAGTGAGAGTAATAGTAGTAGTAGCATACTAAACATATAGCAGAATGACATTCATTTATTTAGCTATTGCTACTTTATTTTATCTATCTATCTATCTATCTATCTATCTATCTATCTATCTATCTATCTATCTATCTATCTATATAGAGAGAGATTAAACATAAGAAAAGCATCTGGTAGAAAAAATAAATGTTAAGTAAGTTGAAACGGGCTAATTCTCCTTCGGCTCGTTGAACGGTGAATCGTGCTGTAGTGACTAAAGGTCGAACACTAAAAGGAACGAGGCTTTGAGAAAACATTTATCTTCCCTGTGTGGCAAACACTTTGAACTGCAATTCAGTAACAACTCTTCAGCACCACAAGCAGTGAACAGCTCCACACTGCGGCTGCTCGGTACTGAACATTAGTCTGAGGTGACCTAGTGTAGAAAGCTAGCATCATATTAAAGTAATGTCAGTCTCAAATATTACTATATCCATAATATTCCCATTTTATTTAGACATATTTCTCTCTGCATAGTTTTTTCCATAGAAAATGGTATAAACTACACATTTCATATGGCTAATTATGATGATCTAAAAAGCATTCAGTTGGTCTATATCTTACCTTGCAGGAGCCTTTCTTCCTGCATTCTATTTTGTCCTGTTATTTTTGTGTGTCTTGCGAATTAACCAGTTCTTTAAGCCATAGTATTTATCTTTCTGGCTGCCTTTGGACTCATATATTGATCTGTTTTGTGTTTTATTTCCTGTCGCATTGTACTCCTCTACTGCCAACAGTTTTAGTTTCTGTCTATTTGCCTTTTTATTGGATTGTTTTTTATTTTGGTGCCTGCTCTGATGTCTTTGTGTTTGTGGACAATCTAGTTGACACAAACTGGTAATTACTGGAGTTCAAACAGGGGCATTGCAGGACATGAAGCTACATGGAGCTCATTACTCATATCACGTCTTCTGAATAACTGCTGTGTATATGAAATGTGGTGAGCATTTGACACTTCCTGAACCCATTATTACTGCCACTGCCAAAAAAGTTTATATAATAGAACCCGACTCAAGTTATAGAACTATTGCAAATTTGTTTACTTTGCATTCAACAATGATAATAATCAATAATATCTATTTCAGCGCAAAGACTATTTCATACAAACAATATGTGTCCTGAGTATTCCCCTATAGCTTTCATGTTTAAACTGAGTTGGTTAAATTTTGTGAGCATTAAACTGTACCGTCTAGTTTTCGTCTTGTCAGCGGTCGTGTCGGAGACCAGCTACGACGCACACTGCAGTGCGCGGACGTCCACGCTGTGGTGATCCCAGCCTCAGGGCGCGCGTCTCACAGCTTGCATTTTGGGTAGAGATACCTTGACTTGACATAATACATTTGAACAATAACAATAATGTCACATTATTAATATGAACCCACTGGTCCAAATATAGGAGCTTGTTAAAAATCCAATGCAAGGTTGTATTGGGGCACAGCAGAAGAGCACGTAAAACATGACTTTGAATCGGATATTTTTAAGGTCCCCGAACGCAACATCGGACAACGCGCTTATGTGTTTCTACGCCGCTATCTTTCTGTGTGGAGCCTGCAGACTTTAGCTGTGCCCGCATCCACTCAGAGCAGCCTGCTCACTGACGTTATATCGTCACCTCTCCTCACCCCCTCCTCTGCCTCTGCTTGTCTCCGCACTGCTGGCCTGTATCCGTTGTTTCACACGCAGCACATCGGCTGCAGACATTCAGGCGAGGAGAAGCTGCAGTGGACCACCGCGTGCCTATTCTTCGCGTGGACGTACCGGTCGACAACAGGATTGTATTTTAATCTCCGCACTGTCACCGACAATAATTTCCTGCCTTGACACCCCCACCCTCCTCCCCTCCCCTCACCCGCTTGCGTGGATGGTTGACTGCAGATTTGATGGTGCTGAGCAGGCTCGTCTGATTGAAGGCTCGCGGCCAGGGGATCTGTGTGGGGCCGCAGAGAGAGAGCGCTCTCAGGCCACGCGTGCGACTGTCCTCTGCCCCGTGATTGTGAATGGACTGAGCTCCATCCGTGATTTTCTGCAGTAGCTCTTGAGTCGTTTGTGGAAGAAGATGGCGGACAGGGCTGAGATGTTTTCCCTATCCACTTTCCATTCCCTCTCCCCCCCCGGCTGCAGGTAAGAGCTTACATGTAGAGCGACAGTGGATGGGGGTGATGGAGGACGATGCGCGCGGATGATGAATGGACGATATGATGCTAAAATGTTTATTTATCTGTTCGGTTTTAGGACTTTAGGATAAAAGACACACATTCCCCACCATTGGTAGTGACAGATGCTTTAACCTGACAGGCCTGCCTCTGCGCACCTTCTCTTTAAGTGCTGCGTCTGAGCAGTACGTTGTTTGTGTGTAGGAGCTGATTGTTTACTTCTATTAATCTCCGGAAAGTGAAAAAGGTTACGTCGTAAAATAGATGAAAAAATGATTGATCTATGGCGTCAGGCACACGCCTTGCGCATTCTCTGTATGAGGCCCACGCCCTGTTGAGTCCAACCGGAGCAAGAGCATGCTGCTGAACAACGGTCTACGGAAGTCACAATGATGTTTATGTTGGTTCAAACGCCTCTAATCTGACCTCTCCGACACACGATGTGACCAATCTGCTTGCGTTCGATTCTCACTCAAACAGAATTGTGAGTGGGATTCTACAGTGCTGTACCAGAGACCAGTAACTAGACAGAATAAATGACACAGCTGCAATATACTCTCTAAGGTTGTTGGTTAAAAAGGTAGGCCATGGTGTCTTTAGTGCAATGAGTCTGATAAGAAGAGAATGCAGTAAAAATATGATAGATTTGATCATATTTCTAATCCGCCATGTATTCCATATGTAGTAATCTTCTGCCTCTCCTTGTTACCAAATACAGGAGTAGCAATTCTATGAGCAACAAAAACATTTATTCTTTATCCTGAACATTGTTTTGCTACTGTATATGTTTTACTTGTCACCATAGAGTGGCAAAAAGAACATCAGAATAGCATTCAGTGGAGTGCACACCTCCACCAAGGCCCGATAGTCCCTTTTAATTATATTGAGCCCTAATCCAAATTCCAACAAGACATGTGTTCCATCAAAATAGCTGCCCTCAGGGTTTTGTTAAAGTACATGAAAAAAAAGGTCATGGATCCACCTCTTTGTCTAGATCCACTCCAAAATTCATCACTTCCATTTTTGGCATGTGCCCCACCATTCCACCAAGTTACATGAAAATTTGTCAAGCAACTTATGCATAACTGATAAAAAAAACAACATGAAATGTATGGTAAAGGTACGTGACAGAAATTCACGGTCCGTCCTATCCAGATCCAAATTTTAAATGACCACTCTGGCACGTGCCCCACCCTTCCACCCATTGTCATGGTAATTTCTCAAGTAGTTTAATGTGTAACTGACAAAAACAGTTCAAAAAGCCCTCTCTTGTAATGTTCAGGAAATGTAGAAGAAAATTCCTGAATCCCCTCCTTTATCTGCATCCATTCCAAAAATTAATGGGGTCTGCCCCATTGCCCCACTGTACATGCCCAACCCTTCTCCCAAGTTACAATAAAATCAGTCTTGTATTTTATGCATAATAGATAGAAATGGCGAAAAAAAAGGCCCCAACCCAACCACCAAGCTTCATGAAAATCTGTCAAGTATTTTTTGTGTAATCCTGCTAACAGACAAACAAACCAACGCCGGTGAAAACATTTTTCTCTTCTTCATATGTATTTACTCTTGTTTTTGTTTGTCTTTTATTATGCTATGGACCCCTTCATGAGCTGTGTCCCTAATAAAGTTTTGAATTTGAATTTGAATTTGAAAAATTTGAATTACCTCCTTGGTGGATGTGAAAAGTCAAGAATATGGGAAATAGCAGAAAACAGTGATTTTGGTCAGAGCACCATAACGTCATAACATGTCATTGTCTTTGTGTCTGACTCCACATGCTCCATGTCCATAATCCAATCACATCAGCAAACCAGTGGATTATATATTGTGGGATTCGGTTACATGCTGTAGCTTCATCTCATGGATGCATCATAATAATAATCAATAGACCAGATTTTTCAGCTCAGAGCACATAGCCAAAGCTTTAGTCACGCCATCAATATTTTATACTTACAGCAGTGTCGAGCAGCCGGCGCAAGATCATGTTTTCTGTGTGCAGCCTTTTGAACTGCTCATATTGTTTCACTGACCCCAAATATCATTAAGGCCTTTTCAAGTTACTTCTCAGCTCTCAAAAATGAAACCAGAGCACCGAGAACACAGAGGAGAAGCTGCTTGAATCACTGTGTTTGAATCACACAATGCATTTGGAGTTTATGGAAACAATACGTCTGTATTTGCTTTTTTTAAGTGCATACATTCATTGATTTCATAATGTGTGCCCATGTGTGTGTGTTTTCTCATTTTGAGCCTCTTTGTTTTTTATATGTGACTGATTCATGGATCTAACCACTGGTGATGTGATGGTGCCGTACGGTAATCTGCCTTACATAACACTAACACTGTTCCCAGCTGGCAACATAATCCATAAGAGGGCCCAGCAATTTATTACGGACCATCATTTTTCCTGCACTGAGGAAACACTCTCTCCTCGTACTGAAAGTCAGTCTGTAGATAAAACATGGTGCACTTTTCATAGATTTTATTTCTGTTGCTTAGGGAATATGTACGTATATTTCTTCCAACCTAAAATAAGAGACGTGGTTCCACATAAGGATGGTGAAATTAATCAATACAAGGAGAGGGTCATGGTACACCATACTTTCCCATCAATGGTTTACAGAAATATTTACATAGAAATGAAATCCCTTCAGGTGTTGTTGTTTTGTTTATAGAATAAATAACCCATGCTGTGTTGGAGCCTAAAACAAAAATGACTGATTGAATTATGCATGTGAAAAGATTGTATAGTCTTTGATCGATTTACTGAGGCATCAGTCTTATTGGATCCAGTAAGTGGTCCTTGTTTTTGTTGTTTGGCTGCAAGATGGGGGTTTGTGGATCGCTGGTTCCATTTTGGATCTTGTTCCAAGATGGTAAATTTATCTCTTGTAATCTAATCCGAGCTTCAGTTCATTGAAGGACAGTCTGCAGTTTTTATTCTTAGATATTAAGTTATTTATTACTTTGTTATTAACAAATATTTCCTGCAAATCTTCTCTCTTAACATCAATAGAAGCTAAGCTTAAATTAGTGGGCGACTGTGGCCTACGGGGGTCTTCTTCTTCTTCTTCTTAAATGGAGTCAAATAGAGCGGAAACTATTCGTCAATCAATCAGTTTATCAATGCAAAAATAAATCTACAGTTATTTACTCCACCAAGGAGGTTATGTTTTTGCCACTGTTCGTTTGTTTGTCTGTAAGCAGGATTACTCAAAACGTTATGAATGGATTTGAATGATATTTGGATGAGTAGGATATGGCCTGAGGAAAAATTCCTTTAGATTTTGGTGATGCTCTCAGCCGCCGTTTGTGAAATTTTTCCTGAATAACTATCAAATGTTAATCATGAGATTCTCTGACTTCCTCCCACCACCAAAAATATACAATAGAGGGTGAATTGGTGACTCTAAATTGACCGTAGGCGTGAATGAGATGTGTGGCCTTGCGATGAACTAGCGACTTGTCCAGGGTGTACTCCGCCTCCACCCAAAGTCAGCTGGGATAGGCTGACTTTGGGTGGAGGCGGAGCCCCCCCGCGACCCTACACACAAACTGAATGAATGAATGAAATTATATATATCATTTTTGTTAAGCAAAAAATGGGGAGAGCTCTTTTCCCATCCTCTCAAACTTAAACACTTTTTGCACTGACATTGGAGAGGATGGGAATAGAGCTCTCAAAATCTTCTATCACAATAAGTTGAATGCCTTTAGATTTTTTTTTTTTTTTTTTACTGTTGATCAGTCAAAACAAGTCATTTCAAGACTTTGCTATGGACACTGAGAAACTGCCCGTTCAGAAAGGTTTCGGATTTAATGAAATAATTTGATTCTGCATTCAATTTGAGTTCTATCAAAAACCCAGCTGCATTACAACATCAATATTTTAACTTAATATTTAACTTCCAGTAAGCCTCCTACTGACACCCCCCTTTCTGCTTCGCCCTGCATAGCTCATACGTTAAGCAGTCGATGTTCCACTTTAGCTCTCTTTGAAGGCTGTGTAAGAAGGCAGAGGGAGGATAGTGAGTGAGTGGTGGGTATGGCTACCATGGGGTAAGAGGATTAAACCAAATACAGATTCATTTTTTAAAAACGTTCCATCTTTGCATCCTCCCTGCTGTCTTTCTATCTCATTTGTATTTTTTAATTTTTTTTGCCACATTTTGACGGGACAATTTTAGTAGCAGCTATTGCTCTAGCTATGTTTTTTTAATTTAACAGTATACAGTATTATAATGGCCATATTTACACAGTGGATGAGTTTTCCATCAGTGAATGTCTCCCCTTTATTTGATTTACATCTGATGACGTCATGAATCCAAATCCAGTCAGATCCACATGAAACATGAAATCATCCACTCTGAGCAAACTGAAGCATCGTGTTCGCCTTGAAAAATGGGGTGATCTTCAGGTTTGAACGTGACACAGACAACAGAGAGTGCTTCACTGGGATAAATGCATGACTCACATTTGTGCGTGCCAGAGTGTGTGTGTAAGTGTGTGTGTGTGTGTGTGTGTGTGTGTGCATGTGTGTGTCTCTACATCAGTGCAGACTGACAGTGGGTGAAAAGCCTTGGAAATTGATCTTGTTAATGAATCAGTAGCAACCACATCCAGTGTCCTTGGCTTTTAAAGATGATGTCACCGTGAAGCAGGTGCTGCTGCTTAAAAGACAGCTTCATTACAGCAGAGACCCCAACACCCCCCGCCCCCACCCCCCTTTGTATTGCTATCTTTTTTTCTATTTCTCTATTTTTTTAAATCCTTATTTCTGTTTCATTTTGACTGTGTGTCTGCTATACTGATACAAATTTACAACTTTATAGGCATTCATTCTTTATTAATCTGTTATCATAGGACTCATTGGGTTTTTTAAAGAATAGCTTTAGAGTATATGGATAAGGAGCGCAACAAATGACTATTTAATCTATGAATGCTCCATACAGCATCAGAAAATAGTGAAAAATGTCCAAGGTGACATCTTTAGTTATCTTATTTTTTCACACGAAAAGGACTGTTTGATTATGAAAATTTCAGCTTTTCCGCAAAGAAAAAAATAGAAAAGCTATAGAGGCAATTGTGTGAGCTTATATCTCTGTATGCATTAACACACAGTCACTCTATATATACTACTAGGCAAGCCAAGATTACAGTGTGCTGGTTTGATCATTTCTGGTTTGGACATGACGGTATCAGAGATGACAGAGAATAACTGTTAGAACGAGGAAGAAAATGAAAACCAAGAGCAAGACCTAAACACAGAGAGATGGTGGCAAAGCCTTAGCAGCAGCAGTGAATCTGGGTGTGCCATTGCAGCAACGTGACCGCCATCAGTGAATGGTAATTTTATGCCAAGTTGTTTTCTCATGGTAGGATTCTCATTTTGCTCAGCATCTCACAAAAGCGAGAGACTTATATGATGTAAGGCCTTTTTCCTGCAGGATCGTGGAGTGTGGTATAGGGATGATTCCTCTGCAGCTCCAAAGCCGCAGCTCTAAATCCTAATTATTAGGAATGATCATAAGCAGAGGTGGACAAAATGCAAGGGATGTGACAGGGTCCTGTCATTTAAGCAGTGAGCGGCGCACAACATGGTGTGGATGAGAGTGCACGCTCACTTGGATGCAGTCTAAACAGAAATCAGCAAGATGGACATGTAATGTCAACATTACAGTGGTGGCTGAATCTCACTATGTGAAAATGATTTCAAAATATTGCTGAACATTTCAGAAAAGCACATAGAACATGTAAAGTAAAAATAAAGACTTAATAAAGCTATAAAATCTGGGAAAATGAAATCCAAACTATCTACGTGGCAAGATGGTGGTAGAGGTAAGTGAGAAAATATGTTGCTTTGTAATTATGGTCAGCTGACCATTTAAGTGTGCTACTTTATGTGTAAATAAAGATAACTATCATAATAAAAATAATAATAAAAGGCAGCATCATATTATTGAATCTCGAGGCGAGTGATGACAGTGAGTCGATTCCTATTACAGGGGCGGATATAGAATTTTTCTAACTCAGGGGCCACAAAGAGGCCACATTTTAATCAGAGGGGCCAAGTATATGTCCAACATCCATGCACAGATCTAGATCTATTTACATTTCATTCCTTGTTTGCCATTGGCTCTATAGCTTTGGGAAAAGGGAAAATAGTGGCTTGTTCAAGCACATTGTGTATGTCAAAAATGCTCAGGAAATTAAAGTTCTTAAATTTCATATTTATTGAATTTTACACTGGGGTGCAGAAAACACAATAAATAAGACACCCCCCCCCAAAAAAATAATGTAACACATGAACTTAAAACAAGTAATATATATTATTACAGCATATAGAACAGTTTAGAACAAAAAACTGAACAATTGTGGGTTTTTATGACTGGAACTAAAATGCCCCACAAATTTCCATTCATATCCAATGTCTTTGCCCACCTAGACTCAAATCAGAAGTCTAAAAAAATATGTGTTTTTGTTTTTAAAGTCTGGGGGAAAAAAAGTCAGAATTCTGACAATATTCTCAGAATCTATGCTTTATTATTAATGGCATGCTGAATTCAAGCCAGGACTCACTTCCATTGTACTTTTTCAAGCATTAATTCAATTTAGTGAGTGAAGGTTGTGGTATGACTGAAACATTATCTCATAAATAAGAAGAGTCTTTCAGATGGTGAGCTACAGAGTGAAGGCTTGCGACTGTATGTGAGAATTATTGACCGTCACAAACTGAAGCCTGAGCCAACAACATTAATTAGAGTAGTTGACTACTACTAAGTTCAGTGACAGCAGCAAGTAAATAATTAATTGACACAAACTAATGGGGATCATAACTCACCATGAAGCTCCTGTGGAGGGGTGGAAAGATGACTCTGTGCAGGTGCAGTCTCATGCCACGTTCAAGTCACATCAGATTTACCAATTCTAACTTATAAATAAGATTCTCGACATCCAAGTTTCATCATGAGTCCCATTGTAAGCTTCCTTCCCACATAACATAAACGCAGCATCACTATAGTTATAAGAGGTGTTTCAGGCTCCATTA
Source organism: Chaunax sp. Z400 (assembly GCA_037577475.1). Lineage (NCBI taxonomy): Eukaryota > Metazoa > Chordata > Actinopteri > Lophiiformes > Chaunacidae > Chaunax > Chaunax sp. Z400. The sequence continues at coordinate 16,295,059 of CM075186.1, forward strand.
AAAAAAAAGAAAGAAAAAAAAGGCAAGTGACAGGACAGGGGCACTTTAAGGGCCAATCAGATATTGGCTTGCGCCAGTGCCCCTCTGGCCCCACCCCTATATCCGCCCATATCCGCCCATGTCCTATTAACTTCATTAGAGTGCGCTGTCTACATTTAGAGTGGACTAAAGGCCTCAAGTTGACTCTTGATCACATGTCACATGAAATCAGTTTCATTGCCTCTTGTCAGCAAGAAAATTTGATTGCCATGAAGCAAACAAAGATTTTTGTTACTCCAGTGCGCGTCTACGTTTTTAATTCAACATTTCCTCTTGCCTCACAACATGATTCTCATCTTCCTGCCTTGTCCAACTCGACTCCTCACATTACATCACATCACATTACTTCGGCCATCACTCTCCATCATTAGAAACAAAACATGGGACTTGTCTCCACTCCTGTGGTGATGGTTGTGTCAGCTGCTTCGGATACAGATGCACAAAATGTGATGTTTTTCCATTGTGAATCACACACCCACACACAGCTCCTCCTGTCTGTGTGTGTTTCTGTGTGAACTAAGCTCGATGCTCTCGTCACCAACCTAATCACGACATTCAGATTTACACTATATTCATGTTGTGTTTAATGCAAATGAATAAAACAGACACGGGTCTCTTTTGCCCGAAGATTGAAATTTATACATCTATTATTCCACTAGTTAAATTATAGTCAGTAAATCACAGTACTCCATCACAGTAGGTGGCAATATGAGTCTTTATAGCTGGTTTGTGATCTGCCAATCAACACAGAACAATGCATCTGGGCAGAGGCACAATGTGCAGACTGAGAGCCAAAATTATATAATTATATGAGCATTTTTAACAGTGTATTAATTATATATTATAATTTTTATTTTCCATCAATGTCAAACACATTCTTAGACTTAACCCATTTAGACAATTAAGTTCTGTCATCACATTATATTTTGAAACATTTTCAAATACAAAAACATGGAATTCATTATTTAGCAGGTTCAAGAATTCCTGGTCTTACGCCTTAATTCTTGACCAAACAGTCAAATGGATCCACACAGAACAGATGAAACTTGGTAGCTATTTTTTTGTTTTTATCTTCTGCACTGTGAATTTGTTTTTGTTTTATTACCTAACTTTGAACAGATTTTCCCTCTGTTTTGTAATTTCAAAATTATTTTCCCAAATTGATTTATCATTAATTAATTGAACATACACAGACAGACAAGCTCAAGGTTTATTGTAAATGGAAGGAGACCCATTTAATACCCATCAGCCCAGGACCTGCAGTCATGATGGTGATTTCTCAAGTAGAAAGATGAAATGTTAAAATACTTTAATTATCACCTTTATTTTGATTGACAATGAGGCAGTTTCATAAGAAGGGCTATAGTGGATTTCTTCTTGAATATACAAATCCAAGTCTAAATCTGTATACAACAATATGAAGATGTAAGTTGATTGAAATTAAATCAGGATATTCAGGATAATCCCAGAATAGCTAGGTGGACCTCAGACTCTTAACAGAGTTTGAGTTGGCATAAATGTAATCATTATTATCTAGATTTATGATCAGGTTAGTTTCCACTGATGACGTTTAGGCAGCTACAGCAAAGCCAACACGGTTGTTGGTGCGATCGAATATGGAGTAGTACTCCGTGAGAAACACATCTCCGAAAATCCACAGGGGCAGGCCATCTCTAGAGGGCAAGTAGGTGGGGGTGATGCCCACTGAGCAGTACTGGTATCCATTCTGGTAGTGCTGGAGGTGGAGGCAGGAGATCGGAAACGTTATCATTGCATCATTACACTCACAAATATAAAAAAACAAACATGGCATGTACATAAAGGGTCACACGCAAATACGTGCTAGTGCTGTACATGAATGTAATAACTTGCCTGAATAATGTAACTAGAAGGAGGAAGAGGCAAGGTGACGCCGCTGATGACAAAGCTGAGAGTTGGCAAGTTGTTGACCTGACTGCAGTCAACCATATACTAGAGATCGAGACAACAAAGACAATGAGAAACAAAATGTTTCATTACATTCCTGCTTTTCCACTTTTGAGGTATGTTTTGATCTTACTCATAATAACATTTAAAATAGTACAGCCTACAGACAGAGTTGGATCTTTAGGAGGCATAATAATGGTGGCTTACTCTCCTACGGCCTCAACTCTGTGCTACAAATTGTCTGTCTGTCTTACCATCCCATACTGGTTCTGTTGGGCTCCAATGGTCTGCAGGAGGTAACCCAGAATCTGGCTTGGGGCTGTCAGTGTGGAGGTTCCAGTGTCCACAATTGACTGGCAGCCATTTGAGCACCAGCCGGTCTCTTTACCGTTGATCTTGAATCTGCAAGCCACCACACATAGCAGAAGTTCTTGCCATCATACAGAATTAGGACTCAAAGCAATCACTAATCTAGGCAACAATACTTATTAGTGATAAGAAGATCATTCATATTGATGGAATGTTGACAAGCACACACCCTTCAACTCCAATCTGCCAGTAGCTCTGAGAGGTGACAGGGGTCCAGTAGATCTGGCCCTGATACAAGCTGTTGTCCACTCCACCAAGAGAGAGAACACTGCCCTGCTGTCCTCCCCTAAACAAACCAAAAGTTATCTGCAACCTCTCCACATTAGCAAATGTGCCAGTAGTGTGTATACACAATAATATATGCCTTCTATGTATGTTTCACACTACTTATGACAGTTGTACCTGGACAGGTAGAAAGAAAATATGTTGTCAGAAAGTAGGTTCAGATTAATCATGTTGTCTAAGACAGGAGTCTGTCCTCCAGCTGAGATGCGTGGGTAGGACATGCCAAGGATGCCATCAAACTTGGCCACCACAAAGCTCTCACTAGGTTCGTCTTTGCTCAGACCAATCTCCTGATTCGAGATCTCAATGCCTCCAACCTGTGGGTCCAAAACCAACCAATACGATGTGTAAGATGCAAAGCATGGACTGGATATTGAATATGTTCAAGCTGTGACAGACTGGTAACAGCAATGTCAATAAATGAATAGACTTCTTTTGATTCCATTACATTCCAGTAAAATTATTCTTATAATTCTGCTCTTTTAACAATCAGACTATCCTTTGTTTAGAAATGCATGTATTCTCTTATCTGTTAAATAAATCAATACGTAATAAACAAAACTGGAACAGGAAAAGACTGCACTGATCTTTATATATTGGCACATATCTGCATGATGCAGCTCTGGCTACACATTTGTCAGGTATGTTTTTCCTCGGCGACATCACTTACTGTAGTGATATTGAAACTTTATTACTGTACTCTGTCACATTACGCTGCCGTTGGGTCTTTAATACTCCTCTTTTGTGAAAGCAGTTGTTTTTGACTCACGCTAACAGTGTCATATCCAAAGATTCCAGTGAGACTTCCAGCTCCATAGGGCAGGTAGAAGGACTGCCCCTTGGCTCTGTATGTGGAGGACTGCTGAGGGTTGAACTTCCTGTGCGTGTCTGTGGATAGCATAGTTGCGGATTATCTCTGGAGCCATTTCCATGAGCATGTCCTCATACCCTTTTGACATATTGATAATTCCTCTCATTACAGAATTATTTGTAAGTAACATGTTAGCTGATGCTTCCTAAAGCTATGAAAATGCTTGTAATCACACAAGAACTTTAAATCCCGTGTGTATAAGATATGTGGTCTCTTGGAAACAAGAAGTCAAACTCTACAGGCTCTGCTTTAAATACCGTGGAGATGTTCTTCACACGTAAATATGCACTGAGGAGTGACGGATAAGTGATTTTGTATAGTGTGAGGCCTGTTGTTTTGTACTCACTGCAGGCCCGAGTGTTACAGTAGACAGAGTCCACCCACAGGTTGGCAGAGCCAGTATCAAACAGAACCTCAAACGACTGGGGGGGTGTTCCAATGCTGATGGCTCCATAGTAGGTGGTCTGCACGAAGAAAGAGAGCAACAGAATAAAAATATACAAACACGTTAAAGCTTTGATCAAAATGCTTTGCAAAATATCCAAACGTGGTGCAGTGGGTTTCTTACATCAGCATAGTTATTGATGTACATGTAAGCAGAGGTGGCAAACTCATTGGTCTGGTATTTGAGAGCTGCATCCTGGTAAGGCAGCTCAATCCCTTTCTCTCTCAGGGCCTCACGCATAGACTTGTGTTTCCTCAGAGGGATCCTGGGCAAAACACAAATCATTCCGTCTTCCCATGGCTTTGACAGTGTACTCATAAAGACGAAAGATCGATCGGGATCTCAGATAAAAAAGAATTGAGAGTGAGAGTTTTGCTTACTTGACGATTCCCTCTGCGAGGACCACAAACACCAAAATAGCAAGAAGACACTTCATGACCCCTCCTGTACACCCTGCACTCCTGGATGGATACAACTCTGCTCAGATCGGAACAGGCTTTATATACACATGTTTACGCCTTATCAGTTTGACCGTTATCAAAGTCACATCACTTCAGACAGGGTGACCCTTTAAGCATACTTATTAGGAGCAACATTTTGAATTTACACATCTATTAGTAAAATTAAATAAACACCTATGATAGCAACACTACAAACACAGATGAAAACTTCCTTTTAAACATTAGAAGCAATGTTCTAAAAACATTAGAAGCAATGTTCTATTCATCTAATAATAATATTCATTAGATGAGTAGTATTGATAAAGTCATACATATTGAATAATCCATCTGGTTGTATAAATATTGCACTTTAAGTCAAGTGCTTTAATCCTGAATTAATTTACTGTTATCTTGAATATACAATAGTAAAGACTGCTCATTTTACTCAATAAGATATGTATTTTTATATTTTTACTCAATAAGATATGTATTATTACTGAATAAGATATGTATTTTTACTCAATAAGATATGTATTTTTGTATTTTTACTCAACAAGATATGTATTTTTGTATTTTTACTCAACAAGATATGTATTTTTACTCAATAAGATATATATTTTTACTCAAGATATATATTTTTACTCAATAAGATATGTATTTTTACTCAATAAGATATGTATTTTTACTCAATAAGATATATATTTTTACTCAATAAGATATGTATTTTTATATTTTTACTCAATAAGATATGTATTTTTACTCAATAAGATATATTTTTACTCAATAAGATATGTATTTTTACTAAATAAGATATATATTTTTACTCAATAAGATATGTATTTTTACTCAATAAGATATGTATTTTTATATTTTTACTCAATAAGATATATATTTTCCCTCAATAAGATATTTATTTTTACTCAATAAGATATGTATTTTCACTCAATAAGATATTTATTTTTACTCAATAAGATATGTATTTTTATATTTTTACTCAATAAGATATATATTTTCCCTCAATAAGATATTTATTTTTACTCAATAAGATACATATTTTCACTCAATAAGATATTTATTTTTACTCAATAAGATATGTATTTTTATATTATTACTCAATAAGACATATTTTTACTCAATAAGATATGTATTTTTACTCAATAAGATATGTATTTTTTTAAATATTTTTACTCAATCAGATATGTATTTTTACTCAATCAGATATGTATTTTTACTCAATAAGATATGTATTTTTTTAAAATATTTTTACTCAATCAGATATGTATTTTTACTTAAGGTACATATTTTCACTCAATAAGATATGTATTTTTACTCAATAAGATATGTATTTTTTTTATATTTTTACTCAATCAGATATGTATTTTTACTTAAGGTACATATTTTCACTCAATAAGATATGTATTTTTACTCAATAAGATATGTATTTTTACTCAATAAGATATGTATTTTTTTTATATTTTTACTCAATCAGATATGTATTTTTACTTAAGGTACATATTTTCACTCAATAAGATATGTATTTTCACTCAATAAGATATGTATTTTTACTCAATAAGATATGTATTTTTACTCAGTAAGATATGTATTTTTACTCAGTAAGATATGTATTTTCACTCAATAAGATGTATTTTCACTCAATAAGATATGTATTTTTACTCAATAAGATATGTATTTTTACTCAGTAAGATACGTATTTTTACTCAGTAAGATATGTAGGAATCAGTTGTCTTTTTTTAATCACTACATCTCATAAGAAGTGTGATAAATGTGTGTTTTTCTTTGTCTTTTAAGAAAATGATGCTGAGTGCTGAGCTTTGTTTCCTCTGAAAATGTTTGCTGTTGCTGTTGGAAATCGTCAAGATGTAACTGTTGTACACCTTTATCTGATTAGATCAACAGCAAGGTCAACCCTAATATGTGTCCAACTGTAATTTTCCACAAATGGAATATTAAAGTGATATAAATGACTTTATTATCAGTAGCACCTGTACCACACAATATTATCAAATCCTTTTGCGCCACAGGGCTTATCACAACTTTTAATATTGTTTGAATTAGATAGCCGTTTTTATGTTTGGATGATTTTGAGTCCTTGTTTTTGACTTTATACAATAATATCAATTGCATAGCTAACAGACATTCAGTTAAAATGAATATTTATTTATTTATTGAATTGATCTGTTTATGCCCGTTTTCTTCTTTCTGCTTTGAGCTATAATGATTGACCAAAGGTTTACTGTAACAGGCTACATTTACCTCATGAAAGATTGGTTGCATTTTCAATGACATTAGTTATTTCTTTTACCCTTTAATATCTCTACCAGGACTAGTTTTCAGTATTTTCTGTCAGAAGCACCTTGTTGTGATTCCAGTGACTTTTTCAAGACCCCTTCGTTTCACTTTTAGATGCATCAGCAAATGTTCTCATTTGTGACATAGGACCAATGACATTGTGTGTGGACTGGACTCTATGACTGTGCGATTGAAGCTCACAGCCATACGGAATATGTGGAATGTCCTTTTCTTTGCAGGAAAACTGCAATGCAGCATCAACACATTTCAGACCAACTGCTGTCGAAGTGAGAGCCTGCTGAGACTAATGGGGCAAAAATAAGTTGGAGCCTATTGAAGACACAAACTAATTAAAGAGACATAGATTTCTGAGCTCTTGCTGTTAATATGACTTCAGAAACTCTTGCGTAAGAGGAAGATCCATCTACAACTCATACATACAGTATATATGATAGGATTCTGCTAACTTAAGTTGAAATATTGACATTTTATTTAAATTTTTTTATGTGTTGTTGTTATCCCACCTTGTTAGTGAGGACCAATAGAAGAGAAGTAGATGGAGAAGGTAGAGATGGCTTTTTGTGTGTGTGTCTGTGTCCAGCATATACAACCTTGTGGAACCGAGACCCAAATAGTTGCGAAGGCCATGAGTTCGAGAAGGTTTCTCCTAAAACTGGGCTCAGTGTTCGGACATAAAGTTGACTGTAACTAATGAAGCAGTCACATTGAAGATGTGAGTGTTCTTCTTCCTCATGACATGTAGTGAATCTTCCATCTCTCATCTGTTTCCAGGCCAGCCCACGATATCAGCTTGGAGGAGTTTGATGATGAAGATCTCTCTGAAATCACAGATGACTGTGGGATTGGACTCAACTATGACTCTGATCCATATGAGAAGGTGAGGCCCTCTTTGTTGTTGGCTTGTTTCCCTTCTTAATATTTCACCTTCCCATGCATCGTTTGTGCTTTCTGCCTCGAACATGTGAAAACACAAACTTGCTGTGTGAATTGAAACGTGTCTGCATCCATGTGCATGTGCACCGTGCAAACCGTTTGACAGTTTGCAAACTGCCTTGTAACCTTTTTGGAATCGTGTATTTTTCTTTTTTTCTCCCAAATTCCGCGATAAATTCATAGATGAACGGCTTATTTGTCTGTTGTTGCCCCTCCACAGATGCCTTGTGTGACTGTTGTAGTTCATTTATGACAACCTGCAGTTCAGGCAGAACAACAGCGAGCGCAGTGACAAGAGAGAAACATACAGCTTCATGCAAGTAATAGCAAGAATGAGCTGAAAAGTAGTAAATGGTAAAAGAATTGTTTATTAGCTGTCTTATGGAAGCATCTCTGTATGTCTGGAATTTTATCTACAGGCTACCTATCTTAGCGTGTCATTAAAGTATCCGTATTATAATACCAAGGACTAAATGACAAAGTGACACTCATCATCATACAGATCATCTTCATACATAATGAAACTGAGCAAACACATTCACTGAACTCCTTAGCATATAATACAAATTCTAAGTAGCACTTACACCAAGCATCCTACTAAAGTGACTGTGTTGTGAAGTATGTGTAAGTAATTGACTCTTTAGCTATATTATCCCACTTGTCCAACTAGCTTAGACCTTAATCATACAATTTCTAAACTACCATCTCTCTCTCTCTCTCTCTCTCTCTCTCTCTCTCTCTCTCTCTCTCTCTCTCTCTCTCCCCACCCTGTGGGATGTAAATATTTTACATGGTGGTGGCGTGGAGCCATGGCTGCAGTAGAGGGCGGGTGACCCAGTGCAGTTGCTGCTATGCAGAGACAGTCTCCCTCCCTCCCTTCCCTCTATGTGTCTTCCCATCCCTCCCCGCGATGCAGCGCGTTGCTCGGAGACAGGGCTCAGATTCCCTCCTCCCTTGTTTTGTGATGCTTCTCCACTCCCCTTCCTTCTTCAAGCTTTCCTTCCTCCCTTCACTTTCTCTCTGTTCTCTGCTGAGGTGACTGGGAACAGGGATTTAGCTCAGGGATGGTTGGTTCTGGGGCTTAAGCTCTTGGCATAAATCTGTGCTATAGCTATTTTATTTCCGTCACAATGTAGCCCCTCTGTAACACAGCTGTTTTTGTGTAGAATGTGAGAACCTCTGAGGAGAGAGAGTAGATATGTTTTTGCTTGTACCAGAGAGGTCATACCATGCATCAGTGCCCTCTTTCTCCTTTCTCCCTCACACATACATTTCGCAAACGCATATCAGAGACACGCCAACACACAACACACAACACACCTGACTGCTCTCTTTAACAGCAAAGCACACAGTGGGGATAATGTCGGTCCTTGTTACGTTACACCGTTGCCCAGAGGAAGTAATCCTGCTGACATGGTATGGATGAGACACAGACCCACTTGCCCTCTGAGTTTGGGCGTTCACATTTCCAGTGGATTCGTGAACAGAACATTTCACATGACATTTGGTTTTGGCAGCATCATTAGGGCGGGGGATGTTCTGTCAGCTCATCATCATCATCATCATCATCATCATCGTCATCATCCCTCTCTTGTGAGCAGCACTCTGCTGTCGAAAACAGAGGCTTTTGTTTGTCACTATGATTTGGTCATACTGGGCAGCATGTCCTTGATGTTTAGTAAAACGAGCCAATCTAAACAGCGAGATTATCCTCTGGCCCCAATCCCCAGCCCTGATTAATTCTCATTCGTTATGGGGTTCAGGTCTTAATCTTGTCCTTTAGATCAGCAGCACACACATACTGACATGTCGTTATTCTGTCATCTGGAGCTGAAGGCAGGCAATTAGAGATCATTCACATGGCTTTAATAGCAATGTCTGATGTTCTGTCTACGGGGAAATGGTCATTCTTCAAATCACTATTATTATTACTTTTGACAAGGATTATGGTATACCATTTTCTAACATTTTCACACTTAGAAGGAGAACTAGAAAATGTGAGTCCAAGGACAGGAATGCCTCTGCCTTTGGAAAAAAATAATTTGTGCTGATGTGGATAGACCATAACCTCTATTATAGCAGAATAACATCACAGTGTTTCCCCTACCATCCATTGGTGGGACCGCCCCCTCAAGTAGGGGTTAGAGTTGTGTGATTTTCCTTGACCTTGATTTTTTTTAACACAGTATATCAACATAACAGGCAGCGAGACCACAACAGGAGCCCCTCCCTCTTTGGACTCACAATCTTTCCTCTGAGTCTCACATCCTCACACAATCCTTTCTGCCTCATCTTTGTCCTGATTCTTCGCCTATTTTCTCACTAACATCCATCTCTGTGTCTCCAGAGCCTGACTGCAACACCATGAGTACATACATAATACAGTATGTGACAAAAGGCCGGTGCTACCCTGCGTTTAAAATGTGGACATTTGGTGATACACTGTTAGATGGAGGCCATCGCTAACGAGGTGGTCTCCATTAAGGGTGGCATAAAATTAATGCAGGTTATGAGCCATATTTGGTAAGAGGTCTTCACATGAGCACACATGCACCTACACACACACACACACACACACACACACACACACACACACACACACACACACACACACACACACACTTCAACGTACAAGCAAAAAAAACAACATTTTGGATTGCAGCAGTTATGTTAACAAAGCTTCATTTATTGATCAGGATGTAAGCTAAATGTAAAAAACATAGATTTTGTAAATGGTGAATCATTTCCTTTTTTCTATTATTCCAAAAGTAATACCTGACTGACTGATCTAAGACTAATGGTAGGTGTGTTTGTAGCTCAAGCATGCATTACTGAATAATTCCACCAACAATTTGTACTGAGAGAAATCTCCCACTTCAAAAATTTAACACCCAACCAAAAGCTTAATGGTGTAATTGGTCAACAATGAATGCATGGTCAATTGTATATTAGTCTCTGCAGGGATGTTTGCCTCTCTGTCCTCTGTTGACCCCACTGCCTGTTAAATTCTAAAAGGCAACTTAATTCCCCGCCTCCACTTCTCTGAGAGTTACGAGTCCCCTGCCATCCACTCAAGACACAAAGTGTTCACTTGAGAATCATCATCATCCCCAGTATCTCTCATCTTTACAAGGCTTTCCTCTGTCATCTGGACGGCTCAGTAAGCAAGATGGCCCTGCAGTTCAACCCAAAGCCTCCTCTGTGTTGTGTAGTGGAGCTGCCTTCTTACTATCTTCTAATGTACAGCAACGGAGTCAGTGTATACAATCAGCCATGCTGAACATAATTGTTTTTTTTTAGTTAGAGTGATCTCTCTTTGCCAGCTGATACTATTTCGCTGCTGTTGAAGAGCAAAAATGACTCTCTAAATATTAGTCATAAGCAGAGCTGTTTAAAGAATGCAGAAATAATAGAGTGCTTTTGTCTGTAGAATAGTACCATGTATATGTAGTTGGGTGTGTCTATCTAACTAATTTAATTTTCATCGACTGCAGTTGTGCTCTACGTGTTAAAGGGTTGAACTCATTCACAATGCCTCCCCTGGAATAAGGAAAGCATCCTTGCATAAGTCTGCTGGGCGACAGTGGAGGGACAGACATAGATCTGAATGGGATGTCCTTGGGAACCGGAGACCATGGGGTTGATTTTCATCGACACATGACTCTTATTTATAGTCCTCTCTCTTTTTTTTTTAAGCCTGCCCGCCTGTCTGTCAGGTGACCTCTTAATGGATGTCTCCTGACAGGGCAGATTATTCTCCAAGGCAGATGTGGCATTTTCACAACCCCACTGATGGATCTCTGGATTTTTACACTGTCATCAAGTTACAGGTCACAAATCCTTATTGATGGATTGTAACTGGTCAGCGTGAGGAAACGGTATTGTGAATCTTTACACTAGAAAGTGAACTGAGAAAGCAGATAATAACATTTCATCACATCCTAAGAGCTAAATCACAGAAAAAAAACATCACGTTAATAAGAAATAACTATACGTGTTTGTGTGTTCGCTCCAGATAATAGATTTAGTGCTGATTTCTGTTACTGTGGCATAAAGTGGATGTACCATGCGTCAGCAGAATCCTGTGTGGTGGATGGGCGAGAGGATGAGGTTTGATTCCCCCATTAAAAGACTGCACAGAGCGGCAGAGAAACTGCTGCGCTGTTCAAAATGCAAACCAGATAAATCCATTCTTATGTAAGCAAAGTCAAAGTAGAGAAGAGAAGATTAAAAAAAACAAAACATGGTGTTTGTGGTAGTGGCTGTGCACGACATGTCCATGAAAATTATGATGTAACAGCGTTTATTGGAATTATCATGAGCAATGCTTTTCACTCATTGCTTTCAGTCTATTCAGGGAGAGATGATGTTGGTATGATGTCACTTTTGTCTGCTCTCTCTGTAAGGTATTATATATTTTCAAGACAATAGGGTTATTATAATGTTTAGCAAACAACCCTTTAAAAAAAATTAGATTATCATATACATCGTATCTGAGTCGTACAATTCCACATCTGAGCTATTTGATGAATGTTTCCTCGTCACAGATGCTGCCACATCTGCCGTGTTTATCAGACTGTGTGAGGTGTATGTCAGCAAGCTACCTCACGGACCTCCATCAGTATTCCTTATATCTTGCAAGTATAAAGCTGGCAACACACATGCCCTCAATGGGGTGTGGTCCCCTAAACCTCAACATCAATTAGTGCTGCGCTTTCTGGTAAACCAGCTGAAACCTTAGAGATGTCGGATTGAATTACCCCTCCTGTGTTTTTCTTTCATCCTTTTCTTTCCCTCTCGCTCTATCTCTCCTCTCCCTTCTCTTCTTGTCTGAACCGTTCACCCTCAAGACTTCTTCATGATTCTGTTCCTCGTAGGGTCTCTGCTGAGTGATTTTGTATTTAGGGACTTGATCGTTTCTGCCTTTATCTTTTCACGGGGAGTCGGTCACGTTGATGTTGATGAAGGCTGCACTTTGTGTCTCTGTCTTGCAGACACAAACACACATGAATGAGTGCGCACACACACACACACACACAATAGAACAAGGCAGTTGAGAGAACATAACAGCAAAATGTACAGTGTGTTTGTGTGAACAGATTTGCCCACCACTGTGCTTTGGCGTGTGTTTTACAAATGCAATCAAAGAACATTGTGTTGACTGATGTCCATCTGTGCTCTCTGAGTGCTATTCATCTCTCTGACAGGCGTGTTCTAAGCAAGGCTTTTAAATAAGAACAGAAGTAGTAGACAGTAAAGAGAAGGCAGCAGCTTTTCCCTTGTGTTTGCTTCGTACATGTTTTAATTAGCGTGACTACCATCAGATATATGCTGAAGGTGTGAGAGCATAGAGCATCCTTTATTTTATCCTCTGTACTCGTTTAAAAGTGTTTCCCTCCCTCTCTCTCGACCACAGGACTCCCTCATTCTGGAGAAGAGTGACATGCACCACCCAGTCTGCTCCTTCCAGGACGATTTCCAAGAGTTTGAAATGATAGACGATGAAGATGAGGACGAGGAGGAGGAGGAGGAGGAAGATGAAGAGGTTGACCCAGATGCACCCCCGTCACCCTCTGCGTCCCCTCCTTCTTCCCCTACTCTTGGCACAATAAAGAGCAGACCCACCACACTGAACCTCACCGCTGATGTGTCGCAGGTAGGCAGCCCGAAGCTCTGGTTCTAAACACACACTGAACACGGATTATATATAGTTCTCAGTCTATGTAAAGATATCGCTCAGCTTCATTGAATACACCTCTCTCCTCTCATTAGGATTCGCTGAATAACAACAGCAGTTTGTCCCCAAAGAAAGGAAGCTGGCAGGACTCGTTACGCAACCCAGCCTCACAGGGTAAGCACTTCTGGGGTTTTTTGTGGACACATTTTGATTGCATTTGTTTGTCGGCCTACCGCACATTATACCTCAGGAAAGGTTGCTTCCCATTTTGGGCTGAGGTTTTCCTGTGCTAACTCTTTCAAGAAATAAGCAAGATAATCACTGTCAGAATTAATATACTTGTCGCTGTTATTATGGTCCAACAGAGTGTTTTCATGTGTTACATGATGTATTTTACCCAACACTAACTTATTTGTCTGTACAACACTGAATGAGCTAGGGGTGTCCCCACTATGGGCAGCATTGCAGTGGTTAGTACTGTCGCTAACAATAAGAGCGTTTCTTTGTGGAGGGCTGCGGCTTCTGCCCACAAGCCAAAATTGGATGTAAAATAATAATATAGGTGAATTGCTTACTCTAAATTGTCCATAGGTGTGAATGTGAGCATGAATGGTTGTTTGTGTTACGTTTCAGCAAAAGTATTCACGGCATGAGGATCCAATGCAGACACTAAACAGAGAGGAGGAGATAGCAGTCCAATGATTTAATTAAACTCAAAAAGCTCTTCGGCAAACTGTGTCCATAAACAAACAAAAGATCAAAAACTAAAGTCCAACAGGCAGGCAGGTCAGACAAATAATTAAAAAAAAAGTACTAAACGGTAAATCCAAAGCAAGACAAAACAAGGTATATCCAGCAGGCAAGCAAGAGTCCAATGAACAGAAAACTTAATGTACACTGAACATGAGAAAGCACAAAGGGATGACGAGGGGAACCACATGGCTTGAATCCACATGACATGACACAACAAGCTAACAAAGAGGGCAGGAAACACACTGACTAAATACAGAGAGGTAATGAGAGGAGATAGGAAACAGGTGGCACAGGGAGGAGGTTACAATCAGAGACAGGTGGCAATGATCAGACAATCAAAAAGGAGGAAAAAATGAAGAGGGAAAACTTAAAGGGGAAGACATAAGGAGGACATAAAGCATAGGACATGAGATGGAGAACTAAAGTTACAAAATAAAACAGGAAATAGCAACTTAAACACAGAACCATGAGAGTTTGTCTTTCTATGTATCTGCCCTGTGATGAACTGGCAACCTGTCCAGGGTGTGCCTTGCCTCAATGTCAGCTGAGATAGGTTCCAGCTCCCGTGACCCTGCAAAGGATAAGCAGTTATAGTGGATGGATGGATGGATGAATGGGTCGACTGATAGATAGATAGATGTCCCCATCACCTATCTTCCCTATCCAAGCTATTTAATGTTAAGTATCATCTGAAATTGGGTCTCATGCAGTATGTAGGAACAAAATTAATTTGAAATGCTTTCGTTCAACAGCTGTTCTGCATGAAAATATCTTGTATCAGAGCTTTCCTTAAAAGATTTTGTACAATATAATATAATGCAGATTACACAATCAGAAAATACTTATTCTGTTTCTCCAGGTCGTCTGTCTCCAACCCATTCATGTCTGGAGGATGGCAGCCATGTGACAGGCCATTGTCCAGCATCTCAAGTTTTACAGGCACCAGGCCCTCAGAGCAAAGGTACTCCATCGACACAGGCAGGGGAGGGCGGGAACCCCCAGTCCCCTCACAGGCCCCTCCTTTGTGACATGGAGGGCAACAGGCGCGAGAGACTCGAATACGGTAACAAAAAGGCCAACCCAGCAACATCACATCAACATCACCAACAACACATTAACGTCAGTGTTGTGCCGTGCTGTGATGTGAAATGAAGTGATGTGAATTTGAATTGTTCAGTAATATATACATGTTCACCAAAACAATATCATGTTGATTTCTTTTAAAAAAAACTTGTACTTTTCTACTTTCAAAAATCAAACTCTTGTGTTTTATATAAAGGATTTGTTGAACTTGCTCATCCTACATCCTTTTTTTAAACTCAACTCAATACAAATACATGCATCTTGAAGATCCCTTTCTTTATATCTTCTCTTTTTGATTTTCCAAATTTCCCTTCCCCTTGAAATGTCTATGTGGTGTCTTCTTTCTCTTTTATAAATTCTCTGCATCATCCACTTTATAATCCTCTTTGTCATATTCACAGGCTCATTTGGTCAACACAACAAGTCCCACCTTTGCCCTGGAAATGTTACTGAGCCAAAGGCAGACCATTCAATCCAGCCGGTAAGGACACCATCCATAGACGAGCAGTCTCAGTGTTCAGACACAGAGGTGGACCATGACCTCAACAGTGACCATAGCCACAAACACTTAAACCGGCGTGCCACCGACACCTACACAATCGCCAGCGAGTCAGGTATGGAGCCGGAAAACAACCTAGACCCAGATGGAACCAGTCACTGCTTGTCATCCACTGCACCTATAGGAGCCAATGATGGTTCTGATACACCCTTGTCTGATGAGGAGCTGGAGAAGGACTTTGAAGTGGAGTTCATGTGTAAGGAGACCTACGATATGGTGCATAAGGAGAATAAGTCATCATACGTGGAATTCCCCTCCATTGAACCCTCTGAGCTCTGCTCCTTCTCCAGCTATGTGTCCTCCAGCCGCTCAGATGCTCTAGATCAGTCCAACAGTTTAAATGCACCAGCTTCTACCATTGGGGCAGCAGCTAATGACTCCACCTCTCCATCATCAGACCCAGGGATAGCTGATATGAACCAGCAAGGTTACTTGACTTCAGACCAGGACAAGGACCTCAGCTCTCCCGGCTCTGACTCTGACGTTGAAGGGGAGCTGGAAGCAGCGTTTGGCTGTGGGGGTCATGTGGTCTCCAACATGATCTCTTCTATATCAGAGACAGAGCTAGACCTGACCAGTGATGACAGTAGCAGTGGACGCTCGTCTCACCTCACCAACTCCATTGAGGAGGCCAGCTCACCTACATCAGACCAGGAACTGGATCCAGACACAGAGTTAGAGCAGGACAGTGGCATTGTGGGACTCAAAGCATCTTTACTTCTGGGTGGGCCTGACCCAATTAAGGAAGGGTTCCCTCTACCCTCTCCGTCTCCCCTACCCTCACCCACTATTGCTACGCCATCCCCTGTTGACTCATCCATCTTCCCTCCTGAGGCCTACAATGATGGTCAAGCTCAGATGGGGCGGCAGAATGTGGATGATGAGCAGTCCTGTGAGCATCAGGCTGATCCAGATGAGACTCTGCCTCCAGCCCAACGCTGTGAGGACAGCCTGTCCAGACAGATGGTGTTACAGATAGAACCAGACCACAGTCTAGAGAGCTTTAAGCGTTCCTTCTATCTGCCAGTGGGACCCAGGCTGATGCCCAATGCAGACGAATATGATGGAACCAGTGAGGGAGACTCAGAATCAGAAAGTGAAGATGACCTGAGTGAGAACTCAGATTCCCCCTGGCTGCTCAGCAACCTGGTCAACAGGATGATCTCAGAGGGCTCATACCCAATCAGTTGTCCCGAGGAGTGCTTCAAGCGGAAGGTGTCTGTGTCTGACACTATCTCGCCATCCTCAGACATCGGAGAGGGAGATGGTTTCAATGATGAGGACCATGAGGACCAAGAGAAGAGAACAGGAAGTGAGGAATCAGAGGAGAAAGAGAAGGAGGGTGAAGGCTACAGAAAGGATAGGATGGAGTCAGGAGAGGAGAGGAAGCATGTGGTATCTTCAAAAGAAGGAGCAGTGATAAATCCTTGTCTCTATATGAACAACCCTACCAGTGACACCATAAGCCCTCTGACTTTTGAGCACTGTGCAAACAACGGGAGGGGAGCCACAGATTTCACCTCCTTGAATCACACTAGAGACTCTGAAAAGAATTTGAAAGACAAACCATCTAAGAATGCCAGGAGACAGGTGGAAGAGGAGGAGCCCAATAATGACTTGATGATGTTAGAGGGTAGGAAAGATCTGGACTCCCCAAGCCTCAGTGAGAGTGTGGTCAGCGACAAAGACGAAGGACGAGAGACTGATCACAGACCAACAAGCCGTTCCTCTGCCTCTCTTGAGCGTATCACAGAGGTTAAAAACAGTCTGACACTGGACATACCCACCACCCAGACTAACCGTTGCTTCAGCCTCACCTATTCCACAGATAATGACGAAGAGGAGGAGGATGACGGGGACTCTTATCCATTCCTGGGGGGCTTGAGGAAGCAGTCCTACAGGGGTAGTGACCTAGAGCTTGACAGTTCACCACCTATTGATTCTAGTGTGCAAAACTATCCCTTTTCTGAACATGACCTCCCACTGTGTGAGAAAGACCTGGCTCTGAGACAACCGAATGAAGATGATGGATTGGCCTATGACTCCATGAAGTACACGCTAGTGGTGGATGAGAATACTAAGCTGGAACTAGTCAGCCTCAGAAGGTATGCTCTGACATTAATAACATATGTGTGAAAGCTAATGATAAAATTGAGTAGGTATCTGTATTTAATGATTTTTTAAAAATTATACACTTAATGTAGGATGGATGTTTTGGTGGCACATAAAGCAGTCTTTCAGCACTGGTGGCTTTCTAGCACTAAACTGAGATTTAAATCAGCACATCTTGTCCTCTAAGGTGCACCTCCGTTCTGAGTGATGACAGTGAGCTCTCCACACTATGTGACGAGGAGCCTTTGGGAACGGGAGTGGTGAGCTATGGTTGTGATGAGGAGGAAGTGAGACCAGAACTTCTCAGTTCCTCTGAAGACTCCTCCCCTGAGGCTGACCTCCCATTCTCCAAGAAGTTCCTCAATGTGTTTGTCAACAGCACGTCCCGCTCCTCCAGTAAGTTGCACCCGAGGCAATACAGACACTCTCAGATATGTGTGTTGAGGAATTAAAGGAATAGTTCAACATCTCAGGAAATAAACATGTATATCATGTTATATCTACTGCATATCTTGAAACTGCCATCAGGAGATGGTTTACTTAACATAGTGTTAAGACTGGAAAGCAGGGGGAAACAGCCATCATGGCTCTGTCCAAAAGTAAGGGCCTCCAAATGATTATATACAAAACCAAACCAGTCTGCCAACTGTCTCCCAAGAGGCCCACGCAGGACCTGTGGGACATAGACATCCATACATCTTCAAACATACAT
Organism: Chaunax sp. Z400; assembly: GCA_037577475.1. Taxonomy (NCBI): domain Eukaryota; kingdom Metazoa; phylum Chordata; class Actinopteri; order Lophiiformes; family Chaunacidae; genus Chaunax; species Chaunax sp. Z400. The sequence goes on from CM075186.1 coordinate 16,313,594, forward strand.
CATCAATCAGTGCTCTTTCTTCAAGATTTATATCCCTAATGAAGAGGAATTTGCCTAATAAAAGGCTTATTACAAAGGCTTTCATTACCATGTTGTTTGTGACAAATCCAATTAGCTCCTGTTTAGACTTTGTCACATAAAGTTTACACGAGATGTTCCCCTAACAAATAAGAGGAATGCATTTGGATGTTTAGCTATCAATTTTATTTGAAGAATCTTTTCAAGGCAATTTAAAGTGTTGTCCGTTTGCCACATAGGTACAGAATCCTTTGGACTTTTCTCCTGTACCATCAATGGAGAGGAAAGAGACCAGACACACAGGGCAGTGTACAGGTAAGACAACATACAAATAAATGACTGCAAAATTAATTTATGTCAATTTTGGAAACGGTATTGTGGAATGAATTGTGAATGCCATTCGCTTCAAATTTCACAGGACTATTTTGTGTCTGGGGGGAAAAATCCTTATGTAGATAAGCAAAACATATGTCTTCAAGTCTTCATGGTTTTCATATATATTATTTTATTTTCATATTTATTTATTTATTATATTATTTATTATATTAAACGCTTATTTATTTTCGATACTTTAAAAAAAAACTGCCTTTAAAGTTCTCTAACAAGATCTGTTTACACTTTAGGTTAATTCCTCAGCTCCAGTTTTTATTGTTCTGTGAGAGTCATGCAGATATAGTGAATTGCTAATTATGTTAGGGAGGAAGGCAGATATAGAAATTACAGTTGTGCTTGAGAGCTGCAGGGTGGCCAGTAATTGCCACATCAGCCATTACCACATATTGTGCATGTATAATTGTGCATTTGCAGTCCTCCTTAAGAAAGTGTGTCCCCACCTTTAGAGCTCTTGGTCTCTCCCTCCACTCGTTGTTTCAGTGTCAGCTGTTTCATTACTCCTCTGCTGCACAGTGGAAATCACCTGGAAACCCGATATATGCGTCATGATCAAATGAGCTTTTTTGTCCACTTTTCTGCTGCTCTCTGCAGGTTCATTCCCAGACATGCAGATGAACTGGAGCTAGATGTGGATGACCCATTATATGTAGAGGAAGAAGAGGATGACTACTGGTACCGAGGCTATAACATGCGGACAGGCGAGAGGGGCATCTTTCCTGCCTTCTATGCTCATGAGGTCATAGGCCAATCTAAGGAGTTGTTGGGTGAGTTGAGAGAGATGATCCTCTCTCTTCTCTCATTGTGAATGCTAGAAGAATCACATGTTCTCTATTTATGTCCACATTACACATGATAGGCATGAAAAGAAATCCCGCATGGATGGAAACGTTCAGCGTTCAGTTTTTGGGGTCCGTTGAGGTACCTTATCACCAAGGCAACGGCATTCTCTGCGCTGCCATGCAGAAGGTAAACAAAGTGGAAAAAAGTAAGACGCATGTACAGTTACACAAAACAGACACAAGCAAGTATGCTATGCTGTATGAACAACTAAAGCATATTCATGAATAAAACTTTCTGTCTGTTAGATTGCACTATCGAGGAAACGGACAGTACATGTGCGACCTCCTTCTCTTTGTGAGTTGGAGATTAGCTTGCAAGGAGTGAAACTGATCATGAGCCTGGAGGATGAATATGACACACTTGATGAGGTATGGGCAGATAAATAAATGAATCAGTAAAGACAATAGGAAATATTACATCACTGATTTAAATCAACACTTTTTCTTTCTCTGCATTTCTGTCCGTCTTAAGTATGACAGATGTAGCCACTTCTTCCAAATGAAGAACATCTCGTTCTGTGGATGCCATCCGAGGAACAACTGGTAAACTAACATACTGGTCCACTGCCTTTCATGCTCCCACTGCACAGTGTCAAATTTGACTGATCTCATTCCAATGTTTTCTTCTCTCTGCAGCTACTTTGGTTTCATTACGAAGCACCCGATGCTGAACAGATTTGCTTGTCACGTGTTTGTATCCCAGGAGTCCATGCGACCTGTTGCGGAGTCGGTTGGGTGAGTCCAAATCCTCTATTTATAAAAAAATATATGCCATGTCTGATTCGGCATATTTACTCTACTTAAACCCCCCCCAAAAAAAAGGTCAACATGCTAAAAATGCAAATTCTTTGTAAGCCCCTGTGTGCATGTGTAAGGTAAAATAGGGATTGCAGGCTAAGTGATGTCTGAATCAGCCATAATGAGCTATAATAATTAAAAATACAGATAATTCACTGGTGTTCTGTTCTGTTCTGTCTGTGGAATAGACCCGGGTCATATCTCATGAAAACCGTTTTGACGTAGATTGCTTAACTAAGCCATATTTGCCTGAGCATGGTAGGTTGGTTCCTCAAAGCTGGTAGATTGATCATTACTCATGTATCTTGCTGTCACCTGTCTGTCTTTTTGTGCAGACGAGCCTTCCAGGAGTACTACCAGGAGCATCTGGAGTACGCCTGCCCCATCGAAGACATCTACCTGGAATGAGATGTATTGCCATGACAACCACCTTCTTTCTCCACAACTTATGTGTGTTCATTGAGTTTGCCACCAGAGGGCACAGTCAGTGGGGTTTTCTCTCCATTGTAAAATACTGTACTATTCTCTCGCCTTCTGAAATTGGGATCTTCATTTCTACAGTATGCTAGGCATCTGGCTGATTTCATTCATCTCTCTCTGTTTATTTCCATCATCTTGGTGGATTGATTGCCTGTTTCTTTGATCTTTTTCTATACTATAAAAGACACTGAGCACCTGTTTATTTAAAGGTTCCTCTTTTGAGATGAAAACAATATGCCTACTACTTCTATTTCACTTTTCAATGCATGGCTAGTAGGGTTACTGCACACAGACACACCGAGACATATCTGACTGAATGGCAAGCAGCTCAACAATCTGTAAGAGAACGCTGTAGGATCAAGAAGGTGGCATTTAATTAAGTGTAAATATGTATTTGTTCAATAGTGACAGACTGCTAATTTGATTTCTACTGATAGTGACATTGGAGCAAGTAGAGAGAGTACAGTGAACTGTCCTTGGTCCAAGCTTACCCCTGTGTCCGTACAAGACGTAGTGTGTGTTGTAAATAAGTGTATAGAAAGTAGACATACAGGCGCCTCATCCGGACTAATTAAGAAACACTCACAGCCAAGACAGATGGAGGGGACTTTGTTTTGTTGTGGGTAATACAGACTCCCTCTGACAGGAATAAGGGAAGGTGTAAGAGATTTGAGATTTATAATGACTTGGAATGAATTCTGGGTATCTTCGGCCCTTGCTTTGATTAAGTGCAGTAGCTGTCAGCACATTTGGATGAAACGACAGAACCATTTAACTTTTGCTCAGTCTGCAAAGACTGTGGGGAGCTTTCACAGGAAATCATTCAACTGTTAAAATCATAGATCACTGTATGCTTTGCTATGATTGATGTACTTTTTGGGTCAAAGAAAGCAAAGGCCCTCTGAAAAGCCATATTCTACCACCTCTGACCTCTGGTTTTTAGCGACGTCCTAGTCTCCATTTTCTTTTGACTTGCCAGTTTCAATGAGGGAAAGAGAGAGACTGGGTTGACTGGTAGCCACATGTCAGAAATGCTGTATTGCAGTGTGCTTACTGTACAGTGAGAATGTCCTGCTAATACTTGGTCCTGGTATCACAATGTAATCAAACCTTTTATAAAGCATTAAAAGGGAGGTTTTATAGTTCGTCTTTTTTAAGTACGATGGATAGAAGGGATGGCCACATGTTCCCACATTTATTTACTGCTTTTAATCTGGTCAAAGTTCAAAGCATCATTCGCATATTACACAATAGCCTGCTCTGGGATTATTGTAGCATACACACATTTTAGAGACTAGCACCAAATGTAGGGAAGGGTGTGTATTTAAAAATAATGTGCTCACTTGGACTAATGTCAGGCTTTGAGGTTCACCACCTCAGCCATCCTTATCGTTTGAGATACAGTTTAGCATCTTGTTCTGCTGCTGTCAGTCATAGTCCAGAAGAACAAACACCTCAGATCTGCAGGATTTCAGCGCTCACTGAATGTTGATGTGGCAGGAGGGAGGTAGGATGTTATTTACATATGTATGTATCGCTGTCAGTTAGATCATGTATATATACAATAGCAAATCTAAGATAGTGCTGTGTCCTTTATGTTGAGTATGTTATGAAATGAATATGTACAATAAAAACAAAGAAAAAAAGATCACAACCTGACAAAAACCCCTATAAAGAAAAACACATAAAAATTTGTGATCTGCAATAATTTGAGTGTCTTACGTTTCTACACAAGAGGTTAACTCTGTATCTGTCACCAGGTTGCATTTGCGTTCCTGCCAACTCCATAATTCTCTACAGACAGGCTTCAGCAGCACATAGGGCACATTTGTAATGTGACAACATAAGTGTGTGACACACCAGACTAACAACCAATCTGCCGTTAGAGCTAAATAGTGATCAAACGAGCCGCTACTGGAAAATTATTATTGTCTTGCCGATTATAGTAATCGCCTTTGAGCTCCAACAGAGTAACCAATCACTGATCTTTTCATCTGTTTGCTTTTGATTATGTTTTCTAACTTGTTACAGCCGAGTTAAAAATCCTTCTTTCCACACAGCTACACAAAAACCACCTCTGGATGATCTAGTCCCATATAGCCGCTGAGAGTTAAACCAAACTTTTGACTTTATTACATAAAAAAACTCTTCACTGTATACTTAGAGCAAAACAGTATGTGACAGAACAAACATATCCTATCTTGTATCTTTAAAAACAAGGACTTGTAAAATTCCAGGGAAAAACATAAAAAAAATGACAAAAAAAAAATCACTCTGCCTTGTCATGGATTTGGTCTTATGAATAAAATATATGCTTGATGTCTGAAACTTTCATTGTCTTTGTTGTTGTTTTTCAGATCTAGTTTTGATTGTTTGTGTGAGTTAAATATATTGCAAAGCATTTTCACCTGAGAATTTATGCATTCATTCCATGTTTTCCGATTTTAGGGATAAAACATGTGATCTTACAGAACAAGTGAGGAAATATACAGTATAATGTTATACATTAGCTCTAAATATGGTCAGTACTACTAGTGAGAAAATCATCTCCTTACAGACTGCAATAATTCTTTTCAGCATGATCAGTGTAGCTGTACACCCGCAAGTAGCAAAGCGTGATATAATTTCAAAATCCACATATCTTGTGCGTTCAGACAGCAATCTAGAGGTAAAATCAGTGCAACCTTCCTCACACTGTCATCATTAGCAGTTGTGAGAATTTTTCCAATCAACAATGGCAACAGCTAGGCTTGGGGCTACAATCAGGATTGCAGCAAGGCTCCAGTCTCGGGTCCACTCCTTTTGACATCTGGCTCTCTCCAAACACCATGGAGGCTTCAAACTGCTCCTTGACTTTCTTGATTCTCTCCAGCAGTGCTTGGAGGTCAGGCTTACCCTCCAGTGAGAGAGGGTAGTGCTCCGAGGGGTCAGCCTCCAGGTCAAAAAGGAGAGGAGGGTCGTGGGCCATGAGGCCTGCTAAGCAGGCTTGGTCTGGGGTAGTACCGCTGTGGGTAGCACCTGATGCACAAACATGGACAAGCAGGAATCAGAAACATCTCAGTACTGACTATGTGATTTGACTTCATCTTGATTTAAAGAATTGTGCCATGAAACCTAAAAAAACAAAATAGCTTTAATTGTTCTCTAGTCTCGGTTGGCTGCTTCTCCACCTTGAGTTTTATTTTGGACAATAATCTTATGTTTTAATGTGCCGTACCCCTAAACGTCTGGTTTTATCCTGGAATTTTAGACCTTTTATCAGTCGTTATGTTAAAATATGACAGAGTTCTTATTCTCTGTGATTATATTATCCACACTTGTTGCCCCTCTTCCTCACTTCCTTCTGATTTTATCAAACTTTTAGATTATTTTAATTTGACTCAACATGTGAAGCAGCCTAGCCGTGACAAAGGACACACCTTTTACCTTGTGCTCTCTCTTGGTTTCTGTGTGGATGTGGATGATGTGAATTTGGTTGATTTTGTCATGTCAGTTCATAATGCAGTGCTGCTCCAGGTTCCCCCCGCCGATCCACTCCTACCCCCTCAGTTCACTCTCTGTTCTCACATCTAGTTAGTCAGTTGAATTCTGGTTCCTCTGATGCATCCTGCATTATGTACTGCTTCACTGGCATCAAAAAGTGGATGTCCAAAAACTCCCTGCGACTAAATGACTTCAAATCAACGGTTATTGTAACCCAGCACAAGCAGCATTATTAATCTCTCCACTCTGGGTGCCTTATCCAATAATGTTCAGAAAGAGGCCCGAAACCTCAGAGTTGTTTTTGACTCTCAATAGTCATTTGACACTCAGGAGACTAAAGTAGTGCATTCATGCTTTGCTCAACAGAGACAGCTAAAGAAAGTCAGGTCATTCCCCTCGTCTGCAGATTTATTAAAAGGTCATCCATGCTTTCATGTCTTCCAGACTAAACTATTGCAATGCACCTATTCTGATATTAGTAGGTGAAACATCTAAAGACTGCAGCTGATCAAAAACATTGCTGGGCTTCCAACACATACTAAGAGAAACAACCACATCACACCAGTCCTTGCTGCCCTCCTCTGGCTACCTGTGAGTCACAGAATTGAGTTTAAGGTTTTACTCCTTGTTTTTAAAGCCTCGAATGGTCTGCCTCTTGCTTATAACTGCAATCTTCTTACTCCCTATGAGCCTGACCGCTGCTAGAGATCTTCCTCCTGCAAATGGTTCCCAATTCTCAGCTTGTCACCAATGGAGACCAGGCCTTTGCTGTCTGAGCCCCTCAGATGTGGAACTCCCTGCCTGGAGATCTCGGACAGGCAAACTCAGGATATGCCTTTAAATATTTTCTTAAAACTCACTTTTATCTCATGGCATTTTATTAACTGATTGGATCTGTTTTTAATTATTTAAATAATTCTTTTTATCTTCTTAAGATTTTAAAGTTGCATCATTTAATTATGTTTTAATGTATTATTTATTTTAATGTGTAAGTTATTATTATAATGATTATTACAGTACCTCTTGTATAGAAGTGGGCCTTGTACTTCCCTAACCTAAGAGCAAACAGGCCATACGTCTCACTGGGATCAGTGGGGTAGAACATCATTGTCTCCCTTTTACTCTGCAAAAAAAGGATTAAACATAAGAATGCACACATTGGCTTGATTTTAACATTATTTCAATTTCTACACAGTGTGAGGCATGATGTCACTACCTTCCCTCGGTTGACAAGGATTTCTGTCATATCAACCCCATCCAGTATCACCTGGGGTAGTTTGGCTCCTGCCAGACTTGTGATGGTGGGGAGGATATCTAGAGTACTAGCCATCTCATGAGTCACACCTTAAGACATGCATAAAGAAAAAGAGCAAGCAGCAGCAGCAATAAGTGAAAGGTTATGAGTAAATGGGTTTGCATGTGTTGTATTTCAGTGTTTATTTTCATACTGCAATCAAAAAAGACCAGTTCCAGTTACCTGGAATCTGAAAAATCTACATAAGATATGGAAAATTATTAGTATGATCTTTGAAGAGGAAAAGATTTATTTAAACACTTGATCTACAGTAGTAAGTGTAGAAAACTTTAGGGTGATAGATCATTTTTTAGACTTTTTGTGCACATGACTATGGTGTCCTAACCTGGCCTGATGGTCCCTGGCCAGAAGGCAATGGCTGGCTCTCTCATGCCCCCCTCATATGTGGTGCCTTTTCCACATCTCAGCAGCCCAGCATTACCTCCACGGGACATACGCATCAGTGAGGGCCTACACATTGGAACAGGAATAACACCATTAGATGAAAGACAATGAATAAATAAGACAAGAAGAAATCAGGTGTAAAAGAGGGTAAAGACATAATGCAACATGACCTTTGAACACAGCAAACACACTACAGTACCAAAGCTATTGGGGAGAGAAATTAAAATAAAAATATTCAATAAACCAGGACAAAAACCAACCCATTGTCTGAAGTGAAGAAGACCAGTGTGTTGTTGATCACTCCTGTCTTCTCCAGGGTTCTCATTAGTTTTCCTATTGTGCTGTCAAGTTCAAACAAAGCATCTCCAAATGGACCCCTTAAAGACTTCCCAGCTGCCTCTGGACCTGCAAACTGGGGGTAGTGGGTGTGCTGTAGAAGGAAGAAGGTGCAATTAATGTAGTATTTTCTGTGTATCAGCTTTTCAATTAACCTTAAAATAGTCAACTTCTTTCATGCATTATTGTTATTATTCAGCATTTAAAGTTGACTATCTGTTTACTCACTGTTTTTATTGCTTACATGTGAAGGATAGTAGAGGAAGAAAGGTTGTTTTTTATTGGCTGATGTGATAATGAAATTGGTTGCAAAGTCACTGTAAGCTCTTTCCAGTTTGAGGAAGTTCACTGGTTGCTGCATGATGACCTCATTGTGCATTAATGGGACAGTTACAGTGTCAAGATCACACATCCCAAAACACTTCACATCTGGAGGGAAACAAGTCAGGTTATGACAGGGGCCCTGGGAAAGATAGAGACAGATGAACAAACATTTAAAAAGATATTGTAGAACAAATACTGCTTTTTACAAATATCACAGTTTACATTTCAAATCTTTTAACCATTTGTGAAACTCAGTTTGGAGTACAATTCCAAGACACTGACCATGTCGTGAGAGTAGGGGATGCCCAGGTACTGGTCAAACCCCTGATTGGTTGGCAGAAACATCCCGATGGCCCCAAGTCCAAGGTGCCACTTCCCCATGGCAGCAGTAGCATAGCCCAGAGGTTTTAACACTTCAGCGATGGTGGTCTCATTCAGAGGAAGACCACCGATAGAGCCTGGATACAAAACTCCTGGGTAGATACCTGAGCGGGTCTGATAGCGCCCCGTCAACAATGATGCCCTGGAAAACAATCAACACAAATCAAGGCTATAATTAAATGTGGACACTAGAAGGTTGGGTTGTCATGTTGTGTAACATATAAAGTGTTTGTAAAACATGAATGAAATAGTCTAAACATTTAGTAATTCACATGTTACTTATTTACAAATCTCAGAACTTGGAGATATTCTTCATTGTGAACCAGTTGATGTTAATATGTTAATAAGTATTTGCAACTGTGAGCAAATTCCAAACAGATAAACAAGGTGTGACTGAACCTTGAAATGTGTCATTTGGCAGAAAAGGACACTTTCTTACTTTTGCAGTAGAGAAACAGAAACACTACCACAGTTATTATTGCAGTGTATGAAAGTAAGAATATTTTAATTCAACATGTAGAAGAGTTGATCCCTACAACAGGTTATTTGTGAACATCAAAGACATAATTTTGGAATTGGAGACCAGTGCAGTTTGCAGGTTACAGGCCTGGGATTGCATGACACCTTATTCTGATTTTCAAGCGCTACTGCACAGATTACCAAACAAATAAATCTCTGCATTGATTTGAATGACAGAAATTGGTGCAAAGCTATTATGAACCCTTTGTTTACGGTTATGAGCTGTGTATTACGTCACAACTCTTAGGCATGGCTGACTGACAAAGTACCCATATGGCCCCGGTCGAGAAATTCTCGAAACAAATCTGTTAAAAACAGAATATTACCATTCTCGTCAGTCTGCTGTTGATTAGTTGGTTCAATCATTTGCTGTAAGGTATGTTGTATTTAACGCGAGTTTCGTCATTTTAAAGTGAACGGAAGACAAGACATAAAATTACAGGCGTGAAGTCATATTTCTTCTTCTCACACACAGACATTAAGTTCAAAAGTCTTGCATGAATTACAGACAGATACCTGGACGGGCTACAGACAGGGCAGGTGCTGTAGAAGTCTGTGAACCGGAGACCTCCCGCTGCCAAACGGTCCAGATTTGGAGTGAGTGAACTGGGGTGTCCATAAGCCCGCACGTCCCCGTAACCCAAGTCGTCTGCGAAAAGGAGGACGAAATTCGGCGGCGAAGCCGAGCACGTACAAACAATTAAAATGTTCACAAATAAGATGCGGGTGTAGTCCATTCTGCTTGCGAATTTAAGAATCATGCTACGACGCCGCTGTGAAACCGCCCAATTCCTGTTCTAGTTGCCTTACCCTGACATTGTTAACCTAGCCCTAATTTAAACCAATCATCATCCCTCATTGCTAAATCTATCCAACCCAACCAACCAAGGAAACGAGTACTAGCAAATCATAAACAGAGTCGGTAAGTTGTGACTACAATCGTAGGTAGATTCGAGATTCGTATTCCGTTCCGCGTTCGAGTGACGTTTCAAAACAAAGTGTCACATGCTGGCTGTCGCATACGGATGACGTTACCCACAGCCAGGAAATGTACAGATTAGAGGAACCAGACACTCCGCCTCTAAACATATATCCATTTGACTTACACTAATAACAAATATTGATTGTGAAATATTAATGGATGTAGATACTTTTAATCGGTCAGAGTCTAAAGCAAACCTTTAATGCAAATGTTGATACATTTGATACTCTCAGACACCCGCCATACTTTAGTTTATGTGGTCAATGCAAATGTAGGTGCATGTTTGTTCTCCTGTAACATGACATATTGACATACTGACACCTTTTGACACATTAACATTTTTTCCTAGAATTTCTTTCAAACTTTCTTCAAAAAGTTTGGTTACATATGGCACCATAACCTTGGGCTGAATGTGATAAAGTTAAATAATGATAGCTTTTATAAATATGTAATTACCACAGATGTATCATACTGGATAAATTTGAAAATGTTTGACAAATGTTTGCATTTACCTATGGTTAAGGTGTATTTATTAAACACAGCACTTGTAGCCAATGTATCAAAGCAATTTTCTTCACAATTGACTATTTTAAAAAGCACTTCATACCAGTGGTGATATTGACACCGTTTCTTAGCGTGTTGACACATTATATTATACAAGCAGCACATTATTGATCTTCCAAGCCCTTCACTATTATAAAATAAAACTACAGGGAAACAAGGCAGCACTCCAATCCTGTCCTACAATGAAACCTGAAAGTAGAAACTAATTAAAACTCAACAACATTCAGAGAGTGCAAACCACCACCAAGACAGCTCAGTTTCCCCATTATGTCAATGCACCTAAAAGCAATAGTCCCATGATGGTTTGACCCTCATAATATGACTTCCTGACTATGAAAACCTACCACTAGAATTTAGGAATCACATTGGTATCATTACTGGTATGATAGTTATTCAAGAAAAAGGGTATTGTGCTTTCTCTCAAAAAACCTTCAAAGAAATTTGACACAGAAGTGAATCAGCACAGTTTCAGCTACAATTTTATCTTGGCTCACGTCTGCAGCATTATTGTTATCTCACGATAGATCATTTTCTATGAGCCCTATATATTTATATAAATTGGATCACGAGATCTGATATACGTATTCTTTGGATCGAGATCATGTGAGAGTATTAATAGTGAGAAAATAATCTCCTCACTGTGGAACCAGATTGCTTGCAATAATTCCGTTCAGTAAGAACAGTAAAGCATAGCTCTACACCCGCAAGTAGCAATGCATCACATAATTACAAAATTCACGTCACATCTTGTGCAGTCAGAAATCAATCTTGATGCAAAATCAGTGAAACCTTCCTCACATTGCATACATATCAACCCTTACAGAACACCTGTAAGCCTTAGAGACTTCATGCATTTCAAACAACATAGTTAATTTGTGGATATGAATCTTGTGATTTTCTTTCTATTTCTATTATTCAACAAATTTTTGCTACTTTTGGGTTTTTTTGGGAAAATCTTAAGGATTTTCAATACAAGTCTTAGAGGTGAGCATTCGATGAGGTTGACATGTATGCATTGTCATAATTAGCAGTGATGACTGTGTGATAATTTTTCCTATCAACACTGGCAACAGCTAGGCTTGGGGCGACAATCAGGATTGCAGCAAGGCTCCAGGTTTGGGTCTTTTCCTTTAGACATTTGGCTCTCTCCAAACACCATGGAGGCTTCAAACTGCTCCTTGACTTTCTTGATTCTCTCCAGCAGTGCTTGGAGGTCAGGCTTACCCTGCAGTGAGAGAGGGTAGTGCTCCGAGGGGTCAGCCTCCAGGTCAAAAAGGAGAGGAGGGTCGTGGGCCTTGAGGCCTGCTAAGCAGGCTTGGTCTGGGGTAGTACCGCTGTGGGTAGCACCTGATGCACAAACATGGACAAGCAGGAATCAGAAACATCTCAGTACTGACTATGTGATTTGACTTCATCTTGATTTAAAGAATTGTGCCATGAAACCTAAAAAACCAAAATAGCTTTAATTGTTCTCGGTTGGCTGCTTCTCCACCTTTCAGTGTCTGAGTTTTATTTTGGACAATAAACTGCCTATCTTATGTTTTAATGTGCCGTACCCCTAAACGTCTGGTTTTATCCTGGAATTTTAGACCTTTTATCAGTCGTTATGTTAAAATATGACAGAGTTCTTATTCTCTGTGATTATATTATCCACACTTGTTGCCCCTCTTCCTCACTTCCTTCTGATTTTATCAACCTTTTAGATTATTTTAATTTGACTCAACATGTGAAGCAGCCTAGCCGTGACAAAGGACACACCTTTTACCTTGTGCTCTCTCTTGGTTTCTGTGTGGATGTGGATGATGTGAATTTGGTTGATTTTGTCATGTCAGTTCATAATGCAGTGCTGCTCCAGGTTCCCCCCGCCGATCCACTCCTACCCCCTCAGTTCACTCTCTGTTCTCACATCTAGTTAGTCAGTTGAATTCTGGTTCCTCTGATGCATCCTGCATTATGTACTGCTTCACTGGCATCAAAAAGTGGATGTCCAAAAACTCCCTGCGACTAAATGACTTCAAATCAACGGTTATTGTAACCCAGCACAAGCAGCATTATTAATCTCTCCACTCTGGGTGCCTTATCCAATAATGTTCAGAAAGAGGCCCGAAACCTCAGAGTTGTTTTTGACTCTCAATAGTCATTTGACACTCAGGAGACTAAAGTAGTGCATTCATGCTTTGCTCAACAGAGACGGCTAAAGAAAGTCAGGTCATTCCCCTCGTCTGCAGATTTATTAAAAGGTCATCCATGCTTTCATGTCTTCCAGACTAAACTATTGCAATGCACCTATTCTGATATTAGTAGGTGAAACATCCAAAGACTGCAGCTGATCAAAAACATTGCTGGGCTTCCAACACATACTAAGAGAAACAACCACATCACACCAGTTCTTGCTGCCCTCCTCTGGCTACCTGTGAGTCACAGAATTGAGTTTAAGGTTTTACTCCTTGTTTTTAAAGCCTCGAATGGTCTGCCTCTTGCTTATAACTGCAATCTTCTTACTCCCTATGAGCCTGACCGCTGCTAGAGATCTTCCTCCTGCAAATGGTTCCCAATTCTCAGCTTGTCACCAATGGAGACCAGGCCTTTGCTGTCTGAGCCCCTCAGATGTGGAACTCCCTGCCTGGAGATCTCGGACAGGCAAACTCAGGATCTGCCTTTAAATATTTTCTTAAAACTCACTTTTATCTCATGGCATTTTATTAACTGATTGGATCTGTTTTTAATTATTTAAATAATTCTTTTTATCTTCTTAAGATTTTAAAGTTGCATCATTTAATTATGTTTTAATGTATTATTTATTTTAATGTGTAAGTTATTATTATAATGATTATTACAGTACCTCTTGTATAGAAGTGGGCCTTGTACTTCCCTAACCTAAGAGCAAACAGGCCATACGTCTCACTGGGATCATCGGGGTAGAACATCATTGTCTCCCTTTTACTCTGCAAAAAAAGGATTAAACATAAGAATGCACACATTGGCTTGATTTTAACATTATTTCAATTTCTACACAGTGTGAGGCATGATGTCACTACCTTCCCTCGGTTGACAAGGATTTCTGTCATATCAACCCCATCCAGTATCACCTGGGGTAGTTTGGCTCCTGCCAGACTTGTGATGGTGGGGAGGATATCTAGAGTACTAGCCATCTCATGAGTCACACCTTAAGACATGCATAAAGAAAAAGAGCAAGCAGCAGCAGCAATAAGTGAAAGGTTATGAGTAAATGGGTTTGCATGTGTTGTATTTCAGTGTTTATTTTCATACTGCAATCAAAAAAGACCAGTTCCAGTTACCTGGAATCTGAAAAATCTACATAAGATATGGAAAATTATTAGTATGATCTTTGAAGAGGAAAAGATTTATTTAAACACTTGATCTACAGTAGTAAGTGTAGAAAACTTTAGGGTGATAGATCATTTTTTAGACTTTTTGTGCACATGACTATGGTGTCCTAACCTGGCCTGATGGTCCCTGGCCAGAAGGCAATGGCTGGCTCTCTCATGCCCCCCTCATATGTGGTGCCTTTTCCACATCTCAGCAGCCCAGCATTACCTCCACGGGACATACGCATCAGTGAGGGCCTACACATTGGAACAGGAATAACACCATTAGATGAAAGACAATGAATAAATAAGACAAGAAGAAATCAGGTGTAAAAGAGGGTAAAGACATAATGCAACATGACCTTTGAACACAGCAAACACACTACAGTACCAAAGCTATTGGGGAGAGAAATTAAAATAAAAATATTCAATAAAACAGGACAAAAACCAACCCATTGTCTGAAGTGAAGAAGACCAGTGTGTTGTTGATCACTCCTGTCTTCTCCAGGGTTGTCATTAGTTTTCCTATTGTGCTGTCAAGTTCAAACAAAGCATCTCCAAATGGACCCCTTAAAGACTTCCCAGCTGCCTCTGGACCTGCAAACTGGGGGTAGTGGGTGTGCTGTAGAAGGAAGAAGGTGCAATTAATGTAGTATTTTCTGTGTATCAGCTTTTCAATTAACCTTAAAATAGTCAACTTCTTTCATGCATTATTGTTATTATTCAGCATTTAAAGTTGACTATCTGTTTACTCACTGTTTTTATTGCTTACATGTGAAGGATAGTAGAGGAAGAAAGGTTGTTTTTTATTGGCTGATGTGATAATGAAATTGGTTGCAAAGTCACTGTAAGCTCTTTCCAGTTTGAGGAAGTTCACTGGTTGCTGCATGATGACCTCATTGTGCATTAATGGGACAGTTACAGTGTCAAGATCACACATCCCAAAACACTTCACATCTGGAGGGAAACAAGTCAGGTTATGACAGGGGCCCTGGGAAAGATAGAGAGAGACAGATGAACAAACATTTAAAAAGATATTGTAGAACAAATACTGCTTTTTACAAATATCACAGTTTACATTTCAAATCTTTTAACCATTTGTGAAACTCAGTTTGGAGTACAATTCCAAGACACTGACCATGTCGTGAGAGTAGGGGATGCCCAGGTACTGGTCAAACCCCTGATTGGTTGGCAGAAACATCCCGATGGCCCCAAGTCCAAGGTGCCACTTCCCCATGGCAGCAGTAGCATAGCCCAGAGGTTTTAACACTTCAGCGATGGTGGTCTCATTCAGAGGAAGACCACCGATAGAGCCTGGATACAAAACTCCTGGGTAGATACCTGAGCGGGTCTGATAGCGCCCCGTCAACAATGATGCCCTGGAAAACAATCAACACAAATCAAGGCTATAATTAAATGTGGACACTAGAAGGTTGGGTTGTCATGTTGTGTAACATATAAAGTGTTTGTAAAACATGAATGAAATAGTCTAAACATTTAGTAATTCACATGTTACTTATTTACAAATCTCAGAACTTGGAGATATTCTTCATTGTGAACCAGTTGATGTTAATATGTTAATAAGTATTTGCAACTGTGAGCAAATTCCAAACAGATAAACAAGGTGTGACTGAACCTTGAAATGTGTCATTTGGCAGAAAAGGACACTTTCTTACTTTTGCAGTAGAGAAACAGAAACACTACCACAGTTATTATTGCAGTGTATGAAAGTAAGAATATTTTAATTCAACATGTAGAAGAGTTGATCCCTACAACAGGTTATTTGTGAACATCAAAGACATAATTTTGGAATTGGAGACCAGTGCAGTTTGCAGGTTACAGGCCTGGGATTGCATGACACCTTATTCTGATTTTCAAGCGCTACTGCACAGATTACCAAACAAATAAATCTCTGCATTGATTTGAATGACAGAAATTGGTGCAAAGCTATTATGAACCCTTTGTTTACGGTTATGAGCTGTGTATTACGTCACAACTCTTAGGCATGGCTGACTGACAAAGTACCCATATGGCCCCGGTCGAGAAATTCTCGAAACAAATCTGTTAAAAACAGAATATTACCATTCTCGTCAGTCTGCTGTTGATTAGTTGGTTCAACCATTTGCTGTAAGGTATGTTGTATTTAACGCGAGTTTCGTCATTTTAAAGTGAACGGAAGACAAGACATAAAATTACAGGCGTGAAGTCATATTTCTTCTTCTCACACACGGACATTAAGTTCAAAAGTCTTGCATGAATTACAGACAGATACCTGGACGGGCTACAGGCAGGGCAGGTGCTGTAGAAATCTGTAAACCGGAGACCTCCCGCTGCCAAACGGTCCAGATTTGGAGTGAGTGAACTGGGGTGTCCATAAGCCCGCACGTCCCCGTAACCCAAGTCGTCTGCGAAAAGGAGGACGAAATTCGGCGGCGAAGCCGAGCACGTACAAACAATTAGAATGTTCACAAATAAGATGCGGGTGTAGTCCATTCTGCTTGCGAATTTAAGAATCATGCTACGACGCCGCTGTGAAACCGCCCAATTCCTGTTCTAGTTGCCTTACCCTGACATTGTTAACCTAGCCCTAATTTAAACCAATCATCATCCCTCATTGCTAAATCTATCCAACCCAACCAACCAAGGAAACGAGTACTAGCAAATCATAAACAGAGTCGGTGAGTTATGACTACAATCGTTGGTAGATTCGAGATTCGTATTCCGTTCCGCGTTCGAGTGACGTTTCAAAACAAAGTGTCACATGCTGGCTGTCGCATACGGATGACGTTACCCACAGCCAGGAAATGTACAGATTAGAGGAACCAGACACTCCGCCTCTAAACATATATCCATTTGATTTACACTAATAACAAATATTGATTGTGAAATATTAATGGATGTAGATACTTTTAATCGGTCAGAGTCTAAAGCAAACCTTTAATGCAAATGTTGATACATTTGATACTCTCAGACACCCGCCATACTTTAGTTTATGTGGTCAATGCAAATGTAGGTGCATGTTTGGTCTCCTGTAACATGATATATTGACATACTGACACCTTTTGACACATTAACATTTTTTCCTAGAATTTCTTTCAAACTTTCTTCAAAAAGTTTGGTTACATATGGCACCATAACCTTGGGCTGAATGTGATAAAGTTAAATAATGATAGCTTTTATAAATATGTAATTACCACAGATGTATCATACTGGATAAATTTGAAAATGTTTGACAAATGTTTGCATTTACCTATGGTTAAGGTGTATTTATTAAACACAGCACTTGTAGCCAATGTATCAAAGCAATTTTCTTCACAATTGACTATTTTAAAAAGCACTTCATACCAGTGGTGATATTGACACCGTTTCTTAGCGTGTTGACACATTATATTATACAAGCAGCACATTATTGATCTTCCAAGCCCTTCACTATTATAAAATAAAACTACAGGGAAACAAGGCAGCACTCCAATCCTGTCCTACAATGAAACCTGAAAGTAGAAACTAATTAAAACTCAACAACATTCAGAGAGTGCAAACCACCACCAAGACAGCTCAGTTTCCCCATTATGTCAATGCACCTAAAAGCAATAGTCCCATGATGGTTTGACCCTCATAATATGACTTCCTGACTATGAAAACCTACCACTAGAATTTAGGAATCACATTGGTATCATTACTGGTATGATAGTTATTCAAGAAAAAGGGTATTGTGCTTTCTCTCAAAAAACCTTCAAAGAAATTTGACACAGAAGTGAATCAGCACAGTTTCAGCTACAATTTTATCTTGGCTCACGTCTGCAGCATTATTGTTATCTCACGATAGATCATTTTCTATGAGCCCTATATATTTATATAAATTGGATCACGAGATCTGATATACGTATTCTTTGGATCGAGATCATGTGAGAGTATTAATAGTGAGAAAATAATCTCCTCACTGTGGAACCAGATTGCTTGCAATAATTCCGTTCAGTAAGAACAGTAAAGCATAGCTCTACACCCGCAAGTAGCAATGCATCACATAATTACAAAATTCACGTCACATCTTGTGCAGTCAGAAATCAATCTTGATGCAAAATCAGTGAAACCTTCCTCACATTGCATACATATCAACCCTTACAGAACACCTGTAAGCCTTAGAGACTTCATGCATTTCAAACAACATAGTTAATTTGTGGATATGAATCTTGTGATTTTCTTTCTATTTCTATTATTCAACAAATGTTTGCTACTTTTGGTTTTTTTTGGGAAAATCTTAAGGATTTTCAATACAAGTCTTAGAGGTGAGCATTCGATGAGGTTGACATGTATGCATTGTCATAATTAGCAGTGATGACTGTGTGATAATTTTTCCTATCAACACTGGCAACAGCGAGGCTTGGGGCGACAATCAGGATTGCAGCAAGGCTCCAGGTTTGGGTCTTTTCCTTTAGACATTTGGCTCTCTCCAAACACCATGGAGGCTTCAAACTGCTCCTTGACTTTCTTGATTCTCTCCAGCAGTGCTTGGAGGTCAGGCTTACCCTGCAGTGAGAGAGGGTAGTGCTCCGAGGGGTCAGCCTCCAGGTCAAAAAGGAGAGGAGGGTCGTGGGCCTTGAGGCCTGCTAAGCAGGCTTGGTCTGGGGTAGTACCGCTGTGGATAGCACCTGATGCACAAACATGGACAAGCAGGAATAGAAAATAATTCAGCTTTGACTATTTGATTAAATTTCATCTTAATTTCAAAAATTGTATATACGAAACCTATGGTACCTCTTGTATAGAAATGGGCCTTGTACTTCTCTAACCTAACAGCAAACAGGCCATGCTTCTCACTGGGATCAGTGGGGTAGAATATCACTGCCTCCCTTTTACTCTGCAAATATAATATATTATATATAAAATATATAAGAATGTATACATTAGCTTGGTTTTCACTTCTTTTCAGTCTCTGCACAGTGTGAGGTATGATGTCACTACCTTCCCTCGGTTGACAAGGATTTCTGTCATATCAACCCCATCCAGTATCACCTGGGGTAGTTTGGCTCCTGCCAGACTTGTGATGGTGGGGAGGATATCTAGAGTGCTAGACATCTCATGAGTCACACCTAAAGACATGCATACAGAAAAAGAGCAAGCAGTAAAAGGTCACCTGGACATGGGCTTGCATTTGTTTTATTTTAGACTTCACTTTCATACTGGAATAAAAAAAGACCAGTTCCAGTTACCTGGAATCTGAAAAATCTAAAAATGCTTGATCTACAGTAGTAAGTGTAGAAAACTCTAGTACAACAGAAACATTTTTAGACTTTTTGTGCACATGACTATGGTGTCTTAACCTGGCCTGATGGTCCCTGGCCAGAAGGCAATGGCTGGCTCTCTCATGCCCCCCTCATATGTGGTACTTTTTCCACATCTCAGCAGCCCAGCATTACCTCCATGGGACATACGCATCAGTTCAGGTCTACACATTGGAACAGGAATAACACCATCAGATAAAAGACAATAAATAAATATCATAAGAAGAAATCAGGTGTAAAAGAGGGTAAAGATATAATGGCCTTTGAACACAGCAAATACACTACAGTACCAAAGAAATAAAAATAAAAATATTCAATAAACCAGGACAAAAACCAACCCATTGTCTGAAGTGAAGAAGACCAGTGTGTTGTTGATCACTCCTGTCTTCTCCAGGGTTGTCATTAATTTTCCTATTGTGCTGTCAAGTTCAAATAGAGCATCTCCAAATGGACCCCTTAAAGACTTCCCAGCTGCCTCTGGACCTGAATATAGGGGGTAGTGGGTGTGCTGTAGAAGGAAGAAGAAGGTGCAATTAATGTAGTATTTTCTGTCTCCCTGCACTAAGTTACTGTAACCTACATGGGGTTTAAACTTCTGAATTGAGCAGGAGGACACTCTGGTTCTGCACTGACTTAATGTGAAGCTCAAAGGTTTGTTTCAGGGAGGAGGTGACATGCAACAAAGGGCACAAGCTGGAATCACATCCGGGCTGCTGCTGTGAGGACTCAACCTTAATAAATGGTCCACACACTCTATCAAGTGAGCTACCTGTTTGCCCCTTCTCCATACAAATGAGCAATTATAAAATCTTTCAGCTTTTCAATAAACCTTAAAATAATCTACATCTTTCATACATGTTTGTTATTATTTAGAATTTACAGAGGGCAATGCAGTTCAATGTCCTTTTCAACATTCAGCAGTTTCTTCAGAAATTGCTTTTGTACTTATGAGTGTTATTTTACTTTATTAGACTCTGTTTACTCACTGTTTTTATTGCTTACATGTGAAGGATAGTAGAGGAAGAAAGGTTGTTTTTTATTGGCTGATGTGGTCATGAAATTAGTTGCAAAGTCACTGTAAGCTCTTTCCAGATCGAGGAAGTTCACTGGTTGCTGCATGATGACCTCATTGTGCATTAATGGGACAGGTACAGTGCCAAGATCACACATCCCAAAACACTTCACATCTGGAGGGAAACAAGTCAGGTTATGACAGGGGCCCTGGGAAAGATAGAGAGAGACAGATGAACAAACATTTAAATAGAGATTAGAAACACTACATTCAACAAATAACATCACAGATTAAAATTCTGATCTTTTAACCATTTGTGAAACTCAGTTTGGAGTACAATTCCAAGACACTGACCATGTCGTGAGAGTAGGGGATGCCCAGGTACTGGTCAAACCCCTGATTAGTTGGCAGAAACATCCCGTTGGCCCCAAATCCAAGGTGCCACTTCCCCATGGCAGCAGTAGCATAGCCCAGAGGTTTTAACACTTCAGCGATGGTGGTCTCATTCAGAGGAAGACCACCGATAGAGCCTGGATACAAAACTCCTGGGTAGATACCTGAGCGGGTCTGATAGCGCCCCGTCAACAATGATGCCCTGGAAAACAATCAACACAAATCAAGGCTATTATTAAATGTTTACACTAGAAGCTTGGGTTGTCATGTTGTGTAACATATAAAGTGTTTGTAAAATATGACTAAAATATTCCAAACATTTAGTAAGTCACATGTTAATTTACAAATCTCAGAACTTGGAGATATTCTTCAATGTGAACCAGTTGGTGTTTAATATGTCATTAAGTATGTGGATGAAAGATGCAAACAGTTTAGAATATGCAGAGTCAAGGAATAAATCTCCATCCATATCTCTATTTTCTATGCAAGCTCACCTTTTGCAGGTGGAGCCTTTTACAGCATGATGAAATTTTAAAGTTACTGTTAAAAACTGAAAATGTGTAATTCCAGAATTTAGCATCGTATTGTGTTGTTTCTTATAAACCATTGATCTGATTCTCTTTCACTATGTTAAAAATCTGTTGAACAGTGCGGTGCTGACCTTGCTGTTTTGCATTCAGTTTTTTATGTGTAACTGGTGAATAGGTCTTTATAATTTGACTCGGCCCAAAAGAATTGTGGCCGCCAGGGGGCATTGATAGGCACGTACTCTAAATAACTAAAGTGTTCCGTGTGTGTGTGTCTTTATGTGTGTGCGTGTGTGTTCGTTGGTGTGTGTGTGGGTGTGTGAGGGTGAGTGTGCGTGTGTGTGTGTGTGTGGTTCTGAAACAGAAAAATACAGGAATTATAATTAATAAAGACTAGATATTTTAACAGGTGGTAGCATGTCTTTAAGTGCACAGTGCAACAATATGCTTTCAGTGGTTGAATCACATTAGTTATAATTTTTCACACGGAGCTATAATAAATGCACAGACAATACAGACTGAATTAGGCGACATATTAACCACCGTAATATATGCGGAATCATGTGAATCATGTGAAACAATAAAGCATCATGCTGAATCAGCTGAACACCTCATATCCTCTATAAATCAGTCAGCAAACACAACACATATTCTCTGCAACCATAAACACTCCAATGCGCAATAACATCCGATTAATAATTGTTGAATAAAGACTTGTAAGGCACTTCAATCAGAAATACGGGTAGTGACAAACGTTATTGGAGGCTGCTAATCTCCGCTATCAAACAAGTACAATAATAATTAACGAGCGACGAGAATAACAAGATTAGTATATGCAACTGAACACGTTATAACATTAATAAGAAACAACCTACCTGACCTTACCAGACCCCAGAAGAAATGCATGTGTGTAAAAAAAAAGAAAAAAAAAGATGCAGAATATGACCTTGTCAAGAACAGAATATTAATAATGAATTATTAGTAATTAATTAACTGGTTAAATCACTTGCTGCAAGGTAAGGTAAGGTGAGCGATGGTGAGCAGAGGTTAACGTAGGCCTATAAAGTTACAGGGTTAAGTAGCTCCCTAAAAAGGTGTGTAAAGCTGTTGAAATTACAGAGATGGTAACAAATTGTGATGGCATACAATTACTTTTTTCTTAAATTAAACCTCTAAATAATCTCTCTTTTGTTCTTAACATAAACACACCGACACATTGCTTGCTAAAGAGCAGGATGTTTATGCTTACTCTGTTCTTATCCTGTTGTGCAGTACCTATTTTGAGGAGGCTCGTGGGTCTGCTAAGTCAACCTTCTTCTAACAATTATTTAAGTATTGATATCGGCAGGGGACATCGAGCATAATTCACCAGACTGCAGGAGAGTTGCATACTATGTTTTTAAAAGATGCAAAACATGACGTATAGCTCAATAACAGAATATTACCACACTCGGCAGTCTGCTGTTGTGTAAGTGATTACAGTATTTGGTTCATGCACTTGCTGTATTTAACCGACGGTTTCGTGATTTTTCGTCAAGTGAACAGAGGTTAAGATATGAACTCGCAGGATTTAGTAGAGCTGTAATAACAAAATGTGTGTGGTAAAAGTATTTGTTCGTCCCGTGGTGACAAGGTCTGATCATCTTCTCACACACAGACATTAAGTTCAAAAGTCTTGCATGAATTACAGACAGATACCTGGACGGGCTACAGACAGGGCAGGTGCTGTAGAAATCTGTGAACCGGAGACCTCCCGCTGCCAAACGGTCCAGATTTGGAGTGAGTGAACTGGGGTGTCCATAAGCCCCCAAGTCCCCGTAACCCAAGTCGTCTGCGAAAAGGAGGACGAAATTCGGCCGCGAAGCCGAGCACGTACAAACAATTAAAATGTTCACAAAGAAGAGGCGCGTGTCCATCCTTTGTCGTCCAGAGTTTGAGCGAGGTCTGAAAACAAAACGTCGCTCGTTGTAAGGTATGGAAGACGTCGCGCACGCCCAGGATAGGTTTTAGACAAGCCTCACGGACGAAGTCTACATAATGTAGTTGTATGAACTAAAGCCTTTCTATAAACTTCCAGGGTTTTAACTGCTTTTTCTGTTATAAATCAGAATCATCAAAAAAATGACACAAGTTCTGTATGCATCCCCACCAAAAATAATGTAAAAAAATCATTATTTACAAATAATGTAAATGCTTCATAAATTCTTTATTATTATGTATTATGTATAACAATATCATCTATTTCTATAATGCCCTTGCTCTATGTTGTAATTATAATGTTGCTACCTGTATGTTCATTTTGGTAGTTAAAATTTGGATAAATTTTTTTTTTTAGTGATATGTAATATGTGGGCTGTATGGTGGTGCAGTGGGTAGCTGCGTTCAAATCCAGTTTAGGACCTGGGACTCTGCGTGGGTTCTCTTCGGGTTCCCCGGCTTCCTCCCACCACCAAAACCATGCAAAAACCAAACAAACAAAATTCTAGGTGAATTGGTGACTCTAAATTGACCGTAGACGTGAATGTGTGTAAGAATGGTTGTTTGTAGCAACCATTGCTGCGTATATGTTGGCCCTGTGATGAACTGGCGACTTGTCCAGGGTGTACCCGGCCACCCTACACAGGATAACTGTGTGTGTCAGTTTATAATCTATTTATTGATTCAAAGTGGTTTTGAAATTTTTGCACTCCATCTTTCCAGACACATTTCATAATATAACAAGATTTTGTAAATTTTTAAAAACATTTTAAATTTTAAATTTTATTACACTGGTTACAGCTGCACAGCTGGACATTGTACAGCAAAAGCTTGTCCTGTGACTAGACTACTTGACTGTACAGAGAGTTTCTAGAGAGTGTCCTCAGCTGTTTTTGCACATCTAATGTTTTCTCTTCCTCTTGGCCCAAGTTGTTACTCTGATGTTCTACAGCTGAGTTTCTGTCCTCTGTGGCAACCTTGGTTTCTGCAACTGATTCAACTTGACACATGGTTATTTTCACAAACAGGAGAAGAAATGAATCAGTGCTGCTACTACACCAGTTTGAGGAGAAATGAATGTCACGACTGATTCTGTATTGCAAAGACTATAGTCCAGAACTGGATCTATCTATCTATCTATCTATCTATCCACACATATCAGTCTCAATTTCTCAAGCAGTATGCAAGTTATCACAAAAGATGAGAGCATTAAGTAATATTTTTCTATTCAGTTCTATTCAATAAGGCAGAAGGCTGTCAAATACCTAAATCACCAGCGTGAAAATGTATTTAGCCCTTTAACTAAACTAACTAACAAACTAAATCCAAGATACACACAAAAACAGAAGAAAACCAGGGGCGGGTCCAATACTTTTCCACAGCACTGTATGTGTGTTGTATGTACACATATCAATATGCATTCATGCTGTCCAGAACCACTGTTAAGCCTCAGGGAAGCCTCGCTGTGGCATCGGTAGATAGTTTTGATTTACTATTCACTTTCACATCTCTCTACAGAACTGACCTACATTCAGCAGCAACTCTCTGTGTGTGTGTGTGTGTGTGAGAGAGAGAGAGGCAGATGCTTCACAACAAGTGATGCCATTTCATCAGCTGTTCCCTCTCATTTTCTGCTGTCTGTCTTTCCTTACTTGCATTTTTTCAGGCTATGGAAATGTCAAACCAACCATGTGTGAGTGTAATCGGCATTTTGCCTTTCTATACCATTGACTTTATACTTTACATATGTAGATGGATTGCATGACAGCTCTCCAAAAAGTGAAGCCAATACATGTTGATTTCCCCCTAGTGGCTTGCCGCACTATAGGTCAGGTCCATGTTAACAAACGGGGCAAAGGCCAAACTATAAACTGTAAGTGTATGTCAGGTAAACCTTTCTTTTCTTTTCTTATTATCATCATTTTGATTATAAAACCATGATAATCGTGTGCTTCTGTAGAACAACCTCACCTCAGGACGTCCAGTCGTCTAATCCTGAACATTTTCTGGAGGGAACAACCTCATGCTACAAGCTTGGAGGGGAGCCTCAAACGTTCCTTCTATTCTATGGCTGGTGATGCTTTAGATTTAAAGACCACAAAGCTTTTTCAAGGTGTCATGCTTTGTTCAGGTCAATGATGAATCAATCATTAGTTCAGTAGCTTGTAATGGAATACCTCAAAGCAGAATCCATAATGAGCAAATAAGTTATGACAAAATTTAGGTTTTGAAACACAATCGGGTTTATCTGTCACTACCTTGATACACATACAGCATACATGGGAGCAAAATTAGCGTACTCCATAGATCAGGGTGCAGGTCACATTTATAAAAAACCCAAAACAACAAGAGACACATTTAAGGAAAAAAGATACACTTATGAGCCACTACTAATGACTCATAAGGGTGTTTGCCAGATGGTGCTCCACAGACTTGCCTGCACTGTGATTCAGTAAAAGATGACTGCTCTGACCTTTTCTTGTGAGTAAATGAAAACTGTTTGTCTGTGACAAAGAACAAGTAACTTGAAGCATCAGAGACTATAAGAGGTCCTCACCCCTGTGTTTCTCTGTCTTTGTGAGTGTGTGTGAATCCTTTGCAGCATTTTGCTTTGATTTCACAGCCTATGGGCAGGGTATGTTTGTGTCTGTGTATGTTTATGTGTGTGCACTTGCAAGTGCATGTAATGCAGATGGTGGTGTGGCACAAAACAACCCTAAAAAACTGCCATACATTCTCATCCCTCAGGACAGAAGCAAGGAGGGAGGGAAGCCTCACGGCTACGGGGGGATTCCCCCGCCCACACACACACACCTCTTCGTCTCCCTCTCCTCACCTCCTTCCCCTTTTCTTCAGAGTAAGACATCACTTTTCGTCACAGCAGGTATTGAGCTGACAATAAAGGGTTAATCTTTTTGCTATTTCACACAATATTAATAGTCGGAATGTGTGGCTTAAACTGTGGAGGATAATGCAGCAGTGTTTTGGACCACTGGTTTGTGTAAACCACCTCCATAAGGTGCAGGTATACTGTGTGAACACTAGTGGGTACCATTGGATCACAGTTCCTCTCACTTATCTGGAACAATTTGGTCTTAACAGTGTTCATGAGAGGAAATGAACCTCCATTCAGTCAGATTTTTTCCAGGGACAGTTTCCTGAATCTGATCTTCCAGGCTATGCTACATAGTGCATCGGCAGGCTGTATTTACCTCATACCAGCTCTTAGAGCTCTGTCTCTTCTTACCATTTGTCTTGTGTGAGAAAAATGTTACTTTATGCTCTCATCTTTTGTGATAACTTGCATACTGCATGAGAAATTGAGACTGATATGTGAGTATAGATAGATAGATAGACAGATAGATAGATGGATAGACAGACAGATAGATAGACTGATTTGCATTCAGTCAGACATCGGGGCAGAATAAAGGTGCAACAGGGCCAGAATGAAAACGTTGTCTGACCGGGGATATTGTGAACCTTCCCTTGTTTAACAAAGGCAATGCTATTCTCACCACACATCTTCTTTAACTGTTCTGTTCTTTTTGCACCTCCTCTCTGTAAATAAAAGCCTAGTTACTTCACAATGAAGCGAGTAAATATCTCCCAGTACATGGGATCAGCTGACTTGGCCTAGTTTTCAGTGATTTGGGCAGTACACAGAATTTGTACTAGGGAATCCCTGATGACTGCCATCTCAAGAAATTTGGGAATGACTCCATTGTCAACTCCGACGCTGACTGCAGCTCCGTGTGAAGACCGAAACCAACCTCGTCTTCCACTCGTACCATAAACCGTAAGCATGGAAGAGTTGCAGAACCCCCTTTTCTATTTCCTGTGCCATTCAAGTCACACCTTAATTAATTAATTAATCTCTCTGTTGTTGGACACAGACATAATGTGCACAATGGAGGTATGCAAAAGCTCTTATTGTTCTTTTTTTTTCTCTTATTGTTCTAATACATGCTGTACGATGCTGCACATCATTTATTGTGCACGCTTGCGCACCTGCACACCACTTATGTTCACCCCTAAAAGAGGACCTAAATAATGTGCTCTTTTTGCCTGAACCAAGCTTGACAACCACTTAAAAATTGAAGCACAAACTTCTGAGCTAATATCACAAGTCTCATATGTTCATTCACATGCATTGTATCTCCTTTCAAATTGAGTGAGAAAAATCCACACAGCTCTAACAATGACACAGCTTGCAGATCAATAAGTTCGATCAGTATAGATCTAGTATCTGCCCACTTTTAGATCTGTTGAGCTTCATGTGAAAATGTGGTGACATTTCTGAAAGAAAGGGATTCTGAATGAAAAGAGGGGGCTGCTTTCCAAGGCTGAAGTTGTCAAATTGATCCAGGAGTTTCCAGTCCATTTTTATATGAACTCAGCATGAGAGGAAACATCTCTCTCACCTTGAATTTGTTTCATTACTGTAAAATGTCTACAGTCCTTTTGGAGGTCTTTGAAAATGTCCAACTTCCTCTGGAAAGACTGGGCAGCTGCTACCAAATCACAAACAGAGTTTTTTTGCCTTGTAATTTTATGTTGAGCACATTCATATGTTCTTTGTTGTGCTTTGCGGGAATGAGAGAGAACCTGTGTCTGTCGCTCATTTTGGGTTTTGAGCTAATCTATTTTCTGCGTTCTTTCCTCAGTTTCTTCCAAGTGTCCTTATCTAGTTTCATGATGCCTTTTAATATTTCTACTTCCTCACCAGCCTCATAGAGCTTGTTGCAAGAAAGAATAAATGCCTACTATTCTGTCTAGTCATCTTAGAAGACTGCATTTTCACTGTAAACTTTTCTAACTTTTTATAATGCTGTCTTTCATGCATGTTGTGTGCCTCAGTTTGCTTAAAGTACTTACTATCTATCTACATGCTATCTAGCTTTTCGGTCTGGATAGAAGCCACTCAACGGTCTGTATTTGGTCCGGAGTTCACTAATTGGTGACGCTTGTTTAGGGCTTTGCAATGAAAAACTGTACATCATTGTGATAAATAAGAGTTTTTACACATATTGTCACTAATATATTGGAAAAGCATAAAAATGCCGTTCAATTTAGTTTTTATAATATTTGCTTAACAATGCGCTGTACGAGCAGGGATCAGCCAGTCCTTTCAATGATGAAAACTCATTGTTAGTCTGGCTTGTGAGTTGAGGGAGTAGTGATAGAAAACATCCTGGCAAATAAACAGAGGTTCATTGGCACAATAGACGCTGGAACAGAACACAGAATTATGCAATGAAATCTAACAGGCCTCTGAAGAGCAACATGAGCTGAAGAACTCATAAATGTTTGAGGACATGCTGGCCTAATATGCACTCTTGTCGACGTTCTCAGCTCACATACCAAAGCTCTCATCGTACTAAACATAGAGCAAATGTTCTCTTGAACCCCAAGTCACCTGTGCACAAAACTCTGAAGAGACATTACAGTGAAAATGAATGCTACTGTCATTTTGTACTCACTCTGCTACACACACACACACACACACACACACACACACACACACACACACACACACACACACACACACACACACACACACACACAAACACACGTTTGTGTTTGTCTCTTAGTTTGTCTGTTTGACTGTAAGCAGGGTTCCACAATAACTAGTTGACAGATTTTAATATTTATATACTGTATATATATATATAATTCTGAAATATTCTGTGTTTATGCCAGTAAATATCGGCATAACAATATTATGACAAAAATATTTTCAGTGAATAGCTAGGGTATTTTACATGTATGATATTCCATCAGCTCTCTTCATCATCCTGGCCACATAGTGTAGCCGTTGCTCTGACTTTGATTATGGTCTGAGTGCTTCAAGATGTATGGTGTAATTAACTGTACAAATGTTATTTACTTTTACACCAAACCTTACCTATATCTGTCTTGTAGAGCCAGGAGGAGTATTTCCTCTCTGACAGGCAAGATGCGTCAAAGCCCGTCTTCCTGTGCTTGTCGGTGGGTGCAGCTGTGTCAGTGCTCGGGGCAAGGCTAGCTTCCCTCGAGGACCTATTAGCATCCTCACCGCTGATACCAGGTTCAGGTTGGGTAGCAGCAGGTTTGGTGGCGGCATGCAGGTGGCGTAGCGACACTGATATTTGCTGAAATGAAACAAGTGCACATATATATATATATATATATATATATATATATATATATATATATATATATTACGTAAATTCCATAAATAAAATATTTTGTGCCTTTCTTTTTTTCCGACCATTCATTCCAAATGAATGTGGGGAAAACACTGGATTTTCATGAAACTGGGTGGGATGGTTGAGCATATTACAAGGACACATAAATCACTTGAAGGATTACCATGAAATTTGTTGGAAGGGTGGGGCATGTGCCATGGAAGAGATCATCAAATTTTGGAGGTAATTCCTTCAGAAAACTGCTATTAATGATGTATTGCTAGTCTTGAATAGGCTACCAAATTCTAGTGGCTGAGGGTAGGATTTCACGATCAAGGAGTCATATTATGAGGGTCAAACTTTCATAAGACTATTGCTTTTTGGTGCAATGACATAAAGGGGAAAATAAAAAGCCTTGGCAGAGGTTTGCACCCTCCGAGTGCTGTCTAGTTTGGCTATGAGATAAATGAAGGATGCTAAAAGCTAAGCTAAAAAATATTCAACTGAGTGTTGCGTGACATAAATTTCAAAAATGTGTACGGATATTGAGATTTATCACCACACCTCCTCTATTCTCCTGTTCAGCTCACCTTGAGCTGTGCCTTGGCTCAGATTGTCCTCGGGGAAAGAAAAGCCTATTCTTTGATTGTAAACAACTCTGTCTGAATTTATTATCATCTACCACAAGTGCATAATCACAAAGACCAGTTCCTCACTTCTACATTTCCATATTTATGCAAATACTGCTTTTGAAAATGAATGGTAATTTCTTTCATTTTCCAATTTGAATTTTGCTTTGTCATCATTTGTAATTGGAACAAACATCCAACCCACAAGGCTGAACCATACTCCCTCCCTAGTGTTGATTAAAACTGTAACAGTGTGCTGCTTGGATTAATACATTCCTACTTTCAGTATTCAGATAAACATGACAAGTTGTCATGTTACAGAAATTAGTAACAGAGCAGCCTTTTTTTCCCGAACATTTATATCACAATAGAAAACCATATTTAAATCTGTTTTCTTGTAAGATTTGTCATTCACAACAAACTGCCAAATGCAGGATATATTCACAGTATAAGAGGTTTATAAATAAGATTGTTAGGTCCTTCATTAGCAGCTTCAGTGCTTTGCTCAGTTACAGTACATGACCTGATCACTCGTAATGACTTTGGAGCCACAAAGAGTGATAAATAAAAAACTCCGACTTAATGATTATTTTCCCATCAGAGTTTATCTTCATCAGCTGTTCATAGATGTTGCTTCCCCTGCAACTTGTCCTGGGTTCTTGGCAAATCTGAAAACTGTAAGAGTATTACTGTGCAAATGAATGGTAAGGTGAGAAACTTCAAAAATCAATCATTTTGTATGTGTGAAATGCAGCAGGCAGAGATACAATATGTCTTATTATAGTCTTTATTTACAATTTCCTTTATAATGCTTCCAGTGGTGACACTTTTATTTAGACACCCTTACTTAGAGACACTTGCTAGAGTTTGCTTTTCTGGCATTTCAGCTCATCTCGTCTACAGCAGATGACGTTTGATCCGTTTTGATATTTCGTATCAATGAGAAATATATAGATACATAGTTATAAGAATGTTATTTTATACAATACACCAGTTATGATTCATGGAAGTTAAAGTTGTTAATGCATATCAACATGTAAAATGTCCTTATTACTACTTACAAATTTATTATTGTGTACTATACTTAACCTACTATATTGTTGTATGCTGTACTAATACTTATAATGCCAATAAATGATAATCAGGGTGATTGAAATAAAGTGGTACCAATTTCATCATTAGTATTTCTCAACCTCATAATGAGGCTCAGTGTTTCTGTGCTGACTTCAGTGGAGTGCAGTCGGCCTGCAGCTCATCATCCTTGTTCCCATTTTCGGTGTCAGATTGCTTTAATCACATGGAATTCATATGGTGGAGAAGCAGGGAAGGGCTGTAAATGAATTAACAAATGTAGCAATATAAAGTGTCTAATTATAGTTTTGACTCTAAATTAGCATGACAAGCTATTAGCCACATCAGTTTGAGGAGTGACTCTTCACAGCTGAAACTTGCTCTCTGTCAAGCAGATATGTAAGCTATCACACAGCATTTCACCTCCCATTCAACAATGTTCCTGGGGTTAGCCTTCGAGCAGATCTAGAGTCTTGAATCAATTACCATTCTAATGCCAACAAACCCAGATCCCATTTCTTTGTGTCACGCTCGATAAAAGCCATTCCCTGATTCTCTGTTTTACAGGGAAACTCTTTCTCTTGTAGCTGAAGCTGTTTCTTGTCTGATCTTTAACCTTCTTCTTTTTTCTTTTTTTTTTAAACCTATTTTTGGTTTGTCTGTTCTCCTTTTGTAGTAATGCTTGTCTAACCTTAAACCTATATCAAGTTATGTGCAAATTGAATCTCAAACAGATGTATTCAAATCTCACAGAGATCAATGATGAATGAATATGAAAATGTTTGGGTCTTGTTTGCACTGACACAGAAGGCCACATCACACTCCTTGAACATACAGTAGGGACTGACTGGCCTGACTGGTCTCTACAGTGTACACAGGTCCTGCTCCTGTCTGTGTCAAGTTGATGAGGCCCTGTGGGCTATGGCTTCCCCCTACTTCTCCCTACACAGCTCCTTGCGAAATAAAGGCTGTGGCTGCAACAAATACAGTAAAATAAATAAATAAAAGTGATTTAACCCTAGGTATTCACCTACATTGCATGTAATTTGGACAGGGTCCGGTATTGAAGTCATTAGCTTTGATGCCGGGTGAAGACACAAAATCAAATGCCTCAAACAAGGAGAGGCATTTTGGATCGATACCCTTAAGGCCACCACTTACCCTGGTCTCAATGAAGATTTTGACCTCTCATCTTTTGTATGAAAATCTTATTGTCATCTCTGTAATGCATTAGATATTGTGTTTTTTTTTATCGACTAATGCTGTTTTTCCATTGTTCTTTCCTATTGTAGGTTTATCCTTCTTAGACAAATCAAGAAAGGCATGTGTTACTAGGCGGCTTGTGTGACTTTCTTTGTTGCATTCAATGTGATGCCCCTAGAGTCCAGAGAGAGAATTGACCATATGCTCACTGTTGTCCCTAGAGGCTGAAAGAAAATGATGCATGCAGTCAGTGTTGCACACCTGTGATTATTGCAACATTTAGTATTCTGTTTCCTTGTGTCTCTACGCCCTGGAGAAGGCGTAAACTGACACACGTCAGTGTTTTTAATGACTCTAGCCCATTGAATTAAAGGCCTTTTACTTTACAAACTACCTTAAGTGTCTGGACCTGGATTTTTTAATGTCCTTATTTGGTCAGCATTCTTCCACTCTCCTTTGTTGCCATTTCTTTCCATGAGCATCAGTGTTTTGAGGGACACCAGTAGCGCTTCAGTTTTCTTTCCTCTTTAGACCAAGGCCCTCTTGTTAAACCAGCTCATCATCCAAGAGAAATCTTTTGCGATCCATTCTCGCCATCATCCTCACGTTCAAAAATACGCTTCTTCACTATGGAATCAGATTTGTGTCAAAAAAATCAAGCAAAACTTCTTCAATATCAAACAAAAATAAGAATTTGAGAGAGAATAAAACTCACCGAAACAAAAAAAAGTCATCTCAAAAGTAAAACGTATAACTTACAATCAAATTATTTGTGTAATCGTGTAAACTATTGATCTTTTACATTTCTGACAATATATTCTTTTGTTTACAGTTTCCTCTGCTTCTTCCTCTCCGATCAGACTTTTGCCCTGACTCTTAGCTTTGTGGTTACGCTGCCAGCTCTCTCGTTTGCGCTCCCTGAGTTTTTGGTTGCAGTTCTGACACAAACCTCTCGCGTGGGTGAGTTTTTTCAGGGGTGCGTCCCCATTTGCTAATGAGTGTTTGACTGACACAGCTCAGTGACCCGGATATTATGTGTAGCGAGCTCGTGCCGGTCTTGATCCTATTCCTGCATGACGCTAGGCTCATCTCTGGTAGTGTCGTTAGACACAGATACACTGGAACTGCATCCTGTTCACTGATGACTGCAGATTTTGCTTTGATAGAGCTGACGGTCACAAGTGTATCTGGGGTGGACGTGGACAATGCTATGGTGTCTGCTGAATTAGGCAAGTTGACGGGTGGTGAGGACCGAGTGTGACGGTGTCTCAGGTATCCATAAAACACCCATCATTATCATAGACAACAATCTGACTGCTCAGTGGTACGTGGACAATATTCATCAGGATATGCATGTAAATCTCTCTTCAAGTGTTGTTAACCTTCATTTTGTTCAACATTTTTGATCAAGCATGAAAAATGCTAGGTTGCTGCAGAAACGTTCAGTTCATGAATTAATAACTTGGTTTCTTAATTTCCCCCCCAACATCTATTAAAATATTTCCAAAACTCATGGAGCTTATGAAAATATACAGTTTTCATTGGCTGTTTGTGTATTAGTCATAATTGAAAGAACCCTGCACATTACATTAGTAATTGAATTAGCACCACATTTTCCTAAATAGCAAATTGGTGCAATCTGCAAGTATGCTCAAAACCTTCATTTTTATGATGGCTGTGTGCTGACATTCCATTAACTATTCTGCATCTGCCTTATTTTGTCTATATGTACAACACTTGATGCTGCTCAGCTGAGGCTTTCCTTGAAGGTGACCCCGCCAGATTTAGTCGGCACTGTGCTGTTTCAGCATGAATATGTAAAATGTCTTTTTTGGCTCCACTTGAGATGAGATCAATTTGAGACTGAAGAGGATTTACGCACAGACTGTTAAATACCCAGAAATCTCATTGATATGAGTGACAGGCACTGCCCTTCTCAGCTGGGAGAGTGGTAGGAATATTAGGACAGCTGAGCGAGCATATGTGTTGTGTGTGTTTGTGTTTTTAAAGATGTCGTGCCACAGCTTGAGAGTAATAATTATCAGACGTAAATCTTTATCCCCTCAATTCAGACCTTGTAAATTGCCTACAAAAAACAGATTTTGATGACTTTTAATGTGCACTGTAAAATTATGCTGTTAATGTATACTGGAATCTGAAAATCATTCTGCTGTATTAATGTCATACAGTGACATGCTGTAAACTGCAATGCCATGTGGGACAAATAATAAGTGATTGCAACTTAATTACACTTAAGCCTCAACTGTAAGCAGCAGAGCATCATGGAAAGGTGAAAGAAAAGTGTGGGGGCTACAATTTCAAAATGAAACAGACATGCTACAACCTGCTCAGCCTTTTGTCACAAATGTCCAGAGCTGCATTGATAAGGTAACCTCCAGTGAGTAGCACAAGTTGCCATTTTTATTATACCCCTGCCAAGTTGCCATAGGGTTACTCTTGTCCCTCTGTCCATATGACAATGTGTCCGTTTGTAATAGGTTTGATAAAGGGTATGGTCTATCCACATATTCTCAAAAACTGATGGACCTGACTTCAGTGAAGTTTCACACATGCTTTGCAGGGGTCTTAAGGGTGTGCATCTCATAATTGGTTTCTTCACTTTGCTTATTTTTACATTTTTAAGCACATCTTAATTGTTATTCGGCAAAGATAGAGGTTATGGTCCATCCTCAATCGCACAAATAGAGGTTTTGCAATAATAGGGGCATCTGCGTCCTTAGACTCAAATTTTCTAGTTGTCCCACAGCGTTTCAAAACCTTGGGATACGGCATACCATTATCATTGTCAAAGTGTGTTGGTAATTTTCAATTATTTATTATTTTTATTACAGGGTGGGACAGTGGGGTAATAGTTAGCACCGTTGCCTCACAGCAAGAAGTTTCTGAGTTCAAAGCCACCTGACCTGGGACTTTTTCTGTGTGGAGTTTGCATGTTCTCCCCATGTCTGCATGGGTTCCCTCCAGGTACTCCGGCCTCCTCCCACAGTCCAAAAACATGCAATATAGGTGAATTGGTGACTCCAAATTGCCCGTAGGTGTGAATGTGAGTGAGAATGGTTGTTTGTCCTTCTATGTGTCAGCTCTGTGATGAACTGGCAACTTGTCCAAGGTATACCCCGTCTCTTGCCCAGTGTAAGCCAGGATTGGCTCCAGCTCCCTGCACCCTGCACAGGATAAGCGGCTATAGAAAAAGGGTTGATGGTATTCTTTTATTTGTGGCATCACTGTTACTGTTAGTGGTAGATTTGTAGTTTAATATGAATGGATGTGGCTCAGAAGGTAGAGAGGTCCTTCATCTATTGGAAGGTTGGTGGTTCAATCCCCATCCCCTGCAGTCTACATGTTACCTTGGTGTTTAATGTTTACCGCTCCTGATGAGCTGGTGGCGCCTTGGCTTGCATGGTAGCCTCTGACTGTGAATGGGTAAATGGGTGGACAAGAAAAGGTGCTATATAAGGACAGTAAATTCACCATCTTAGTTGTAACATTATTTAATTATCATTAAATATGGGATATATATGGCATATGGTAAATATACAGTAATTTGCTGTCAGAGCTGTGACCAGTATTGTTTTCCAATAATACATGAATGAACTGTAGATTTATTTCTAGTTACATATTGTAATTTCTAAAAGTAATTTTGAAAATTTACAGTGAAAACTTTTACAGTATGCAGATATTTATTGCACAGGACTGGCTGGATTCCTCTCAAGCGTGCACACGCATGCACACGCATGCACACGCACATACACACACACACACACACACACACACACACACACCATCATCATCATAAATTTTTAATACAGGTGTGGATTACCTCTACGGAGAGGACGAGTTTAAACATGGGTAAAAAGTGATCCATTTCACTTTATCTGCCCCATTTCCTATTCCCACTTTCATCTCCATTAGACCTCCTCAGCCATATCACCCTCTTTAACTCCCCAGGAGAACCTTTGAACCTGCCTCGTGATGAAACATGCACACTCAAGCACACATTGATAGCTAATGACAAGCCAGTTGCTGAAAGGCTTTTCCCCCTTCCTTTTCTCACAAAAGAGCTATTCAGCCCCCCCACCCCTGTCTAGTCTGTCCTAGCCTGGCTAAGATCGGCTCAGCGTGACTCTGTTAAGCCTGTTCATCTCTGTTTGAATGGCCAGGTATTGTTTCACTAGCCAGGATCCTCTTACCGTGCACAAAAAAGGGCCGCCATGCCCACCTTGCACACACAACACACACAGATGCAGAGGAACAGACAGAGTAGTTTGGTCGCCAGTGTAAACACGGCAGTCACATTTTCCCCAGGTGTCTACCTCGAAAGCTGCAAGCGATTCAAGTTCTTTCTAGACTTTCAGAGGCGTAGATACAGAATCTTCCTCATGGTGGTTGGAGTTTCCTGATTTTTCATGACAGAAGCGTTCTTTACTTTCACTTGTGTACAAAATTTCTTGGCGGTACTACATCTTTTCTCCTCCTGCTGTTTGGGGCTCATCGATCAGGTAGGAGAGCTCAAAGAATTATTGAACAAGTATTGATGCTGCTTAATTCTTTCTGGATTCTAAGTCAAAAATAAATGATCATTATCAATAAATGTTCTTTTCTATTAGTGCATCACTCATATACAATGTGTTTATTTGCATGTATTCATTAGACTTCAATTTATTACATTAACATTGGACCTATTATGATCCTATTGGTGTGGTGCAATCTCATTGTTGTCTTTTATATTTTAATTAAAGGCTATTTCAATACTCCTAACCACAGCTCCTATTACACCCCCAGACAGTAAGAAGGGGTAAAATCTCTTTTTGAATTTCTTGTTTTCAAGTTTTGTATCATTTATTCTGTTCACGTTCACAGGCAATGAATGTATTCAGCATGAACGACCATTATATATAGAACACAAGTATAGAAAAAGACAAAGTGAATAGGAAACACATTGACATCATGCCTTTTCTTTGTGGTTACATTCTTGCAAAGTACAGATATTTGTGTTAAAAATAGGGAGTAAAAGTAAAACGTCAGAAAAAAAAAACTCAAGGAATGTGCAAATACCTTGAAACTCTACCTAAGTACAGTGACAAAGTATTTGTACTTCATTACTCCCCACCTCTGGATATGATGTTCCAATTTCTTGGCTTTTCTTTCCAGGTAAAATTTCATGGGTGTTAAATGTGTCACCATTGCTCATTAAGAAGCATTATTTCATTGACAGTATTTGTTTACATGCACTGGAGAAGTGAGTGGGTCCTCGACATGCCCTGTGTCTCTTTTCTCCTTTCAACACCGCTGCCCCCGGGGCTCCTCTTCACCCTCCTCAACTTCTCCATCTGTTTCAATTAGCTGGAGTGCAGGGTAAAGAACAGAGGTCTATCACACAAACACAGAGCTGCAGGTGCACCTACACAGCTGACAAGCCGGAGCCACTCTGTGCCTGTTGGGAGGCGCACTGTCACAAGTATGCGGCTGTCATTGCTGTAAAGGGAGCTGCGAAGAGTATTTGTAGGATGCTTGGACCATTTTGTCACATGGATATACAGGCAGTCTGTAACAATCAGTGTCAGAGATTTTGAAAAAACATACGCATACAAAAACATGCATTATCCAGCCAACCTCACCTCAGCCGCTAAGCGCACATTCACCCTGTCCCAAACTCCATTTCACACAGATTACACTTCCCTCCTGCGTCAGTGTGTTTGCTGTACATGCATGTGTGTGTTTGTGCTTGTATTCACCTTGGGTTAGCAGTGAATGTCCCTGGGTTTTATTTTGGTGTTCCAATACAGTACTGCAGAGCACTGATAAGAGTTACTGGGGGATATGACTACATCCTTAAACACTATGTTAATGATTAGTGAGGCAACCTTGTCTTGCTTAAAAATGCCAATTTACATGTGCCTTTTGCTTTAGTTTGTTTAAATACATCGGTGTAAATTATTTATAAAAATGGATTTAGAGAGTTTGTATTTTCGAGATTCATGCAGACATTTATGTAGGCTCATACTCTATACAAATCTAGTGTAATGTATTTAAGGGGAAAGCACATTAAAGAATATAAGAACCCCAGCAGTGTGGTTTACCAGCTGTATTGTTTGAATAGTGAATTCGAGGTAGACATGTAACATCTGTTACTGTCAGAATCCATCTTAAAATTGGTCTCAAATTAAGAGTGAGGGGAAAGAAATCTGTTTTAACATGCTTAATCTTATCAAAGTGGAATATTAAAACATCAATCTTCGTCTTCTTACCATAATGTATGCATAAACTACTGCTTATTATGAACTTCTGTTTAAAACACATATATATGAATTGTGTCTATGCCTTTTAGTATGGGCAGGGAGTGTAGACTGACTTGTCAGAGCTTTTTCACTGCAGCTGGAAGCAACGCAGATGGCTATCTGCACCAGCAGCGGGTAAACCACAAAGATATTTTAGCTCCTAATTAGTTACATCTTCTACTGACAGGCAAAACACTTCAAGGCGTGACTTTTTGTGTTTGCTGTCATAAAATAAGCAAAACATGCTTCAGTATTTGAAACAGGAAGACAAACCTTTGGTGATTTGTCTGTGTAGAGGATACAGTCATGTGCAGGCTCAAGGTTTCAAGGAGTCTTTTTCAGCTCTCAAGCCATAAGAGGTCAAAGAAATGTATACACATAACATCTGTCAAAGGGGCAAATTCGTACATGCAGTACAGGTCCACGTGTTTACTAGTTTGTGTGCCTGCTCTCACATAGAAACGATTGACTAAGCCATTTCAGGCCTGAATCCTTCTCTGTTCTCAGCAAAAGCCTACCAGGCTGCTGGCAATGTAGAACCTCAAAAACCTTTAGGTCTGTAAATCTGTGCGTATCATTCAAATATTATTTAAGGTGTTGCAGCACCTACCAACAGAGGGCTCTATTTATCCCTCTTCTTTGTTTGGACTTCTGTGTGTTTGGTCTAAGTAACTGCAGTCAGGTCAAACAATGGAACAATGCTATTGAAGTCCTTGAGGCATGAGTGATTGAGGATGTGATACCAGTATAACAGAGGCAGATGCTCTTTTGACACCCTGT
This sequence comes from Chaunax sp. Z400, assembly GCA_037577475.1. Taxonomy (NCBI): domain Eukaryota; kingdom Metazoa; phylum Chordata; class Actinopteri; order Lophiiformes; family Chaunacidae; genus Chaunax; species Chaunax sp. Z400. The sequence goes on from CM075186.1 coordinate 16,353,079, forward strand.
CAAACACAGGGAGAGATGCTAATGACATACTTCCTCAAGCACTGCGGACATAGAGAGAAATACTAATGAATCTCTATTTCACTGGCCACTTACAAGCCTGCAGACGTCTTGTTAAATCTCACAGTAGAGTAACAAGACGTTATTCAGAATGTCTGGAAGCAACTATGCAAATAAATTGTCTGGCAATTAAAAGCATGTGTGAAATTAACAGGCTCTATGATGACAATTTAAAAAGTGTTACAAGGGCATCCCCACTGTGAGCGTTTTCCCTTCAACACCTGCGAGTGTGTGTGTCAAAAGAACAGCTAGTTTGGTTTGTTTGGTTTATTAAATGTATGGTCCAACATTTCTGTTAATATGTTTATTTGTTTTCTTTCTAAGAGTTACATTAGAAGATCAATACCACCCTCATGTTTTCACAATGAATACAGCCAGGGGACGATAAACTTAGCTTAGCATAAAGACTGGAAACATTTAGCCTTGCTTGGCCCTAAACTAAAAATGTGCAACTACCAAAGCCTCTAACATTTACCAGTTAACCATCCATCCATGACTATGACCACTATGACCGCTTATCCTGTGCAGGGTCACCGGGGGGCTGGATCCTATGCCAGGTAACATTGGGTGAGAGGCGGGGTACACCCTGAAGAGGTCGCCAGTTCATCACAGGGCCAGCACATAGAAAGACAAACAACCGCTCACAGTCTTGTGTTTTTGGGAGTGTGGGAGAACCCAGAGGGAACGCACACAGACACAGTTCCCTGAAGTTTCTGCCGGCTGCTTGGAAACCTGTTTCCAGTCTTTATGCTAGAAGCTAATTGCATCCAGGCTGCAACTTCAGATTTACTATACAGACACCAGAGCGGTAAATTTTCTTAAGGAAAGGCATAGTGCAGCATGTTTGGGTTGCTGCTGTTCTGCATTTGAACAAAGGAGGATGTCTTTTGAACTTTTGCTACCTTCCCAACTATCTGTCATTGTTAATGGTGGGAGGCAGAGTAATTAGCTATATTAAAGCCGTTTCCTCTGAGAATCTCTCCATGATTAGGGAAATTATCAGGGCTCAGTGTGTAACGCCGATAGAGCTGACAGACGTGTGCAGCAACACGCATAAAACAATGCATTCACACATACACGCATACTAACCAGAGCTCTACCTATCAGAGCTTACAGTGAGTAACACATAAACACAGGAAGCAGCAGCCAGTTTTAAAGCTGTTCCTCAAAGGTGTATAAACATCCATCTGATGTGTGTTTCACTCCCATCAGCATCCTCTTGATGAGTATGGTTAGTCTCAGTTGCTAAGCAGTTACATGACCAAAAAAAAAAAAAAAGAAAAGAAAAAAAAGAAAGCTAATATCTTGGTTTGCTGAGCAATATTACAAACTCCCTCCTATCTGGACAAGATTTCAGTATCATAAAAAAAACAAGTTTTTTAAGGTCAACAATTCGCATTTAGCCTCCACAAAAAAAAATAATTTCTCTCTCTGTGTGATGTGGTGTTTCTCTCTTTAGGTATGAAGCTTGAGGTGAACTCTGAAGCTCAGCCTCTCAGGAGCAAAGAATGATTGACTGTTTGACTCAGACCCCCTGCCAAGGATGAGACAAACACTTAAGGGCAAGAGTCAGATTCATGTGTCACTTTTAGACTCCCTCTTACTCTCTCCTACATAACAATCACTGCTATTAGGCTTTCACAAACATGGGATGGGGAACGGCAAAAACCCCAAAGCTGAGGTCACTGAACTTGGTGCTAGTCACTGTAGGAGGATAAACACTGCGCATGATAGTCTGATGTTGTTTTGCATTGTTTTGAGCTAAATAAGCACTGAAATGAGAAAGCCTCTCAGAAATTATCTCTCAGAAATTATATCTTGCTACAGAAAACAACAATCATCCGAGGTGTTGTTGGAAATAGGACCAGAGTTGTACTGAGGGTCGTCGGAAAGCAAACTGTCAGTACACTTTAATTGGAAAGTACTAAAGTATTGAGAGAAAAAATGTGCTTAAAACTAGGTGTTATGTCATACACTATCTCATTTTTTTTTTACTGCGGCATTAATTTGTATGCAGCAATGTTATAGTTCTAGCTATAACACTGTGATTTAATATATAACCATACCCTGAATACTATAAAGTGATCACAGGCATAATACAGTTTAATCTACAAACTACTCAAACTGTCAAGTTAAATGTCAAAAGTGAAATTTTCCCCTCTAAAATGGACTGTGGAGTAAAGGTATAGTGGAAAACACTCATTAAAGTATATGCATCTCAAACCCTAACGAACAACAGTATTAGAGTATTAAATGTTTCAACACATTCACTCACATGACCAGTTGAAAGCAAGGCAAAATCAAAATTCACCAAAACTGCAAACACTTCATAATGTTGTGAACAAATAGGTAAAAGTAATACTCAATCGCCATGATTGGGATACCTTCTTTTTCCTACCTGTGATACGTAAGTTTTTGGTTCATGTGTAGTTTTTTGGGTCACGTGTCGACCTTAACTCATGAAGGTGCATGTCAGAGCCTCTCAGCTGTGTTCTGAGGTGTTTAATGTCTCTGCTCACTTCACCCCTCCTGCTGATCAAATCATCACAGTGTTGACTTTGCCACAGGCTTCCCTATTTCTCATTTTCACCGTCGCACCATCTCTTTTCTCTTACTTTATGTGCCTGCTCTCTCTATCCCTCCATCCCCAAGGATTGATTAAATGTCTAACATTAGCATGACCTTAACAATCAAGTAAACTGTCATTGCTTTACATGTTTTATTATCTCAGTCTGATCTGCCTCATGTGTCTTTCCCCCCCCCCCTGCCTTAATCTTTCTTCCATTTTATGATAAGGCAACGCTCTCTGGTCACTGTGGGCGAGGACTGTGTCAGATTTAATAGCGTTGTAAGCAACTTGTTCTGGTGAATAACATAAGTGCTGGAAAATGAGAAGTTTGCTTACGTCCAATGATTGTGCATGTAGATCGATAGAACAAGAGGTTTAATAAAGTCATCCAACCACTTCACATGTACATTTCATTCACCTCGTCATAGAAGAATGTGCACTATGATTAAATGTCTGCTATTGGGTAAATTTAGGCTGCAGTAATGGCAAACACTAATAGTCATTGAACACTATGTTCCTATCCAGAGGACCCTTGCATGAATCATCATGTTGTGTGCTGGAGTATACATGTGCATGAGTAAAATGGGTAGTGGTATAAACACAATTATGTTAGTTCCCTTAGGGTTCAACAAAACCTGAGAAAATGAATGTTAGGCCTTGAAACATTTTATGGGCACAATTGGACTAAAACAATAGAAAATGTATATATGTATATTATTTTAAGCCTTCTGAGACAAGTTTGTCATTTCTGCTTACATAAATAAGAGTGACTTACCTTGGCTTTTCATGGCCAGTGGGTCCCACTAACTGGCTACAATGTTAGGTGACCTCTGTGGAGCCAGTCAGTCACCCCTCCTAGTTCAGGCTTTATGAAACGTTAACCTGGTGTCCACAGTGAGTGGACACCAGGTTAACGGAGCAAATCAAGCCACAGGGTTCCACCTGTGCTGGGCTGTTCAGGCTCAAGTGAAAATGAGCAACCTTGGCTTCATTTCATGCATGGGTGTTTCTTGGGTATTGGGGAATGACCAGTGTTTAGGCAACATTACATGTGTTGCGTTGTTTTTGGAATTTTTCGCCTCCCCAGAAAAAAAGAAAATTAAAGCCATCACTGCTTTATAGGCGTCAGAGGTCTGTGATCTGTGATCTGTTGTTGGACTGCTACGTTGCTCTCTTCAGAATTGTAGAGTATGTGTGGAGTGGTTCAGACATAGAGAGGGTTGTTGGATTTGTAGCAAAACATCTTTAACACTGCTTCAGTTTAGTGAATAATTCCAATTTGACTTGTCGCCTGGATGAATAAAAGAAATCTATCTGTGACAGGTTGTGTTCATTTCTTTCACTGTGATCACTAACAGACCTGGATATAGGACAGATTTTTGTAATGGCATCTCATGGCACTGAAGCCAGTCGTGTCATCTTTGACTCAGTGACTGAGGCTCGTGTCACAGACAGGATTTATAGGATAAAGCTCTCTGTGAAAGCTTTAAACAGCGCACTTCACCTATGCTCACAGGCCTAATGTTATAGAATATCTAACCACTTTTGTTTTTAGACAGTTAACTTTTTCATCCATCCATTGCACTCTTATTAGCAGCCCCAAGCACTCAACAGTGGTTAACTCAATTAAGTGGCTCTGTTATAATCAGTGAGAACGGCAGGCTGAGCTATCCTGAAGCTGATGAAGGGCTCAATGTAGCTATAACCTGCTGTTTACATGCAAAAAGAACTCTGTGTGGTTGAGCTCAGACAGCAAAAGACACAGTTGGGCAATCATTGAGGAGCTGCAAGTTCCATTCTGCTGAAATGTGGAACACATTCTGTATACTGTAAACTTACAGCTTCTGCTCCTGGGGATTTTCCCAAAGCATTTCTCTGATAGCCTCCAACACTGACAGATCAGATCTTTTGGATGGAGAGGATAAACAGAAGTCATGCACATTTGTGCATGCACACCAACACTGAGTGATGTGAAGGACCACAGGAGAGCATATAAAACAATTCATTTGTTACAGCTTCATTATCAGCAATATCAATCATTTGATGCTTCTCTCTAAAACATTACACTCCTGATTGAATGATTGTGTTTTAATTTCAAATAATATGGTCTCACCTAATTACCAGTGCTGAAACTGGGTTGTGGGGGTTTGTCTTTGAAATCTTCCCCTCTGTAGTCAGAAAAGTCTGTTTCATCTTTTCAGCAGTACCTTCTCTCTGCTCTGTGCCTCGGTAGCACATTCACTCTGATCACGATTCAGCTGCTGGCCAAAAACAATGAAAATAGAGAAACTCATTACTGCACGATTGGCCCTCCTGTTGGATTTATTTTTCAAGGGGGAGTCTGCAAAACATTCCAGAAATAAATGTAGCCGGTGTGAGTCTGTTTTGTTGTGTGCCTGTGTCCATGTACTGTATGAATCAGTGATGCTTAGTGCTGTCTGATAGGACCGTATGACCTCATATATCTGACGTAGTTATGGGTGTTGGTCATATACCCAGATATGGATTTCCCTTCAATCCTTTTTCTAGTCTGTTTTCAACAATTGATGTTTTATACCAGTGTATATTTGTTTCTGTATTGGTTCTAGACCCATGGAACATTTTCACATCCAGAGACTAACAACATGCTGATGTATGCATACAAGGCAAGGCTTCCTATTTTTGATTAATCTGTTTCTGTCATGTCTATCAGATTTACTTTTCTATATCAGATTTGGGTTCAAGTTGTGACCTCATTGTCTTTCTTGGTTTGGAACAAAGTGGCCACTGGACAGACATAGCCTCAGAGGTCTCATGGATATTATCTCATAGCTGGGCAAAAGTCCAGACAACCTCTTAGAGGCAGCGGATTTCTGCCTACTCCCGACTCTCAGTGGCTCAACGCCACCAAACTATCAGTCAACAGCTCTATAAGGCCAGAATAGGAGTAATTAGCGTTCAACGCAATGCTTTGGTAGGATCCTTTGTATGTTTGTCTGCATGCGTGATTGAGAGGAGAGGGAATGATATATAGAAGAGAGGCAAATGGGAAGGACAGAGGGACAGAGAGAGGGCGCTCATCATTTTTGAGTCATCATGCTTCCACTACAACAGAAATCCAGGAAAACAGATTGCCTGTAAGGATGGTTTCAGACCTAATTAGCAAAATGGTTTCCCATGGGTTAAAGGTTATGTATCAGAATTCTAGAGTGTTTGTGCAGTTGTATAATGTAAGTAAGACATGTAATGCAATACAAATGAATGTCGGATCCTCTTGTCTGCATGCATGTTTTCAGTAAGTCTGTCTATATAATGACCATGATATGTGGTTTGTTTCCAGAATAGATGCTCCTCTGAAACTTTTGCTGTGTGTATGGGACAGTGCTTGTTGTGTTTCTGTCCTCTGAATGTCCTGTACAGCATTTACTGCTAAGTGACAGCACTGGGCAGTAAGGTCAGAGTACTGGCCGATGAAAACTTACTGCTGTTTAATAAATTCTCAGGTCCTATACTGGGACTAATTATACTTGGTAATGTGAGAGTTGCAGAAATCCTTTGTGGTTTTAATGCCAAGGAAATATGGAAATTTTGTCAGTAAAAATTCAAACACAAATGACCAACCCCCCACTTTGGCGAGGACGGAGTTTCCCTGTTGAATCTGTTTTGGAAACTTGGAATAATACAAATATGTGAAAGTAATGTAGTGCCTCTGAGCAAGGTTATCAGTGAGGTTTTTCACAAAATATCCAGTTTTCCCTTGCTTAACCAGAAAGTTGGACATAACAACATAACTGAGAAGAAGACAATGGGTAAAAGGATAGAGAGGATGCAGGAGAAAATATTAGATATAGCAGTTTCAACAGTTTTTCTACCACAACATAGTAAAGCTAAAAAATCCCCAGTAGACAGCAGATGAACAAAAATAGAAATACAGTCCAAAGAGCCAAAAAGACACAGATACAATTATACTTTAACGAGCAACAATGATTGGCCACAACCCACTCTCCAGCATTGCTCTATTTTTCAGAGTCCCAATAAACCGAATAGTGTAATAAGTAAAGATCATTGTACTTTGTCCCTACACAGCCAGTGACATTAAGTGACATTAAGGTTGCATGGCTTTAAGGGAGGCTTGGCACCACAATTTTTATTTCCCTGTTGGAGTGGAGACCCTCAAGAATCACTCACCATGAAAAACCAGTGAAGAGAAATGCCTCAAATAATCACACATTGACTGGAGCTGTGATCCCCAAACATCTGACACAATAGTAACTCTTGAGACAAGTAATTAAACTCCAAAAAGCACACACAAGCACTTTATGTGCATCATGTGTGCATGGGTTGAAAGAAAGAAATGTACAAGCACATTTTATAAAGATTTTTCTTTATAATGCAAAAGCAGACTTTCCTCTTGATAGTTAATGATTAGTTAGATGAATAGTTTTATAATACAATGAATGTGGAGCTGCTATGTTTCTCAATGTATTCTATTATATACAAAAGGCTGCAGAAATTGCCATGTACACACACACACACACACACACACACACACACACACACACACACACACACACACACACACACACACACACACACACACACACACAACAACAACAACAACAACAACAACAACAAAAATAGCTAATTTATTTCACAAGATACAGTAGGTGAAGGGCTGATGACCACAGAGGGCAACTGAAGCTCAACTGATTACGGATGCTTCTTTTATGCCTCTTGCTCCCTGACAACCGGTGAGAGGTGAGAACAGGAAAGGAAGACAGATGGATGGAAGCGAGAGGAGAAGAAGGAAATGGAGAAAGGAGAAATGTCAAATCTGGTGCATTTGATGTGATCCTGAAAAGAAACTCAAGTTACCATAGCGACCTGGTGAAAAGTGTGCAGCAAGCAAGAGGCAAGAGAGACAGATAGAGATGGTCTTTCATAGTACTTAGTGGTACAAGTGTGGTACAAATACACCATCAACTCTGATACATATGAGGATCATAATTCATCTAATTTTATTTCAATTATCAGGAACACTCCCACTAATTCCCCCTACTACTGTCATTATTGAAGTCCAGTCAAAGGTTAAACAAAGTACTCACGACTCCACTGTGTGACAATACCCTGCTGAAAGGATGTGAAGCAGAACTAAACATCCATTTCCATCAGTATGGTCTTTGTAAAGTGCATGATAACTGGGATTCTTTGATGCGCTGGACTGGTGAAGCTGCCAATTTGAATAATGTTATTCACCAGCATTAATATTCAGATAGGGTAACTACCATAGACAAACAGGGAGGTCAATGACAAACCTCACACACACATTATAAACACACATCCATGCATGAATGCACATAGTATTGATACTGAAGAAATATGTGGATAGCTTTTATCTGTAACACGATCTGCTGGGATTATTCGAAGCTTGATATCCATCTACCTAAAGATATAACAAAAGATGGACATGGGAGGAAAGCTATTACATCGACTCTGTAACTCTTCCTGCAGTTGAGTTTTTGTCATACTATTCCTCTGTCGTTCTACATATCTCAGCTGGTGGCACACCAGTGTAGTAGGTTAGTCACTTGGAAGTGTTATCTGCATCAATAAGGTCTGTCATTTTACGAAGATTTCTCTGTACATTTTCCTGCTATTTTTCTCCTAATCTAATCTTCTATGATTACGATGAAACAAGACTACGTGGTATGCACCAGTAGGCCTGATCCAGATCCAGATCCGGATCATCACCAAAATTTAATCACCTCTAGGATATGCTAGGGTCCATCTTTGGTGAAAATTCCATGCAAATCCGTCCATTTGTTTTTGCGTAATCGTACTAACAACCAAGCAAACAAACAAACAAACAGTAAAAAAAAAAAAAAAACAATCACAAAAACTCCTTGGCGGAGGTAAGAAGTCTAAAACTGAAATACTCCAGTAAAAATAATTCAAAATTTCTGTCAAGATTTAAAGAAAATTTCAGTTACTTTCCATCACTACCATTTTCCTTGAGTTTCCTTTAACGTCTCATACAGGGGAGGTTTTAAGGCAGCTGAATCTTTGATAAACTCCTGTAAATTTTCAACCATTGTTGGACAAATGAACAAATGGTCTTTATCAGATCCTGGTTGTCAAGATACATTCCTGATCTCTCCCTCTCTCTGTTTGTGTGTCTTACTGTCTCTCGCTCTTTCTGTGAGTCCTCTGCAAATATCAAGCAAAGACATTCCTTGGCGAGTCCCTCACTCTCCTTATCACCTAGGATCTCTCTCTCTCTGTGTGTGTCTCATTGTGGTTATGTGTGTGTTTGTGTTTCCCTCTGTGTGTATGTCTTGGTCAAGGTTGCTGAAGAGCTGCTTTGTTTGCATGTTCTGGTGAGGCTTAGGAAATGTCACTCAAACTAGTTGGAACAGCAAGACTCGCTACTGTGTGTGTGGTGTGTCTGTGTTTGTTTTTGTGGAGTGTCATCTGGTACCATGTGTGAAAGAGATTAAATGTTTCCCACAACAATCTAATTTCTGTCCACTGCCGTTTTCATAAGCATTTGTCACCATCCCAACAACTCGAGCTGTGAGAAGTCAGAGAGAGGACCTGCTTGCATGTGCCTGTATACGTTTGAGTGTGAATGTGTGCAGTTGAAGGCTAGAAGTGTTGAGGCTTTCTGTTGATGACGTGGTTATCACTAAAATGATTAATTTTATGTTGTGTTGATAGTTTATTAATGGATCTACTGTGCCATGTGTGTTGGTTACTTTCATAAAATGTGATATTATTTGAAAAAAACCTCTTCCTTCTGTCTCTGCTGAAGGGTCTCAATGGTTACCAGCAGGCGTGCTTCTCACAGTAGGCATGCTTTATGTTGACTTAATTCCCTTGTGTGGGTAAATTACAAATAAAAGTCAGATATGCTGACCTTTAACATATTTACAACACCACATGTCCTCTTCACTTTAACTTTTATTTTATTACCTCCACCACGACAGCATGAATTTCCATTAAACTTGGTGGGAGGATCGATCAGAATTGACCCCATTAAATTTTGGTCCTGATCCAGAAAAAGAGGCAGATCCAAGATTTATTGATTGGCTGTTACCTCCTCCAGGTCTTCTGGGGGTACACCAAGGCGTTCCCAAGTCAGCCGAGAGATATAATCCCTCCAGCGCCTCCTGGGTCTACCTTGGAGTCTCCTCCCAGTGGGACATGCTCGGAATACCTCCCCAGTGAGGCATCCGGGGGCACATAACCAAATGCCTGAACCACCTCAGCTGACTCTTCTCAATGTAGAGGAGCAGCGGTTCCACTCTGAGCCCCTGATGAATGAGCTCCTCCTCACCCTATCCGTAAGGGTGAGCCCATAAACCCTGTGGATTAACCTCATTTTTGGTCATTACCCAGAGCTCATGACCATAGGTGAGGGTAGGAACGTGGATTGACCGGTAAATCGAGAGCTTCGCCTTGTATCTTATAGGTTCCTTTTCACCACAACAGACCGATACAGAGTCCGCATCACCGCAGATGCTGCCCAGATCCAGTCAATCTCCCGCTCCATTCTTCCCAAACTGTGAACAAGACCCCAAGATACTTGAACTCCTTCACTTGGGGCAGCAACTTATCCCCGGAGTGAGCAATCCACCCTTTTCTGACTGAGAACCATGGCCTCAGACTTGGAGGTGCTGATTCTCATACCAGCAGCTTCACACTCAGCAGCAAACTGTCCCAATGACAGTTGATGGTCACAGCATCATGAAGATAACAGGACCACATCATCTGCAAAAAGCAGAGAAGTGATCCTGAGTCCACCAAACTGGACACCTTCCACCCCCTGCCTGTGCATGAAAATTCTGTCCATAAAGATTACGAACAGAATCGGTGACAAAGGGCAGCCCTGGAGGAGTCAAATCTCACCGGGAACCGGGAGAGCCTGACTAATTGCTGGCAATAATAGTTATTAACTATCAATAACTATTACGGCTTTACCATCCCAAAAGGGAAAGTCATACCTTAAATGAAATTTTCCTCATGTTTTTAGCAAATTGTTTCCTTTTTAGTAGATGTAATCATGCACAGAAATTATAAAAAAAAATAATTAAAGTTAGGAGGAAAAAATCAGTTATCAGCACCTAACAGTGCTAAAAGCTTGGCCCTGATTCACAAGAGAAATACTCATGTACACAACAAGACAGTGACAGGGGGAGGGTACAGTAGATAACTGGCTGGTTCTCTTTCATAAGCAAGTCTTTGTTTTTATGTCAATTAACAAAACAAGTTTCAGCTTAATGAGGCTAACGAGGAAGCACCCCCATTAACTCTACTAGCATCTGTCAGTGGAGGCATTTTCCACTCAGATACACACGTAGAAAGTAGTAGACTTAACACTCAAATCAGATTTGTAATTTATATGACTGCCTGAATAATATGGAAATTTGACAAATGAAATGTTATATAGAGCAAACACATTGAATTGTTACAATAGAAAACATTTTCAACCAGAGAAAATATTTTTAATAAGCATTGTACTCCACCTAGGTAGACCAATCAATATGATTATTTAAATTTCGAAACAGTCTGTGTCATCTTGACCAATAATGACTGTAATCAGAGTCTGATCCATGGCTGCTGATGAGTATTCTCCATTTCCATTATCATCATCATGGCTATGGCTGTCTGTATAATCTACCCTTTAGTGATGTGTTGAAGTTTGATGACGCTGAGGCTAATCAGCAATTATTACTGTTGTAGAGAGAGGCAGAGACACACAAACACATGCCCACACACACGTACACACATAGAGCTTCTGTCCTTGTCTGTGTACACATGCACGAGCATTTGACAATGTTAGCAGCATATTAGCCTTGCTTATTGGCTTTAGTGACAGCCATGTCACACCTAGTTCAGTTGCTCCTCCCGTGGTGGGTGGTGCATTTGTTGAGAGAAACTGAAACAGTAAACACCAGCAAAGCCATGCTCCACTGGAAACTGTAAGCACCTTCAAACAGAGTTAAACTCAGAACATAATTGCGTTAATGTATAATTATCTCCATCAGTCTTAATTCAAATTCAAAAATTAAATTCAGGTAGGACTCAGAGGGGTTTGTGCTCATCTGTATCTGCTTGGGGAGCGCTCTTATAATTTACATTTTGCCCTTTAAGCCAATGATTTGTTATTAAGTTATGCATGAGGAATAATTGGACTGTAGGAACAAAAAAGAGAGAGATGAGATTCAGAACCTTATTAGATTTAAGTTGAGGTAAACTTAAAGTTTCACTGGACGTTCAGTGTTTCCTGTAGGTTTATTGGTTGGGGGTGGGGATTTTCAATACATACATACATATATTTCTGACATATCGTTCTGTTTGCTTCAAGATGTATGGCGTAATTAAATGTACATTCTTATTTACTTTTACACCAGACCTTACCTATATCTGTCTTGTCGAGCCAGGAGGAGTATTTCCTCTCTGACAACCAAGATGGGTCAAAGCCCGTCTTCCTGTGTTTGTCGGTGGGTGCAGCTGTGTCAGTGCTCGGGGCAAGGCTAGCTTCCCTCCCCTCAGCAGCAGAGTACTGTAGCTATTAGCGCCCTCTCCACTGGTACAAGGTTCAGGTTGGGTAGCGGCACATGGTGTAGCGACGCTTTTTTGGGGTTGCTGTTTGTCCATCTTTGGCCTCCTCTACTTCTCCCTGTGTCGGCAGGAACACGAGACCAGAGCAGAGGAGAGTTGAATCATTGATCAGGACAGCGAGCTCATGCTCTGCTGAAATGAGAGAAGTGCACATATAAACTATACAATATGGATATACAGTACCAGTCAATAGTTTGGACATACCTTCCCATCCATTTGAATGGGAAACTGTGTCCAAATTTTTGACTGGTACTGTATATATAATATCTAAATGAAAAAGTGGCGAGCAAACACATAATGAACTTGGTAACATTTCCCACATGCAATTTTTGTGGGTTTTTAATTTAATTTACCTGTCGATTTAATCTGTAATACAGCTTGTTAAAAGTCTCTTTATGCTGGAGACCTCTGTAATATTTGCTAAACCCACAACCTCTTAAATGGGTGACCTTCACTGACGACTAACTGTATTCCCAGGTCTCTATAGCAAATGGCAAGTCCTTGATGGTGGCCTGGAGACTGAAACCTGTCAAATGTGTGATAGCAATTGTACCAGGTTGTAGTCATGGTGGATTGTTTTTGCCTTTCTGTTTGATTAGTGTTTCTGTGTTCTACATGGCTGAACATTGAGCCACACTGCAGCTCTGGTTATCTATCTTTCTGCAACACACACACACACACACACACACACACACACACACACACACACACACACACACACACACACACACATGCAGACACAATTACACAATTAAAAGAAAGTGGAGTCCACACACCACCAGCTGTTCACACCCATCAAAACTGGCTGTCATAAACACCGCAGTGCATTGAGGCAAGGTGAACACAAAATAAAGTCTCTTTTGCGTTAATTAGTTCAACTGATTGACATAGAAATAAAAACCCAACTGAGAGAGATGGGACAAAGTGGGACTGTTTAAACATGGACTTGCAACCCACGCTGCAGTAAATGGTTTACCCGGCCCGTGTGGCCCCTCAGCAGCACTTTTGAGAGTGGGCACTTTGTCTAGTGCTGACCTTCATTTATCAGGTTGTTCATTCACCCAGGACGACACACACCCCAATCTGGCAGGTGGAATGTAGGAACATCTGATGATGGATTAACAGAGGGAGACACTGGGGTTGGTTTAATGCCAGAAGATGAATTCTCTGATTTTGTTCATTATGCTTCCCTCCCCAAAACTCTCGCTCCCTATCCTGCTCACTCCCATATTCTCTTACACTCCTTCCTCCAACTTCCTGTTATTTTGTCAGTTTTTATGCAACTCACTTAAAAAAAAAATTTATATTTATCAGCATCCTGAACCACATATCAACACACATCCAGGGCCTTATGGGTCTGACAATCCTTTTATATTTTTATTTCTGTGTTTCCTTTCTATTATCTCTTAAATGTTTCTCTTCTTCACAAACAATTAATCAATCTCTCCCTGCCAGGTGCATCTCTTTCTCTCTATTCCTCCACCCTTCTCTTTCTCATCTGCATGCTGGTCTCTCTTTACGCTCCGTGGCTTTCTCTATTCATTAAATCTTCCTCCCTGTTTGTGTCTTCAGCAGCTGTGTGTGGAATATAAACTTAACACAGTGAGAATGTCATGTGATACTGTGTTTCCTCTATTTACTATGCCGACTTGTTATCTTGCATGAGCTTGTTTCTATTGAGTTGGCAAGTGCTGGTCAATATCTTCAGTATAGACACTCATCACGAACTGTATCCTTCTCAGTATGTACCCATTTGCAGATCAATAGCAGTGATCCTGCTTCATTTACATCCAGAGCCTATAAACATAACTTGTAGGGAGAATAACCCTCAATAATCCTTATATAAATATGTAATAATTTTACATCACAGCTCAAGTACTTCAGTCTAAATGATACTTACATGCTCAAAACTCAGATTAATTGACAGCACATAGACAGACATAAATATATATTATTATTATAATAAAAAGTTATCAAACCGTAGTGGTTTATTATTCACTATGGTGAATAATACATACTCTTTCCAATTCTCTTTTAGTCTATATGTGTTTATATTTAAGTGTATACGTATGACAATATTATTGGTAGAATTTTTGCCATTGATACTTCCAAATCTTCTGCCTCAACTAGCAACTCAACTACAACATGTTATAGAACTAAAATAACTAATTTATTCAGTTTCCATGTTTTGATCTACATTCTTGGGCAAGAAAGACGAGGTAACCTCTTTTCATGATACTTTGTGCACTTAGTCTTTATCTTATTGAACAGAGGCATAATATGTGACAATAAAAACACAAAAACATGTGATATTTATCAGTGCAATTATGTTTTTAATATTTATGTTTGAGCAGCATCTCTGTGTGATGTTTCGGCCTGGTCAGTCACCAGATCTTAACCCCATAGAGGATACATGGGTGGATTTCAAGGACAAACTGGTTGGCAGAAAATTTAGGGGCACTGACCAGTTGTGTGAAGCAGCCAGACATAAATGGAACATTGATGTAGCTCACTCTAAAAGGGTTTCAGACAACAAACACTGTTTTCTGAAGACAAATAAGGGAAAAGCTATACATCCATACTAAAACCTGAACATAGACAATGCACAATATTGTGTAACATTGTCGTTTATTTCACTTGTATTTGTGAAATTAAAAGAGTAATTAAAAATATGATAAATTATGTTTACCCGGTTGATTTTGCCGAGGAGTGTTGTCCCATCTCGTTGTAACTCTACAGATGTGTGCATTTACACCTTTATCTTCCTTCTGAGGATTTGCTAAAGCCTTTAATCTCCTCCTCACACTTTCTACGCTACTTTGCTTTCTTTTACTGTTGCTGTAAAGGGGCTTTTCCAGTGTTTGCTGGACACCAGAACAGCAGAGATTTGGAGACACCAAAGACACAGAGAGAGAGAGAGAGCAGAGTGGAGGGGAGAGAAAAGGCGGTGGAAGAGGGAGAGCACTGAGGGTAACTCCTGCCAAGGCGACACAGGGGAATGTTTGTGTCAGTGTTTGCTTTAGTGGCCTCGTGTCTCTTTGCAGGCAACAGAGGAACAGTTTGCCACATAACAGATCTATTGTTGAGGGTCTTCTGCCAAGGCCAATATTGGGCCCACACAGACATCTGTCTCCATATACTGACCCGCTGGTTAACAGCTAAGCACTCAACCTCTCCTCTCTGCTGCCTAATGGAGCCAGCTGAGCACAAAAGGCATGATATTCTAATATGACACGCACAGCATTTCAATCATTTCAATCCAGTGATCCATTTGAGCTATTGTGCGTCTTGTCATTATATAGCATTTAAACGGCATCATATTCTCTCATGGCCCACCTCATTACAGGCTGCCTTCAGACCCAAGGTGAATCATAATAAAAGACAGAATCAAGCCCATTCTTTATATGCGACCCTCCAATAACCCTACATCCACATCGTCTTAGTCAAGGTCAGTCGTACTCATTCTTCTACTCTGGGAGACAGGAATTAACATTATATTACGACATTGTTTTGCACCTGCTGGTGTTGTTAAAGATACCAATAACATGCAAAGTCCTCGCTTGTGAGTTCATTGTAGTTGATGATAAAGGGACTGAATAACATATTATTGTAAAAGATGCTCTAGAAGATGTCGAATTTTGTGCTGGACATAAATCCTGTCTAATTTATGTGATTATTATTATTTCAAATGACCAGTTTGAGAGATTTGTGTGACTTACCATAATAGTTGGTTGCTGTTATATCATATTCCTGTTTTTGAAATGTCTTTTGAAAGATGAGCATACACAAAGCTATACACAAGTGACCCCTGTGACTTGAAATGTAAAAATTGCATTTTCTGCCAGGCATTTGTTCTTTTGTTCTTGCTTTCAGACACACATCACACACGCTTAAACACTCCCACAGTCCCACACAAATAGACACTCTACAATGATTTGCAATTTCACAAGTGTCAGTGCTAATTTTTCAGTAGAACCTGAAGAATTTTCAACCGTTTCTCTACTTTTGCCGCTTTCAATATAACAGAGCATTGAAGGAGGATGAGATGAAAGAGTTGAGCTCTTGGGCGTTCTGTCAGTTACTTTACTGTCTGAAGATCATGGCTATGAATCTCTGAATGGAAACTACCTACAACAAAAATATTGTTGTATGCACTTCAAAAGAGGACCCAAATGCAACAGAACAAGGTAGACAAAAAATGAAGTGAAGAAAAATGACTTAAAGGTATACTCCCACTCAACTAACAGCCTAGGTGTACAAAGTGCAGTCCACCCAAAATGCGGCATATCAAGGAATAAATATCATTTTATTATTTGGTCAAGTTTCAATGCATAATTCAAACAAAAACATGCCTAATGAAAGGGAATTCCATGGGTAGATTTGTTTAGGATTTCCCCTACCTGGCCGCCATTTCCCTGCAGGAACTCATTTTACTGGAGAACAATTTAACATGAATACTTTTTAAACACATGATACTTTAATTTACCACAATAATACTTTTAATGAATTATTAGTATAAGAGTTTTACTGAAAAATGTAAAATGCTGTTTGTAGTAGTACTCAACCCCATTCAACTTCGGCAAACCTCAGTTCAATTACGTTGCTACACAATGTCACCTTCAGAAGCAAACTAATTAGTTCAGTGGTCTATTGTAGTGTATAATAATAATAATGATTCAAACCTGAGGCAAAGACTCAAACATAATGACCATGACTTTACAAAATAAACAATCAACTCATTACAAAGCAGATATGAGAAGTATATAAAACATTGTTTCAGTCTCTGAACCACATGAGGACAGTCCACCATATCAAACAATGGAAGAAGCATTATACAATTCAGACACTGACAAATCAGGACACCCCTCCAATCTGTGCACCTGGTCAGGAAGCAAACTGGTAAGAGAAAACGATGTGAGACCAAAAGAGCTTCGAAAACATTCAGAGGCTGCAATAATGGAAATACTGCAGTCACATTTTCTGAATGCTGTAGAAGTATAGCCTCTATACTGTTTGTCATGATGGCAAGAAAGAAATCATTACTTTTTCTGGAGTGGCAAGATGCCCAAGGTCATGAAAAAATTCCATTAAAGTCTTCTCCTTCTTTCACTGGCATGGCTTGAACCTCTAAGTATTTGTCAAGTCTCTAACAGAAAAATTCTCAAAATTAAATTTAGGTGTGCTTGAGCACCCCTAAAAATGTCAGGGGTAACTTTGGTTTGATGATAGTTCACAGTTCACTGCCACTGACTACCTCTAATGCTTCTCATGTGAAGCTGTTCTTGTTGCAGTTTGCAGTGTTGCAGTTCTTCTAAAGTTACCTTGTTATCGTGTTATCCTGTTTACTGGCTTAGCTAACCAGCAGCTTGATAGAGTAGGAGCATAATTGATGTCATTAGTTAGACCTGTGGTTTCTCTGCCATGAGAAGAGGAGTCCCTAATGCTACATCGAATTTGTATATCTACCATTGTGTAACAACAGAATCAGATGCTGAAATAATTCAAAATTCATTTTGTAATTTTATTTTAAATTTATTTTAAGCTTTGGCAAATTTAATCCAATTGTTTTTTGACCAGCTTCTTCTATTCACATGCACTTTTAGTTCATAATGACAGTGTAGTCTTCTTATATATACCTAGTATTGGCTTTATTGGTTATTCTGCATACTGATTCTAGTAAAGAATATGTTGTACAAAATCAGGCATAGATATGGCATTCTTACCACAAAATAATCAGACTTTGTGTTTTTTAGAGTGCATTGCAATCTAATGTATTGTTACTGTCAAACGTTGTTATAATTGATATAGTATACACTGTTGAATATCAAGAGAAAATGTGAGACAAAACTTGATGGCACTAAATTGCTCTAACAAAAGCAGAGACTGTTTGCTCACTCTTAGGTCTAGGGATCTTTAAACCACGTCTACCACTGATTGACAAACCTACTTTAGCTAAAGACACAACATCATTGAACTATTGCACAAAAGCACACACACACAGGAAAAAAACAAAAAAACAAAAGCCCTTTTCTGCTGCAAGATCAAACTGCATGTATTTCCTTTATGAAATGGTTTCTACCAATCTTGGCACAAACCATAAATATACATGCAGACAGATTTTAAAGAAATAAAAGAGAAAGAAAAAAGAAAGAACTATTGCACAAAATACATTGAGAATTATACGCCATGTATTCTGATGTTATGTCCTTCTGTGTTTTCACAGAGATGAATAAGACTACTTAAGTACAATGTTGGCAGGCAATCTTCCCATCTATGTGTAATTAAATTACATGGCTTATAGTTCTCTTCTCTGTGTCGGAGCTTTCCTCTGAGTTAGATATCTCATTTGACATTCCCTCTGTGCGCAGCCCTCGTTATCGTTTTCCTATGCAGTGCACTGACATTTGACATACAGACATGAAGACTCAGCATCGCAGGTCAACTGCATCTCACTGCAGAACTCTCTTTCACATTGTCTTTTCCTCTTTGGCCTGTCTGGCTTGACCTCAAACTGGTAATGGACCTCAGGGATTAGAGGAGGCTGTCACTTAAAGAGACAGTTCATTTTTTATTCATTTTTCCTACCTGTTGTGCTATTTATTCATCTATTAATCAACTCACATCATTTGGATGTGAGTTGCCAAGGTTTGGAGATATCAGCTGTAGAGATGTCTGCCTTCTCTTATTTTGATTTGAATTTGATCACTGTGTATTGGGGAAGACAGGGAGAGAAGAGCGTTTGGAGGTTTTTCTCACGTAGTACGTTCATGAAATCTGTCATTGCAGATGTAATCAGCACATGGCTTTGAAACCATAGCTTACTGATTTCTACAGAAGGTAAAGCTTCTGCCCATCAGAAGATAGAGTATATTCATCACGATGGACATTTTTTTTATGTTTCTTCTAATTGTAACTGTATGGTAACTTTTCCTGTAAGGACGTTTTTATTACTACAGTAGAGACTAAGTTTCTGAGAATTGTTTTGATGTAGCCTATTTTCAAGATGCCTTGGTTGTAAAGCTCACCAGTGACATCTGTTGCTAAAACCTGAACATGCTATAGCAGTAGCAGGTTTGAGTTTCTTTACCCTCATTGTGCGTAGAGTCATGTTCAATACTTGAGACTTTCAACTATCACAAATTAATGTTACCTAGTAACCTTAGCTAGCCAGCCAGCCAGGAACTCAGAGAATTACTTCCCTTTGTGACTTTTACAAGCCATAACAAATAGTTTTCTGGTTGCATGAGCACAGTGAATCGTCTTTGAGAAGGGGCAGAATTAGTAACTCAACATTAGTAGCGATTGAGGTGTTATTAATAGCCTATGGCGTACGTTGGGATGAAGCCATATGGGCAGCCTTGATCCTATTACCTCTGTTACCTCTCACTGATGTATGCCTGCTTTCAGATTCTGCTGTCCCACGGTAGACAGTAGACATGGGCAGGTTTGGTTTGTCTATTCATTAACCTTGAGCGGGCCTCTGACGTTCCTGCCTATCCATTCAGAGGACAGGACTGAGCGTGGTTCATGGTATGTGTCTTTAACGAAGGACTGTTAATCATTAGTGTAGTTATTAGATGCTTGCAATAATGAGTCATACTCTATGATGTGTCTTATGTTGTACTGGTGCAAAGGAAGATTTAAAGAAAGTCATGCATATTTTGGGTATTCATTACATCTACTGAATAATTTAAATACAAAAACAGTTTACATATTTAAAAAAATAATATGACACAGTACAATATACTGTTGTGTAACATATATGTTGTGAAAACCATAGGATTTAGTCAATGATGGAGGAATCTTTGCATAACAACAACAAAAACAACAACAATGGCAACAATAACGACAAGAATTACAACAACAAATAACAACAAGAATTACAACAACAACAACAATAACAACAATAATAATGGAACACAAAGCTTGAGAACAACTTCACGCACTTAAACATAATATAATAATTTAACTTAAAAATAATCACTATCTAATTATTTTGCATGTTGAAACTGGATGACTACCCGTTGCTCATTCATGTTTCTGACACAGTGCTGGATTG
This sequence comes from Chaunax sp. Z400, assembly GCA_037577475.1. Lineage (NCBI taxonomy): Eukaryota > Metazoa > Chordata > Actinopteri > Lophiiformes > Chaunacidae > Chaunax > Chaunax sp. Z400. The sequence goes on from CM075186.1 coordinate 16,373,367, forward strand.
TTGATTGAATTGATATATTGAATAGACTCTGTCTCTTGTAAAACCACTTCTCTGCTTTATTACGAGGGACAGTAAGGTTAAGTGAAGTGGTCAGCTTGAGGGTAAGTGCAGAAATGTAACACATCTTTCAAAGGCGTCAACCAAGATATTGCCATCTTCATAAGACTCTGTTCCTCTGTGTTATTCAACCTCCAACCATCAGCAGCCATTTAAACTCAATAATAATGCAAAATCTCTTCGTTGTTGGATGCAGAAAGTGAGGATGGAGCAGATAAGAGGGAATGTGATGTAAAATGCCTATACAGGCACAGAGAGTGGAGAGCGACAAAGAGAGAGGAGGCCTAATTGTTGTTAAGTATTTTAATGGACTGCTAACCAGTTATTTTCTTGGTTGGATTCACAGGCTTAGTTTTAAGTTACGAATGGGATAAATGGATTAACACATGAATTGGTGCTAAAATGTGTGTTTGCCCTCTTCCCTCTCTCCATCTGTCTACCTGCCTTTTATCATTTTTCTTAATCAGTATCCTCCAAAACATGCAAATTGAATTATAATTATGCAGACATCATAGAAAGTAGTATGGAGGGGCTGCTCTCCATCTTGTCCGCTTTGCCATTTCCACAGCACTTTTGCTCAAGAGTCTGACTGCTTTCCCAGAGTGAAGATCATTTTTTGTGTGCCCAGCTGGTCTCAAAGTAATGTGCTGAGGTTTGATGTTAAAAAGACACTTCTTTTTCTCAGACTGATGTAAAATTCTCATCTTTCTGCTCTAATTGGAGAGGTCTCTCTGCCAGGCAGACCTGCAGAAGCACCTCCACAAGTCCAGCATCACACCTTGTTTCCTGTGTACTTTTATTCAGTATATGAATGAAATGTATTTACTTCTTGTACCATTAAATCCTCTTGAGACATTCTCACACTTTGGTTTACCAAATACTTGACTTAAGTATATGACAGAATAGAATGCTGGAAAGTTCTTTGTAATTGGACAATATTTGTTGTAGTTCGTATTCTAGTTAGAGGTGGGTGATCTAGCCAAAAAATGATATCACAATCTTCTTGGTCACAATAACAATCTATAATCTATGATCAATATTGAAATTTTTTATCCGTTTTGAAATTCCCTATACTACACTTGCCTACGAATTGATCCATTTGGACAATTAAAACACATTATTGCATTAAGGGCTCTTTTTAGAGATGCACAATATGTACTAGACTGATTAATGATCATCCCAATAATAGCAAATTTACGTTATTGGCTACTGGTCGATGAAATTTTAGCCACTAAAAGGGCGACACTGTGGCATCGTGGATAGCACTGCTGCCTCACAGTAACACCTCCCCATGTCTGTGGGTTGTCCGGCTTCCTCCCAGCGTCCAAAAACATGAATTGGAAACTCTTAATTGCTCGTGGGTGTGAATGTGAGAGTGAATGGTTGTTTGTCTTTGTATGTGACTCTGTGATGATCTAATGAGTTGTCCAGGGTGTGCCCTGCCTCTAGCCCAATTCCAGCTGAGATAGACTCCAATCAACAACAATCAACAGAACAGACACAATGAGAGCGAAACAGAGTGCGCAGTTGTGAGACCATATATGTATTTATTGAAATAAGTGTCATTGTTGCACCCCCTCAGTTGAAATCAGATGATATACTATTGCTATCACATTGAAACCAAGTAAACTGTGTAAATTCAGGCCTACCTTCCTACCTAGGATAGCCAGTTAGTTTAACACTTAGCAAATATAATTTCTGAAGAGGCTAACAACCAACACAAGCCGTCTTGACAGACATTACGACATTACAGTAAACGCAATAAACATTGTGAATCGTTATTGAGCTACACGAACCTTACAGCAGTAATATTACAATTTATATAGTCACTTACTTCTGCAGCAGTAACGTTGGCAGAAACGCATAGAGTGGATGACAGGGAAATAAGAGCATAAATGTCTCTGGATGTGAGCATTCACAAAACACAGTTTAAATAAAACATGGTCTTCCTTTCTGGGGTGAGGGTGGACACACTGGTATCTGTTCACTTGCTTACTGAAAGATGCCACAAATACATGGATACACATAGTATCTTAAATAATAAGGGGTCTGAACTGCATCTGCAAGGCACCCTTAAATGAAGGTCCACTTTCATTAGCATTTTGGTAAAAGAGAGGAAGGAGCTACCTTTACGCTGACAGTTAATTTAACCATCGCTCTTTTTCCATCTCACTCCCTCCTTGCCATCCTCTGGGCTGAATTAATGAGAGATCAGTGAAAGGATGTTTACAAGATTAGCAAATGCCTCAACACTTAGTCTGTGTGTACGAGTTTCAGCGCAGGTCTGTGTTGTCCCAAAGGGCCTATGAGGATTATACCAGCAAATAATTTACAAGATGCATTAGTTTCTGTTAAAGGCCTGCATAGCACCAAACTGATCTGACCCAATTATACCTGAACAACCTGAAATAACTATACTATGTAATGAATTACTGGGTGACTGTCAATAAATAACACAGAGGCCATGAAGTGATGTCTCTCTGTATCTGTTCTCAGTTTCTGGGACACGCTGCTTGATTTTTCTGCTGCTTTATTTTTCCTCTCTCTCATTACTGACCCTCCTCTCATTCTTGCTCTCCTCTATTTCCTCCAAGCCTTTGTTGGCTAGGAAGTGATTCCTCTAAAACCCTTTCCAGACAAAATCTGCCACCTCAGTCTGTGACTGTTCCTCTGAATTATCAGCCTTTATCTATCATAATTAGGCTCATATCCATATACTGCACATATCCAAAGGAATGCCTACAAAGGCAGGAGAATGCAAATGCAAGTAAATATGCTGTATCAAGGTTTGGCAAGAAGTGAATCTCTTTCCACATCCGGCGATCATTTCTAGCTTGTGTTGCATTCATCTGTGCAGTTTTGGGACTGATTACTTGAAGAGAAGAGATTCTGGCCTTTGCAACTAATTATAAATGGGAAGTTACAATGCAGCTATAATAATAAGGGATTTTATTAAAGGACCACATGGACACACTCAACCAAAAATATTTACATACACACAGTGAATGTCCCCTCAAATCTCAGAGGTAATTACCATTGGCTGAGGGTATCGACACCACCAAGGAATAGATGGCAGGAATTATTTCCTGAATTATTCCCATTAATAACTTCCTCCCAACACCTATGTGGGGCTTATTGCGGTTAACATGTGTGTGTGTGTGAATGTGTGTGTGTGAAAGAGAGAGACAGATCATACCAGTGTCAAACGGGAATTACAGCTCTCTGCGAGAAAGTCATCTTCAGAAGCCTTTAGTGAGCTGAAGGGGTACATTTTCTCCTGACAGCTACACAACACAGTAAACCAATTTTAGCTTCTTATGAACACTGAATTGTTTCAGTGCTCTATGAATTTGGCAGACATGTTTGCAACTGTGCTATTTGTTTGGTTTAACGTTTTTTTCTTTTCCATTATTTATATAGATTCACTGAACTTTGGTCCTCCACGTATCACTGACAATGCAAAAACGATATGCATCGAAATATATGTATATATAGGCACCCACTAATTACTTACCATTAATTTAGATAATAAAATCAACCTCTCGAGGAAAAAAGCCAAACTATGAATCACAAGCTCTTGTCCTCAAACAAACCCCTCTAATTTGCATATTCATATGTCTAAGAATATGAGGTGATGAAAAATAAAATAAATGGTGTGTGTACTGTAAGTGGATTGGAAGCAGTGAATGAAGTTAGAAAATGGAGGAGTGAAATATGCAGATGGTAGAGTGCACAGTGTGTGTGGGAAAGAGGGGCCATTGGGTAATGATGCTGAGCACGCTCCAAAAAATGACAATGCTTTGGATCAAAAATGGAAATGCATGCACTTTTCCATTATCCCATACAGTCTTACTGTAGACTTTTGGTCAACAACAGTTAATTTAATGCATAAACCAGTGCTCAGAAATGGATCAAGTTAGAACAGAGTAAAGAAGATTTTTCTGCACATTGGAGATGATCACTGTCACATACTGTATGTGTCGTACTTCTTTTCTCTTTGTTTCACATTTAACTATCAAGCAAGAAGAGCATGTTCACTCTATCCACTTTTAAACACATTAATCAAAGGTTGATTCATCACAGATATGTGATGTTTGTTTCTCTCCATAAGAGGCTGTGTCGTTACATTGATTAATTGAAGCTGCAAGCAGCGTTGAACGGGCCCTCGCACCCCGGTGCCCCTCGGGGCGTGTGCCCGTTGGGCCGTGCAACAACGCTGGGCTCACTACCGCACAGCTGGATAAATGCAAGGCTCTGTATCCTCATGCATTATGGACACTGACGGACGGATTGTGATGTACCTTATTTTGTCCACTATGTGACGCTAGACACCACCTATTAATTTTGACTCATCTTTGATTATATCGTGAAGGCCACACCATGAAATTGTAATCAAAATCAAACAATAATTGTCACACAAGACATTCTCGCATTTGCCAGCTGGTGGCGCTATCACTGTTACTCAATATTGTTATGTAGATGTCTTCAGGGTGGGACTTTTAACATGTCTACCAAATTTCATACATGTAGGTTAAACACAGACTCGTATATGCTAATTTGAAGGACTATGTCTATAGCTAAATTTGGTCATGGGGATGTCTTTAGGGCGGGACTCTTAACCAGCATGTGAAGTTTTGTACTGATTGGACCTTAGACAATGACATTATGACAATTTTCAGTTTCATGGCAAGACGTCAAAGTTTGACAAAATTTGACGCTTGGCCACGCCCACACCATTGACTGAAAACTCATGATTTGAACAAATTTTCATCCTCATGGGGTTTAGATAGTACAGACCAAATTTGGAGTCAATCGGGGTAAATCTCTAGGAGATTCATACGTTCAAACACAAAGTGTGTGATTTTCCAAAAATGGAAAAAAAATGGCCACAAAAATCAAAATGGCCGACTTCCTGTTTGTTTGAAGGCATTGCTCCAAGAGACTTTTTTGCAGGTCTCGGTCAGTTACATATGTGTACCGAGTTACATACATGTACGTTAAACTGGAGGCAGGGGCTGCACTTTAGGGGGCGCTAGCGAGCCATTTTGCCACGCCCACTTCCAATCACCATATTACATGTTAATTTTCACCATGACTGATGTTTCTGCCAACTTTCATGAGTTTTTGAGTATGGGCAAGTCCCCAAAAAGGCGATTCATTTGGCAGAAAGAATAATAATGAAAACTCCTTGCAGAACAATAGGGTCCTCGCATGCTTAGTGCTCGGGCCCTAATTATGTGTATCCCCACTCACAGCTAATTAGGGACTGGTGTGGAATGTAAGAAAGAATTAGATGCAACCAACATTGTGAACATTTCCTATTTCTCTATTTAGGTTCCTATGAGAATGAGCAAAACCATATGCACCTCAGGAATAGCATGCAGAATGTAGCGAGGAACTGTCTGTCAAACATAGCAGTATCACGCTCATGCTGTCTGTGATGTCTGTCTGTGATCCACAGACTGTTTAAACCACAAGTACATGAATAGACATGCTTCCCTATATGGGTGTATTTGTGACACAGAACTGCTCTATACTGCTCTTGTTACTTTGTCCCTGAAATGCCCAGATGTTTATGTGGTAAACGCCTGGTTCAGTGACCAGGCCAACAACATAGCGAGGTCAGGTTTATTATGCAGTCCTGAGATGTGCCTTCGTCTTTCATGCATTATGCATTCACTACAATCCTTCCTTTTCATAGTTTTTTTTCCTGGGTGGGTGCACTTTGTGAATCAGAAAAAGGTACGCTGCAGCTCTTAATCCACTGCCTCTGAGAAAGAGGGAATCATTTTCTGTGTTGGCTATTAGGCTGAAGGACTGCAATTCCACATGCAGCCAAATGCATGCGTGCACACACACACCTACACACACACATACAGATATAACTACATACACTCACAGGCACACATGCACATGTGTACAAAAACACACAAAAACACACGGATCCCTGTGGACATCGGAGTGGAGGTATTAGGTCATTATAGTAGCTTTAGAGAAATGAACACTTCATCTCCAACCAATCTCTTGAGGCTATTGATTACCCCAACCCCTGCAGATTTGTTTGTGTTTGTGTATGTGTTCTTGTTTTGGTTTCAGGGTATATTGCATCCTTTTCAGACATTTGTCGTTTTATATTGAAATGTCAGGTTTGTGTGAACAGTTGGAGTACTGGTGACAGACAGTAGTCTTTAACCAAGCTCTATATTTTTTCCACGTTGCTGAACCTCTTTATGTTGCCTTTTTTTTGTAGCTTTTCGTATCTTAAATTTCCTGCTCACTCTTTTCATGTTCACAGATTCAAAGTTGGCGTATGTGATGAAATAATGCCCATTAGAAAAGTGAAAAATGTTGCCAGTCGCCATGTCCAGCATCTATTTTTGCTAATGATTACTGAATAAATTTCCATTCCTACCTCTTTGTCAGCCATTGGCTAGGAGTCTTGCTTTGTAATAACTCTCTTTGGTCAATCTGATGTGATGTAGCCAAGGGGCAGCCAATGAAAGACAAGTCATTAGTGAATGATCATTAGGATAGCCAATAAGCATCAGGGTAATTTATTTGACCTTGTTCAACAATGGTTTGCACAGTGATGTGTGGTCCCCTTTGTGCTACACACATAGAGCATATAGACCTATACACAGATTATTCATTTTTCTAAACAGAGAACAGTACAGCCATTCGTATACATACATACATACATACATATATACATGCGTACATATATACATCAGCTACAAGATGTTGATGATAAAATGGTCATATTAAAAGTTTAACATCTGCGAAACACTGTCTATCAACTTCAACGTCTGCCTCCCTTTGTCCTGTCGCAATCCTCCAGTCTGTCACCTCACAACATGGTTCCACCCATCAAGAGCAACAGCTTGATCTGGGATGTTGTGTTGGAGACAGGTCTCTGTAAGGATGCGAGAACAACAATCTCTAAGTTCCTGGTCCCATGTTGTCCAGTTAATTTCTCTGTGGCCGGACATTAGCCAGGAGTAGTCAATGCAAGCTGGAATCTCTTTGCTCCTGGGGCAGTCTGGCTGGTCTCGCTGAATGGTTGAAAGGTGTCATAGGCAGATTCAAACTCTGTGCCTCTTTCGCCGATGACAAGGTGTATTTAATACATGCTTCAGCAATAAAAAAACAAACAAAAAAACATACTAGACCAAGATATAAAACCTGAAGCCTGAAGGAACTACTGATGTATAAGTTGGGTAAAGATCTGCATTTTCATGATAAGTTTCCTTTTTTGGAATTTTAATGAATTCTAATTCGAAGCCAGATGGCACCCCGGTTGAGAAAGGCGGTTCTAGATGACATCTTTATTGCTTTCCCAGTTTCCTCTGTAATTTTAGCAATGGTTGCAGTTTAATGTCAGGTAGCTCTGACTGTGCATTATATTGTCACCCCTCCCACACCGGTCCGTGCTGTCTGAGTGCCATGTGTTATCGTTTGCGTCTTGCAGGAGAGTCTTCTCCTTGGCCTACATCAATATTTTTTCTGAGGTTCATTTCATGATGAAGTTATTTTTAACCATGCTTATTATTCCCAACATCATGAACTATCTACTGCTCTGGGCCCACTGCCACTGCTGTCAATGCAGACTAATAGGCAATACATCAGCAAGTGTGTGTGTTTGTGTTCAGGTGACTTTGTGCGAGTCGGTGTGTGAGGTCTCAGCATTTTGACATAAAGTGGGCATATAGGAGGAAATACCAAATCTTAAAGTCCTCATAATTTTATCAATGAGCAGTAAATTAGGGGCGGCTGTGGGTCAGGGGGTAGAGCGGTCGTTCACGGAACAAAAGGTCGGTGGTTCGATCCTCAGCCCCTGCAAGTCCACAAGTTGAAGTATCCTTGAGCAAGATACTGAACCCCAATTTGCTCCCCGGGCGCCGCATGTAGTGGCAGCCCACTGCTCCTCAGGGATGGGTCAAATGCAGAGAAAGAATTTCCCCATGTGGGACTAATAAAGGTATCATTATTATTATTATTAAATGCATGCTGTGTGGCTTGGTGAGAGACATTTTACACAATGTTACACAATATTGTTTAAATGATGTCAATGGCTTTGAGACATAAACTAAAAGTAAAACATTAATAGTTGTGGGTCTGGTGGTCTGCGGCTTGCGGCAGCCTGTAGTTCCGAGAATGACTTTTTTTTACACCCGTTGCCCTGTGCAGTCATGTTTGATAGACTTCTTCTCTCTCTGTTGCTCAGCTCCTACTGCTGCACTGTAATTACTGCACTTGGCAGAGAGTCACGACACATCGACAACAGATAAATTTGGGTGTGGGGAGGGGATGAACAAAGTAAATAGAGATGTGGGGATAGGGTGGGTGCTGTGAGGTGGAAGAAAATGTACATTACCAAATGTAAGTTGCATAATTTATATCTGGTTGGGTCAACATGTGATCACCATGCAGTAGAAATGCTTTAAATGGCCTTCAGACAATGTTTTTGTGATATGAATCACATCTTTGTGATAACTTAGGTGTTGGGCTGTGAGACATGTTACTCTTTGCCAAATTATTTGAAACTAACTTGCCATATACTTTATAGGAACACCCAATCAAATTTAAAATGACCAAGAGGGTTAAATATTGTCTCAGTTTTCATAAATAATATATATAAAAAAATATAATATTTCATTTTTGATAATTGCATACATTGGCATTCATCAGCATGAATTAAAGACTACATACTGAAGATACAGTAAGTGCTGCAGCGAGAAGAGAAGAGAAGGAGAAAGGAGCTGAGGTGTAGCCACAAGCTGTGTTGATACCAGGAGAAGGAGAATAGTAATTATTATATAAACAGACTTCCTTTTCTTTATAATAATTATAGCTGTGCTTATCACAAACAGAACTATGAAAACCTGCTTCAAAACACAGAATAGCTTAATTTTTTTGCAAAAGAATATCTTTTCATTACCCCAAATGAAAATATTAATTATAAACATGACATATTCAACAACCGAACTATACACTTTCTACACTGTGCAGATGACAACATGCACAGCACAAATGATTCTACCGTAAAGTGTTTCACATCAATAACACTGTGATGTTACTTGATAAATGACTTCAACTTTTAATACTATCTATTAGTTTTCTGCCAGTTGACCACAAGTTTTCACAAGCAGGTTGTTTATTGAACGTTTATGATGTTATTTTTAAGCCCCCACATAAGGGGACACACAGGGTTACCCTTGTTCATCCATACGTAACAGGTGCGATGGAGGGTATGGTCTAGCCACATCATCTCCTCAAAAATCAATGGACAGAATTAAATGAAATTTCCCAGATGTTTTGTAGAGGTCTTGAGGTTGTGCAACTCATAATTGGTTTCATCAATGTGCTTATTTATTTATTTTTTTACATTTTCTGTACTTTTGAACTCAGGGGATGTTCATGTCATTATGCTATTATTCTATGATGGGGGGTTGGTTGATGCACTTCCCTTCGGTTGCTAAATAGTACAATGTGTATTATGATAGGTTATGATCTATCCACATCAGCACAATTTGAGTTTTTCCAGTCGTCGGAGCATCTGTGTCCTTCGACACAATGGCACAAGCTCATTGTAGGCCTTCATTGACACCTGCAACAAAAGAATGCATTTGACTGTTTCCCTATTTGGTGTGAGTGGTGGTGAATAGTCCCAATTCAGTAGCGTTTATACTTGTTAGAGTAAGCATGTAATATCTGTGCATGAAAATGGATGAAAATAATTGTGGTTATTTTAGCATCCAATAAAATTTTTTTTTTGAAAGAAACAAAAAATGAAAGTGGTTGAAATTCTGTATCGATTTAAATGTTATATCTCAATCAAATAAGACAGAAACTATTTAAGTTTCTATATATATGTATATAAAAAATGCTATTTGGAAACCATATTATAACATACATTATATTACAGCTGGGACAAACTAAACTGAAACAAATTACAATAGCTTTGTGATGAATAATATTGATGATAATATGCATGTTGATTATTTGCATGCACATAAGTAACCAAACATGGCTTCTTGTACATTCATTATGATCATGAATACATCGGTTATTATTTCAGTGGACAAACACTGAACAAAAAATACAGTGAAAATTTATTTCCAGATCCAAAGTATCTGGACAGCACATGTCAATCCAACGTAAAGCCCGGCATTAGAATCAGTGACATCAAATACCCCATTAGAGAATGAAGAACATTTACATTTCATGGTTGTACATACTCCAAATGCATAAATTTAAGGGACATTAATTAAGCTTTTTAAGGCTGGTAACCAGTTGCCTTTTACTGCTTTATTTAAACGAAAGGGGGGCACAGATACATTTAGATATTTCTGTTTCATGGTATCCGGCGAAATGCATAATCGCAGCAAGCAGACATTTCAAATTGTATTTATACTGGCAAGTCATTGACACACAAAGCCTCACAATTAAAGCGAAACTGAGGCCCCATCCTCTGAGTGCACTGAGGGGCTGTCGCTTTCAAATGAAGTCTTGAATCCATCTGTGCACTATAGTTTTACCATCTCCTTTAATGATGCCTTAAAATCTTAGCACATAAATACCACATCTTGTTTGTAGAACCATGAAGAGGACTTGCATTAGTTACTATGTCATTTTTTCATACACCAATCAACACTGTATTGTACAGTGTAATTCACTCGCTCTTTCTACCTCCTCTTGTAGTCAGTGGCATCTATTTGTATGCAAATTAATTGTCTTACACCAGGCATCTGATTGAAATACGAGAGACTTTGCAGGGTTTCAGGCGTGTGAGGTAATGAATGTGAAGTTGATCATATTCATCACTCTAGTTGTGCATCTTTTAGGAAGTCATTTACCACCATTAAATCCACATTTAGAATGAGTTCAGGGAGGTGACACACACAAAGAGCAACATTTTAGGCATGGCAGCACAGCATGCACAGCAAATCTAAATGATTCTTGTACATTAAGAAGCAAGGATGGAATCAAAAAACAGATTACTCGTTATGAGACTGGTCCAATGTTTTGTTCAGCCGTTATCATAATGATCATCTGGTTCCTTAATTCCGGACATGAGGAAAAGGGGCAAGCTGCCTTAAGAAGTGGCCCTTAGTAATGTGAAGCTGTTAAAATGTACATTTTTCCATTCTCTTTACATTACTCATAATGATTGGGATGGACCGGAGCTGAAACACTGTTTACTCCCAACTTGATCTGTTTTTTTGTTTTGTTTTTTTATCAGTGAAGATGACAGAGAACAGTGGAATAAGGTGCTGCGACAAGAACTGAATAATGAGACATAAATTACTTCAGAATCCTGTGGCAAAAACCTGTCGCTAATGAGTGTATTTTGTTTGCATAATAATTTTATTTATGTGCAATTCAACATCCATAAATATTGAGCTCAGATTTGTCTAGTGAAGGTTGCCATACATGTTCTCAGCAGAGGGCCCATCATTCCACCGGTTATATGCTGCTCATTAGGCTGCACCACTGCAGGAGTTGTGAGTTAGCTGCATGATTTTGCTAAAGGATACAGTACTTTGTCATCTCTGAGTTAAAGTAGGTTATGGACACACTTTCAAAATTTTACAGATTATTTTGGTATCACATCTGATCATCCTGTTGGATCCAGTTTGCTACCATCTGGGCCAGGTGGTGTTTAGTCAAAAGCTCATACAGAGTTTGGTATCGAATGACTCATGTATCCTCTGATCAAGCTGCTGCCTTTGACTATTAAAATAAGCAAAGGAAATGTTGAATGACACAAATTGCGACCACTGACATTACATAGAAAATAGAAATGAAATCATGCAATAAATATATGAAGACAATGGAATAATGGGGAATACTGCTTGATTGTCTGTCTTTCTGTCAGTCTGCTGGCAGGATTACTCCAAAAGTTATGATTTGATTTTGATGACATTTTTTGGAGAGGTACAGTAGGGTGAGGCCCAAGAAACAATCCATTAGATTTTGGTGGTGATCCAGATCATTACAGGCCCACAATGCACTGTTCATTTTTCCCTGCCTGCTGGAGGTGTTAATCAGGGAAATGTGTAAAGAATAGCTACACCTGCAGTTCTCCAACCACAAAAGGGCAGCAGGCTCAGTTTTGTTTAGAAAAAGAGGGTGTTCCACATGCATATTAAAGCGCAGTCACAAATTATATTAAGAAGTCAGCTTCACAGAGAAACTGGGGAAACTGAACTGCCTTGATGGAGGTTTGCACTCTGAGTGGTTGCTGTCCCTGAAAGACCAGGGGATGAGGGGAGTAACAAATTAAACTTTAAACCAGGATGAAAGACACAGATACATGGACAAAATAAATGGTTTCCTTCCTTCAAAGGGTGAAGTACCTATTGATCCAAGAAAACAACCAAAGCTTAAATCTTGTCAACCAGCACATAACATCACAAAAGCTGCCATGTGGCCCAAGAACGCCTTCCAGGCTTTCAAACTCCAGGCCTTGGTTTGTGAGAGTCCTCAGGTGTGAACCACCAGCCGCTACAAAGGAACACTTTCAGGTGTTTCTTAGCATATGATCAGCATTTTAGTCTGATGTTTGTTACAGATGAGATGTGCAGATCAATAGCCGCAAATAGATGGCTTAGTAGTCGTTTATATTTCTCTTCAAGATGGATTAGATGGGTTGATATTTATGTGCCAATGAATGGTGCCTTCCTGCAGTCGGTTTCTCATTCTTAATTTCTCTACATTGCAATCAGAAAAAAACAGCTTTTCTTGTTTCCATTGCTCTCAGTGTTAATTCCCCCCTTATTATAGCCTCTGTTATTTGTTTCTGAATTTTTCATGGATAAGGGTGCACACAAGTACACACAATAAGAGAATAGTGGTGGGTTTAAGGGCAGCAGTGGAGTAAACAGTGTGAAATCTTTCTGATTTTATTGAAGGAGATTGCCCAGCCATAGTGCCACGCTGTAGCTGGAGGCAAACATTAAAGTATGAAAAGACATCCATATTAACCCTCCTCCATTATTGTGAGGATTCCTGCTTCCATATTTCAGCTTCTGTCTTAAATGTCACAGATGTACAGTGTGCACTCATTGTGCAATAGGTTAGTTCGCTGGTTATGTAATTTTAATGTAACTTATATGTAAGATTTAAGTTGTGTAATTTGTACAATTTTAAGGAAGAGTTGCAGAAATGTGCACGAGAGTGTATGCCTACATGAACATTCTGTAGCTCGCTTATTGAACGTTTATGATGTTATTTTTAAGCCCCCACATAAGGGGACACACAGGGTTACCCTTGTTCATCCATACGTAACAGGTGCGATGGAGGGTATGGTCTAGCCACATCATCTCCTCAAAAATCAATGGACAGAATTAAATGAAATTTCCCAGATGTTTTGTAGAGGTCTTGAGGTTGTGCAACTCATAATTGGTTTCATCAATGTGCTTATTTATTTATTTTTTTTACATTTTCTGTACTTTTGAACTCAGGGGATGTTCATGTCATTATGCTATTATTCTATGATGGGGGGTTGGTTGATGCACTTCCCTTCGGTTGCTAAATAGTACAATGTGTATTATGATAGGTTATGATCTATCCACATCAGCACAATTTGAGTTTTTCCAGTCGTCGGAGCATCTGTGTCCTTCGACACAATGGCACAAGCTTATATGGAAGCCTTCATTGTCACCTGCAACAAAAGAATGCATTTGATTGTTTCCCTATTTGGTGTGAGTGGTGGTGAATAGTCCCAATTCAGTAGCGTTTATACTTGTTAGAGTAAGCATGTAATATCTGTGCATGAAAATGGATGAAAATAATTGTGGTTATTTTAGCATCCAATAAAAAAAAAATTTGAAAGAAACAAAAAATGAAAGTGGTTGAAATTCTGTATCGATTTAAATGTTATATCTCAATCAAATAAGACAGAAACTATTTAAGTTTCTATATATATGTATATAAAAAATGCTATTTGGAAACCATATTATAACATACATTATATTACAGCTGGGACAAACTAAACTGAAACAAATTACAATAGCTTTGTGATGAATAATATTGATGATAATATGCATGTTGATTATTTGCATGCACATAAGTAACCAAGCATGGCTTCTTGTACATTCATTATGATCATGAATACATCGGTTATTATTTCAGTGGACAAACACTGAACAAAAAATACAGTGAAAATTTATTTCCAGATCCAAAGTATCTGGACAGCACATGTCAATCCAACGTAAAGCCCGGCATTAGAATCGGTGACATCAAATACCCCATTAGAGAATGAAGAACACTTACATTTCATGGTTGTAAATACTCCAAATGCATAAATTTAAGGGACGTTAATTAAGCTTTTTAAGGCTGGTAACCAGTTGCCTTTTACTGAAAAGACATGTTGTGTAATTTGTACAATTTTAAGGAAGAGTTGCAGAAATGTGCACGAGAGTGTACGCCTACATGAACATTCTGTAGCTCCTTTATCAGGCTGTCAAACTGACCAGGGCCTGATGATTCAGAATGAACCACAAAAAAATGAGTTGCACTTTTTACATGATCCAAATGGACAGAATAACTACCAACACCTGGGAATCAGAATGGGTTGAAACTGCAATAGGTTTTGTGGCAGTATGGTGTGCTAAAAGGCATAAACCCAGATTTCTCACACATAGAATTAGCATTAAGTTGAGCCTGGCACAGTGACATCCTTGACCTCCCCAGTGTCCCCTTCCTGCATTTTAAGAATTGTGGTGGTTTGTGGAGAGATAATGCAGTGCATGGTACGAAACAGGTCTTAATTGGCTGGTAGGCTTTATGAAGTTCTCTCTGGGGAGCCCCATTGATTATTAATAGGCTGGCTGCATCAAAGAGGCAACTGCTGCTCCAGTAGCAACCCTGGGATCGAGATAAAATGGACATCCACAGCTTTCTGTGGTTACAGAGAGAGAATTTAAAAACAGACAGACGGATAGTGAAAGATGGAATTGCACGAAAACAAGAAGAAGCAGCAAGAGCAAAGTTTGGAGGAGAAGGATGCTGTGAGGAAATAGACTTCGGCACAAGCTATTTTTATGCCTCTCCAAAGGGGGGTATATAGGGTTACCGTTGTCTGTCTGTATGTAATGGCATATGGTCTGTTCATATGTCTTCAAAAAAGTCTGGACAGAATTCAATGAAATTTCACAAATGCTTTGTAGGGGCCCTAAAGGTGTATCTCAAATTTGGCTGCTTCTATTTTCTTATATTTTTATATAAAGTTGAATTTAGGCGATTTTCATGTCACTTTGCTCACATTCATCTATGATAGACTATCGTCTCGCCACATTACCAATTGAGTTTTTCCAGTAGCGGGAATTTCCCTGTCCTTGGACACAAATTTTCTAGTTTTGTCAGTTTTTCATCGCAAATAAACCTGATATACTTGACACACAACTTGTTGTTGAAACCCATTTGATTGCCTCTAGTAAGAGGCCTTTTTTTCTGCATATCATTTATTTTTAAAAGAATGTGGTATCACAAACCAGTGTTATAAATGTCACATAAGCTCCAGCGATGCATAGCACAGACTTATTACAAAATCTTGGTAATAAGCTTAGAAATATCCATGTTCATAAATTTACTCTTTGCCGTGAGGTCAAAAAGGTGATGCAATAGGTTTTCCATAGCATTAGAATATTTCTCTCTGTCACATTTGTCCGTCTACAGAGGCGACAGACTGAAAAGCCATTGTGCAGGAGCTTGCCAAGCAGGATTTCTACTCTGCCAATCTTAAACAACAAATATTGATAGTATGACTCATGAGTGCATAACATTATGATTATTCACTGTGGTTTTTAAGTATGTCAGCTGTTTGTGTGTGTGTGTGTGTGTGTGTGTGAAAAAGAAAAAAGAGGGGCACATCTGCTTGCTGTGTCAGACCATGCAAACTGGAAAGAGACAGCGGCTTTGGGAGGCAGCTACTGTAGCATATTGATTCCAAAAGCTTTTAGCGCATGGCTAATTTTCCATATGGAGCCTCTGTATGTGGCCCCGGGGCTCTGGATGGGTCAGGCATTGTTTTGTTTACATTAAGCTAAACCGTGTGGGCTTGCTTTTTTTTTTTTTTTAATGCAAAAGCAGACTTTCCCCTTGATAGTTAATGTCATGACTAATGTTTATGATGCAATGAATGTGGAGCCACATATGCTATTATATGCAAAATGATGCAGAAATTGCCATGCACAGACACACACACACACACACACACAC
The DNA here is from genome assembly GCA_037577475.1 of Chaunax sp. Z400. NCBI lineage: Eukaryota > Metazoa > Chordata > Actinopteri > Lophiiformes > Chaunacidae > Chaunax > Chaunax sp. Z400. Next base: position 16,389,648 of record CM075186.1, read on the forward strand.
ACACACACACACACACACACACACACACACACACACACACACACACACACACACACTTTAAAGTGTATTTTATTGTGCAATTTCAATGCTACATACAGTTCATCCTCTCATCCAAGTTCTGTTTTGAGTAGAGGATAATTTATCTCCAGCATTCCCAGTAAAGTCATTAAAGTTTTCAAATCTTATATTTGAGGAAAACATTTCAAAAATTTCTACATTTGATTAAACAACAGAGATGTCTTCTATGGAGAAGCCATATGCTAAATGCAGTGCACACCGTTGCCTTCAAGAACCTCAATTCCAAAAAAAGCTGTAATGCCACATGAAAAACAGAATATAATGATTTGCAAATCCTTTCAATTGAATAAAACACAAAGACCAGTTATTTAATGTTCAAATTAACAGCCCTGATCCTTTTTGGTAAATAAACACTTCAGAATTTGATGTCAGCAACACAATCCAAAACCGCTAAATGACATCACCTTTTCTTTTAACAACACTCTCATTTAAACAAGCATTTAATTAACGTTTTGAAAGGGCAACAATAAACGGTCACCTGCCTCCTGTCCTAAGGGGGTTTACTCTGTGATTGTGAAAGGGATCCCTCGTCCAGCTCATGGTCCTACCCTGAAGTTTCCTCCCCTAATGGACCATTAATGACTCAGCCCAGTCCCTAGTGGCACTTTGAAAAGATATGCTGCTTTCAAAATCCTTCCCATGATGCAGGAAGATAGCCCCATTGCTTATTAATGTGCCACCACAAAGTAAAAGAGGGGAGAGACAGAGATTAATAATCAATACAATTTGCATTTAAATTCTCTGTATCTCAATATCTCATTCTCACCCAGTGATATCACATTTCTCAAGACGTCTACTCCTTGAATCTAGGATGGAGTGGACATCTGGAAAATTGATCCATCATACTTATCTTTATTCAAAGTAAAAAAAAAAATGGATATAAGCTCTTCTGAAAGACAAGTCAGCATATTACATCTGGTAGCCAGACAATCCTTCAGAACTACAGAAGACCATAGCAGACATAACCGACCCCTGCCTCCTTTTTGTCTGACGCCTTTAAGCTTTACCAATGGATTACCTTCAGCTATATAAATGAATGAAAATGTTCTAAGGGACAGATAGAGAATGTGTGTGTGTGTGAATAAATGTAGCCCTGGGTGACTTCAGTTTGTGTGTGTGCCCATGACATTTTCTTTACCAGGTGTAGAGAAGCGTGAAACAGTCTCTGATGGGCTGTGTGAACAGTTATCACATCTACACACCGGCCATGTGCTACAGTATGTGGTTGGCTTGTCAAAGCTGACTGTATGTAATGTACTCCCTCCCCTTTTCTTCCACCCTCCTTTTCTCTCTGCTTTCTTCTTGGCCCACTGACTGTTTCAGCCACATCCTCCCTGACCCTCTCAGCTTCACGCTACCTTACCCAGCTGCTTATCTTCCACCCTCCAGTGTGGAAGTCTTAGAGTGGAACAGGATGCACCGGCCGATAGCCGGCAGTGGATTTCAGTTGTGTGCGTGAATGTCCTCATGTACAGGTCTATGGCAAGGACTTTTAAAGATTAGCACATGTTTCAGATACAGGCATACATCACACTAGATCCATGCACACACTGCTCTGTATAGTCATAAATTATTCACTTTGTTTTCACTGGGCTGGAGCACAAGGGATGGGGTGAGAGGGGATAGGATGAAAGAGATCTGAGCTGAAGAGAAAAGAGGCAGTAGCTGTTAGTTGAGGCATGGAAGCCTGCCTCCTTATAATTCTAGTCCACTCTCATAATGCTCTCAAAAGCATTTAGAGTTAGACATAGAATCTGGACTGCAGTGTTAACCTATAGGTACACTTGTAGCTCCCACATTTTAGCTCTGTTGCTAGCTAAGTCTCTAAGCAGGTATATCATCACACTATATGCCATCCATATGATCAGGAGTGCAGGCGAATGCAGATGATAATACTGAATTATTATCCAGCCCTTGGAGTGCCCATGTAATTTTTTCAGGGCAGATTCAAGGTCCCTTATTTCATTAAGCGGTTAAAGCAGTGCCAAGTTGTGATCATTTATTCAGTTTATACTGTTCTCAGTACAGCTTGGAATTAAGCATTAAAGTCGGTGCCTGTGAAGATTACTCATACAGTACACTGTTCCAAACCCAGCATCATCAGTAGTGAAGTACAAATTTCTTCATAATTCATAACTTTTATAACTTTTGATTGTTTTCCTTGATTTATTGATTAATGAAATTAAAGGTGATGCACATTGATTGTTTTGTCTGAGCCGTGGTCCAAAACCTCAATATTTCAGAAAAACAATAAATGTTTTAGAAGCTGCAAACAGTAAATGTTCTTGATTTGCTTGATCATGATTTAAGCAATTACTTAACCTTTACTTTCCCACTAATCATTTTAATTGACCAATTGACTAGAATTACACACTCTTACACACACCAGAGTTATGCCTCTATTTGAAATATGTTAAGTCTTATCCTTTAAACTGTACTGCTGAAATTTAAGGTTTAATCAAGTTTAATAAAGACTGAATATTAGCCCCTGTTCCCTGTCCTTTTCTCTTGCCATTTGCGCAACCAGATAACTTGTTCCTTGTACGTAGATCTCTTCAAGTGCTGTTGCCCACACACTTTATCCCTGTATGATGCAATTAGGATGAAATCCCTCCATGGCCCTGCCCCAGCTATCTATGGGAAAAAATGATTGTGTAATGGCAAAGTATTTTAGCTACCTTTGACACATTGCCAGAACTTAATCCCTCTAATTGTATGATCTTATTTATTATGCAGTTTTTGTGCACGGATCATTCTAGAGATCAGTGATTTTGAAAAATTCAAGTACTGCATTCTGGCTGCTGATATTGACAAATACACACAGTAAATCAATTATAAATATGATTATGATGTATGATATTATCAATATGTTGTTTAAAACTAGACAGCTTAACAAAATGTGTCCTCTGTTGGGAGATAAAGCGTTGCATCAGTTTTACAGTACATGGGGGGGGACCCATTAAGCCAGTACTTGCTTTTTAAAAGCTACAATTTTCCTTGCCCTAAAGACCTGACAGCAGGCTAAAGTTGCATACAGGTACTCATAGAGTGATCTGCTGAATTCTCTAATGCATTTGGGCTACATGCTGTGCTCTTTTTCCAATGCTAATGGGATTACATGCTGTAGTGTCCAGCAGTGGCAGAGCTCTCTCATGCAAGCCTCTGTTCCCCCGTCCATCCGTCTATGTATCACATTTTGTCTCCTGAGTATAACTCAAAAACATATTTTTTCACAAAACTTTCAACACACAACAACCAAGTTCTAAAGTAGTGGTTTTTGCTATTTTTTTCATTTTTTATTTTTTTGTTTCCATGGTTACAGTTTTGACTTAGGCTCATTCTGGTACTATTCAATATTTTCCAACAATATTTTCTACACACATCAGCCAATTACTGATATGGTGCCTTTTGACATTTAGGAAGATTTTTTATTGTTTGCATTAATTTTTGTTTGTTTCCATGGTTACAGGTTGAACATAGGCTCATTCTGTAAGTGGGATTTGTTTCGGATGAGGGTTTCTGGGACATAATTGTTTTTTTCATGAAACTTTATGTACAAATTTCTCATTTACTGGAAAGGAGCCTTTTGATATTTTGGAAATTTTAAGCATTTTATTTATTGACGTATTTTTTTTGAAAATTGAACATTTAAATGCACTCCTGGCAGCGGATCCTGAGTATTTCATGCTTGTTGATATAATGAGATGGTATTTTGGCTAAAACTATAATCCCACTAAGACTTTCTGTCACATTAAGGAATACCTTTAGTTAAGTCATTGTATAGGCATAGTATTTCCAGGTTTTGATATTAGCATCCTCTATGTTCCTCTACTCATCTACCTTATGCGTGTATATGTGAGTGTGTATATCTGCATGTGTGTGTCAGTCCACATTATCCTGTCTAACAGCAGCCTTAGAACTTTGATCACTTGTTTTTCCCTGAAGTGCTTACTTTTATTCCACCCAATAACAAAATAAATACTGTCTCAAGGCTGTTGGTTCAGTTTGAACAATAAAGACTCTGTGAACACAATGGAGCATAGCACTGACTTACTTAAGATCATAATTATTAATTTATGGAGCTGCCAAAAATTTTTCATGTCACATTTTGCATGCTTGGGAAGCTCACTTGGAGAGCTTGAAACCAGCAATACTCAAGCTCAAGCATTTGTCTTACACACCTCACAGAGGTCATATGCTGATCTCGTCTGATAAACTTCCACACTTTTATGTTGAGTTCTGAGTCCATCTGAAGATGACAGCATGAACTGATGTGTTGTTTTAACATAGACCAACCTATCTGTCTTTATAAAACATGACAGTCACAGACTATAAAATCACTTTGGTATACCTATTTTAGAGTACACTTAGATCAAAAGAGGTCAACATTAATCACAGTCCCAGTCTCGGGGCCTCTCACCTGCATGATGATAAAGTGAAGATTTAAGCCTGCCCAACATTGATCCACCCCATCTCACATTACTGTACCATACCATCACCATATATTAGAATTTGCAATATAAAACTAAAATGAAAATCTTTTGGTATCACCAGTCACAATCTTACCAATTGGTACAAAAGATCCAAATATTTTTATGCAAATGTTGAGTAATCCTCTCCTTCCATTCTGCTTTTTAGTTTCTGTTTTATGATTATTATCTTTTTGATATTTAAAGACTAATGTTCCTCATTCTGGCACATTACATCAGGATAGTCTTTTCAGCAAATCACAGATTAGATTAAATAATTTTACGCCATTTTATGAATGTCATTTCTTAAACCTCGTTTTATTTCCATATCTCTGCTCAGTTTTATTTCGAAGTTGCCCCGGTACTTACCTTCTCTCTTTGTTTTTACCCTTTCATCTCTCTATAATATCCCATTACCCCCTCCTCTTTGCCCATTCCCTCTCTCACCCTCCTTCCATGCCTCTCTCTCCCTCTCTTTTTTCTCTCCCAGGCGAGTGATGCACGCTTTAAGCGGTGTGTGAACGAGAGCCCTCGGTGTGAGTGTGGGTGTGTGTGGGCTTGTGTGTGTGTGTGGAGAGAGAGAGAGACATAGACTGAGCCCCTAACACGGAGTATGCCTCTGCGTCCGGCAACCGGCAAACATGAGCCACCCAGCCCTCCACGGCAGGACCAGCAGCAGCAGCAGCACATACACACACACTCATACACACACACACACTCTTACACACACACAGCAAACGGCAGCCAGGGGGCCAGCACTGACAGCGGCAGCTCCCGGGAAGAGGACGGCGGCATTCCCTTTCCTGTTGGTGTTCCGGCTTTCCGTCCTGGTGCAGAGCGCAGCCACAGTGCAAGAGCACCCATGGAGGAGCCGACAGGCAACACCGTGGTCATCCGCATTGGAATCCCAGACCTACAACAGACGGTAAGAGCAGGTTCTGCAGCCACTGCTGGAGAGAGAATAAGAGAGAGGGAAGCTGCTTCTCCCCGTCCATCTCTGACTGGGTGCTTCCTATCTCTCTTCTATCTGCTTTATGGATTCTGCTCTATTTCATTTAAACATCTTCAGCTTCCTCCCTTTTCTCCTTCTTTGTTACCCTGTCTTCATCACATTCTTCTCTTTACCCTTGCTTTCCTTTATTGTATGCACACTGATATGCAAGCTTCATTTACTTGCTTCTGGGGGTTCCGCTCCCCACCACCTATTCCACTGATGCCTTGCTAATAAATCTACCTCTTCATTAATTGGGCTTCAACTGACATTGACAACTGGCCACTTAGGGTGAGACCAAGAGAGAGGGAGGGAAGGGAGAGGGAGAGAAAGGCGTCAGGGATAAAGGCAGTTGTAAGGAGCAGTATAAATCCACAGGAAGACACAAAGTAGACAATGAGGATAGTTATACCTGAACTGTGAAACTTTACCTTAACCTCTGTCTCCCTCATTCTTTTGGATGGTTTTGATCTAGACACGATAAGAAGTTCAATTCTTTGCACAGGAGTTTTCCACCAAGATGTAGCATGTGTCTGTGTAGTATTGCACCATCATGTCATTAGACTGTGACACTCTTCCTTTCATCCTTTTATTTTCCATGCACAGTATTCACTGGTCCTCTCGTCACAAAATATGAAGTGTGTTGTCTGTGTTTTTTTACTGCAGAATATGGTATTGAACAGGTAAAATGTCCAGATCCTAAATCAGCTCATTGAATTTTGGAATGGATCTGGATATAGGCGTGGATCCAGGATTCGTTTTTTTAAATTTCTTTTGCAAGATAGGGCTTTTTAAAATATATATATTTCTGTCTGATACGCATAAACTACGTGATGCAAGGAAAAACCCATTCAATTCTGGAGTGGGGTTGATTCAGGATTTTCCCCCCACTTTTTAGAACATTGCAAGATAGGACTATTTTGATCATTTTTGTCAATTATGCTTACTGCTAGACAAATACTATCAAACTGGTTGGTCAGAGTGGGCATTGTCCCAAAGCAGGAACCACAGAATCTTGGAGTAGATCTGGATAAAGGAGTAGATCCATGATTCTTTTTACCTCTGTTTTTGCTGGCGTTGGTTTGTCTGTCTGCCTGTCTGTTAGAGAAAAGAATGGATTTTGATTACATTTTTTGAAGAGGTAGGATATGGCCCAAGCGACAATCCACTAGATGTTGTTGGTGTTTCTTTTAAGAATTCTTTATCATTTTTGGGTAGGGGCTAAATTACAAGAATTTTGCTTCCAGCTTCATGTATAATGCCTACAATGCTTTGACATAAATGACACGATGACATCCCACTAAGATCTACCACACATCAACGTTTGATCTGAATCCAAGTAATATTCTGGATCTGGTCACATCTAATAGATCACACTAACAGAGCCTGTAGAATTTTCTATGAGGGACTGACTGGTAAGTTTGTGACCTAAGGAGCAAGGAGATGTGTTACGCAGCTCTTGCTTCACACCCTTGGAGTTCAACTCTTTGAGCAATTATGCAGATTTCTGGTTTAGGGAGCTGAAAATTGCAAATTAGCTTTTTTTCTGAGAAAATGGACATCGGTCTTTGTTCAGTCATCCACTACCTGAGGCTCAAGAGCTTATCACCTAAGGAAGTCCATGAGGACATGGTAGCAACACAAGGGGAGGATTACCCTTCTGAAGAAGTGGGCTGCTAAATTCAATGCGGCATAGAGAGTCTGGAACATGACCCCTGTTTTGGAAGGCTAGTCCTTGTCACAGCACTGGAAACCACTGACAAAATCTCAACAGATTGACAAATGACACAAATTTATATTGCCATAGAACTGGGTATCTCCCTTGAAACATACAGTTATCTACAACAAACTCCAAATGGTCAAGGTATCAGCTCAAAACTCCCTTGGCCAAATGAGAAGTGGAATATGCACAAAAAGAAACAATCTTGTCATTTGTGAGTTGGACACTGAGAAAGTTCTCTAGCAATTCATGACCGTTGATTAGACTTAGGTCTATCACTTCTAACCAGACAAGTGGAGTACTCTTCCATCAGCATGCTCCTGCCAACAATTCCACAGTGACAAGGTCTGCTATCCAAAATTGTGGATTTAAACTTTCTGGTCTTTCACCAGCTCTATTCACCTGATTTGGCACCCTCAGACTTCTACCTCTTCCCCAAGATAAAGTAGTCCATCCTGTGGAGTACTTTCTAGAGGTTCAAAATCTGCCAAAATCTACAAAGAAGGGGTCTGTACTGTATGCACCATGACTAACTGTACAATGATTGATTATCTCATTGTTGTTGGCTACTTAGCTGAAATGACCGATTGTATCTTAGCTATAGGTTTTGGCCCTGCATGGTAATAAAGGCAGGAAATAAAAGAAGAGCACTTGAAAAGACAGCAAAGTATTCCCCCAAGCTGCTGCAGAATTACTGCATGTGAGCAAGATTGGTTTTCAGTCATGCTGAAACACTGGCATACACATTCAAGCAAGCTCATGCATATCATATAGACACAGACAAAGATGCAATGTATGCATGCAAACATAAGCACACCTGAACATACCCTTAATGTGCCCATGTAATGTGGAGATGCTTAACAGATCATGAGTCTTATCGAGGACTCATATGTACTCCAACATAAGGACAAACAGCTAAGAACCCATCACGAACAGCGGCACACAGCGATAGATGGAAAGACGAAGAAAGAGAGAGTCCGAATCTGACAGACAAACACACAATAGAGGCAGAAGAAAGATGGCCAGAATTTGACAGTTGGAATCTTTTACGGAGCAGTCAAAAGTGACTTGTGTGTACTCTGAGTGAGCAGGAGATTACACTAGAATAGTCTGCCTGAAGTAGGATTATACACCTCCTGCTGTGTTTCTAGTCTGGATCAGGAGAATGAAGCACCATGCAAGATAACGCCAAGCAACACTTTTCCTTTTCATGAGGACAGAACGGAGAAGTAATACATTTTACTGAGTACATTGTGTTGGGTATAGTGTTCTTAAGGAATAGTGGGGTGTTGAAGTGGAATTAAAGTTTAGGGGGAAATGACTAGTGCAGCTAAGGTTGGCATGACATGAATAACATTTTGACTTTTAGGACCATATTTAAATTATCTATAGGTCATTGTCTAAAGTGCATGGTGCAAATGCATTTAGGGTGGGTGCAGCTCCACCTTTGCTAGTTAAACAGAGCATAATCAGGGTGTGAAATAAGGTGCAAGGTGCGAAGGGGTTGTGTTTGGTCTCCTGATTAATCATAGACCTGCATTTATAGGACATTTATTATTATAAGAGGATAAGCCCCTTGAGATGAAACCATCTCATTTTCAAGGGGATCCTTTTAAAGTGACATCTCTGAAATTCCCATGAACTGCAAGGTGTGTCTGAACATGGCACATTGTTATTTAGACAGCAGCCCTTATCTTCACTGTGCGACAGGTATGCGGTCCTTGGCAGTTGGACCCTCTTCCTCCCCTGTCCCCCAATGCTTTGCCCATCAACAAATCCATTTTACTGCATATAAGCAAATGCACTGATACGTATTTAACTAGGGCGTGCTGTGCATCCCTGTATGTAATAGTTATACATGGATCACAGTCCATAGATGAGGTGGGCCGGGTATTAGAAATGATCGTTCCGTTGAATACCAGAGGATGAAATGATACATCTTCAATGAGGAAAATATTAATTAAATTTTAATAAAAAATCAAATGTTAAATTCCCCTGCCAAATCCAAAAATTCCCACCAATCAAAAATAATAATATCCTGGCATGGACAACTCATGATGTCCCACCACTATGAGAGAACGGATCCTGTGAGATTAAAATATATATTTTCAGGTGGCAATATGTATTGGATACTAGTATGCTAATGGAAAGGGGTAGATATATAACGCTGCCACTAACATGCTGAGTCATGCAAATGGATTTCATGGATCTGTGCAAGGCAAGAAGTTATATCGAGACGGAAAATCGCATTTTTGTCTAACTCAAAAACTCCTGAGGATATATGTGATTCCAAATGCTAGGAGTAGGTTTCCAGGATAACAGAATCAGGTGCTATTACTTAATTTGGTTTGAGGTAGATCAGAGGAAAGTGATGTCATCATGGTGACATCATAGTGTGTGCTATGGGTGCAACAATTGATGATCTCTTTACAGTGATAAAAATGTATCACTATGAGAATTGTGAAAGGATTTTATTTTGACGGAATGATGAAAGCATTTAGAGTAAAGCAGCCGTCCTCCTGATGAATCCTGAGCTCCATTAGAGCTGTCTAAAAATATTTATTTCACAAGCTTACATTTTAATTATGTTTCCTCTGGAGAGTTACCTCAGTCCAGTCAAGTTTATAAAACAACAGCTTTTAGATTTGCTCCTTGAAAGATTCACAAAATATGCTGCATTGAATTTTTTGTGTTAATGGAAATGTTTAAAAGACTGAAAGCAGACTCTGAAATCCTTACACTATATTGTGAAAGAAAATAGGCCCACTCATACATCAACACAAAGCATAATACAGAAATCACCTGTAAAGTTTGTGCTTCTCTACATGTGTAACAAGCACATTGTACGCATGTTGTGAACCCATCTATGTAAGCACATTTTTCTGTCTGAGTAACACACCCCTTGAAATATCAGGAAAAATGCTGCGCTATTGACTTGAAAACACTCCTATGGGTGCACAGATACAGGTTAATTAAATTGCCAAGACAAAACCAAATAATTATGATATAAAAGTGTCATTGATGAAACTTTCATTAAGTCCTGAATCTTAGCAGCAGGAGAAAGTTCCAAAGTTGCCTTTGCAGTCGACACAACCATTTGTTCAGTCAGACTGTTGGGAAAATAATTTGCAGTAAATGCTTTTTTAAATCATGGCTATCTTTTGTCATTCATCATATCCAACTCCACCAAAACTCTATTTCTATTACTGAGGCAAAAAGAGACTGGTTCCCTAAACTACTAATGGGTGTCATTCATCTCTCAACAGAGAAGAGGGACACTGATATAAATAGTCTGCCTCACTAGTCTTTACCTGCATTCATCCTTGTTCTTCATTTGCTTCTCTTGTCACCTCTTTTAATGTATTTGTTATCTTTATTTATATGTACAGAAAGTAAAAAAAAAACAACTTCTTTCCTTCAAGACCAATATGTGTCCTCCTCCCCTCCCATAGACCTATACATTTGAGGGTTCTACACCAGGTACCAGGTACTTTTTACCTAATGGAAACACAACAAAGGCAGGTAGAGTCGCTACTATGAAGTGGAAATGGGGCTTTATTCACTTTTTTGGTATCTCTTATTGGGAGAAAGCCCTTTGCAGCCCTTACTTGGTGCATATATTCCTGATCACATGCCTAAAATACTTGGTTGTGCCTTTTTTTTTCTTCCTTACATCATCTTCCACCGTTATATTGAGCTTCATCATTGGCATCTGCACCTATGTCTAGTGTACCTTGCTTCTGTTCACCTGGTCTTGAACGTCTACTTGTGTGATCATAAGACTTATGTCCTGGTGCTGTTCTTTTAGTTTGACCTGTTCTGTTAGATATTTAGTGCAACCTCTTGTGTCTATTCCCATGTTCCTTTTGGCTCTCCAACATTTTCCCTATCTGATGCTGTTTTCAGATATTTTCTGAGCTGTTCATTTTCAGGAGCCATTTTACCGATGTACTGATGAATGCTTCATGTGCTAGTCAGAACACTGGCCTTGACGGTTACTATGCCCATTATTATGCAGTCTCCGGGTGCTGGAATTTGGATACTTTTTTTTTTCCTCCTGTGATGTATAAGCTTCCTGTACAAAATGTTTATATTAGTGATGATTAAATTACCTTTATGCAATCAATTAACAAACTACAGAGAGCAGCAGTGTGAAAAAGCATGCAATGCAGATGATTTCCCAAAATAGGTTCACTTAATATTGTACTTAAATCACAGAAACAGCAGCATTGCAATAAAAATGAGCAGGTGCCATAGCTTAATGTTTTGCGAACTCTTTCCTCCCATTACACAAGAAAGCCCCAAAAAACGTGGAGATAGTGCTTGTTCAAGAAGTGCTAAAATTGCTACTGCTACTAATAATACTACTGATGTGTTCTAAAAAGGGACTTGTGTTAAAATAAGCAGTGGGTTCAAAATGTCTATCATTGAGTTATTAATCCTGATATCAGCAGTCATCTCTTTGGCAACCTGCCAGCGTGATATCTGATTACATATGGGGCTTATGTAATGGCCCTGGACCTTGGTCTTCTCACTGAGCCTAGAGGTGAGCCCTTGTCCTGTTTAACATAAAGTTACTGGGATCGCTTGTGGAATCTCAGGTTCTTGTAGTCATCTTGTTTCCAGTATGTGCTACATTGCCTTCTGATAGCTGTTTGGTCCCTTTAGTCCCAGTTATCCATTCTTCTTCTTCTATCCATTCTTCTTCCACTGCCTGGCAGTCTGAATGGCATTCTGATGTCATCATTGGAGCTCCAAATAAGTGAAAGCATTGTTTTACCTTAGCCAGTCAAAGCGGGAGCCAACTGATAGGAATTGGTTTATCTGTGCTGCTGGTAGGGCTGACCTTGTCTGTGCGATAGACTAATTGCTTGATTGCTATGTAAGGGCACAGCCAATATTTCTAGCTGGCTGAAAAAAAGAGCCATTTTTTAGTAACTCTGTGTTTTATATTGCACTCTATTAACTACTATTAACTTGTGTAAAAGATGTCGCTGCAGAACATTCGAGTCGAGACAAAAGAAAAAAAAATTAAAATAAGCAAAAACCTTTGCTTTTGTTTGGGATTCTTCTGCACTGCTTCTCCATCCATAATGACAAAACACAGTAACTAATTAACACAGTACAGTATATGTCATATTAGCAATATATTCTATACTGTGATATAATGCATACTCTGGAAATTCAATTGAGAAACTGTTTATAGATTAAAAAACAGAGGGAATGTTAATGTATGTCTAATCTAGTGCACTGAATATCTAAATATTTCAATAAAGCAACCCTGGTCTCTGCAAGCTGACAAATTTATATAAGTTGTACTTTCATGGTATCGTCATATCGTCCACTATCTATCAAACCTCATAGGCACATTGTTTTCTGAAGAGAGACCTAATATGACATGACACAGTAACAGTGACACTTGGACAACCTGGATCTTAATTAGATGAGCAAAAGTCACACTGGACTTAGTGGTCCAAAGAACAAACTGCTCTCAACTTAATAACATATCTTTTAAAATGTATTTAAGCTGATAGAATAGTCCCATTGGTGCACTGGATACTCAGTACTATCCAGAGCTGTTTGTTACTTTAAGGTGTGAATCAACTCAGACCCTCTTGCAATCCAATTGTCCCCAACTCTTCGTATGTCTGTTGTTTGATATCTGCTGCTGCGCTTCGTGACGGGTTCGAACGTGGTGATTTCAGATCTGTTACCCACTGAGCAGCAGTATATGTGTTGTTTCTCCCATGTGCTCCTCCATTAGTCTTCCCTTTCAGCTCGTAGTGGGTCTGCCTTTGCTATATGTCTGCACTGCAACTGGTGTAGCACTGTAGATAGATTTTAAGAGCATTTATCATTTTGGCCTATGTTTCTCTGGAGCATTTTTGTAGTTTTGCTGCCCCAGAATTGTGAACTTTTGTAAAGCAGTCTCCAGGCCCTCGGTTACAGACACATTTCTTCAGCGAGGATCTGCTCTTGATTTTTAAACCAATAGTTTTCCACGAAGAACACTGGTCTTATCTTGCCTCCCGATCTTGTAGCTGAAAAATACAGGTTGTGAGTCGATCTTAAAGGCGTCCACAATCTGTCCTAAACGTAAAGATTATGTGTTAACCTTTTGTTAATGTTTAATGTCTTTTAATTTCTTGCCTCTGTTCCCAAATTCATTGACTTGTGGATCCACGTTATGTGGGGAAAAAAGGTGATGTACCCAATTAGATGGCTATGCTGAGTGGATGAATTACTTCATGTAACTCATTCTTTGCTGCCATATTGTAATCAATGGAAAGTTAGTTATAGCTAGCAGCATGTCGGATGAGGATCTTAATGCAATATTGTGCTTTAACGTTATAAATGTAGAACTTCATAGGCTAATTTTAGTCTGGCTATACCTACAGGACATTTAAAAAAATTGAAATTTAGATTACAATTAAATACATTGTGATATCTGTTATATTTTTTTTCTAATCACCCACAAATGTTATGGGGTATAGTGGTCATTGAAACAGCTGCTCCGTTCTCATCATTTTCTAGTTGTGGTCATAGTTTTTTTTGTCTTTTATTTTAAAGAATGTCAATGTTTAATGTCCCTTGTCACCACATTCTCTATCGTTCTAGCACATTTTGGTTTTCTGCTCTTGTCAGTGAATCTTGAACGTGAACAATGTGTATCTGTGCATTTTTTTCATCCCTCATTATGCCCCACTTTGATTTCACTCTCCATTTCCCTTTGTCTCTTTCTTTCTGCTTTCTTTTTCACTGAAGCCTCTCTTGCCACTGTCTTTCATCCACACTTCAGATCCTTCTCTCTGTATCGGACTTGAGTCTTACACGCCACAGTGGTTTGACAGTTCCTCCAAAGATGCTCTCCCAGACAGATTGACATATGCAATGTTGTAACAGTGATTTTAGGGCACCTGGAAGCCCTCCCTCATCCCCTTGTTGCTATTTTTAGCTTCATTCACAGTGGCAACAGGGGTACAAGACGTGGACAGCATATTCCTTCCTTCATTTGGCCACTCCACCCATGAGAGAGAGAGCTTGAGAGTGATATAACCTGGTGTAGCACCCCTCCCTTACTCAACCTCCATCTGCCCATCAGGTCCTCCCAAAAGAGAGATAAAAGATGGGTGGAAACTAGAATGGAGTTTCTGGGCTATCCGACAGCACCATAGACAAAGCAGTAGTGTGTTTTGAGATCAGCTATGCCAAAATAAGACTACAGATGTTCCAACATAAAGGGTGACCCACATTTTTATATTAAAAAATTCTTAAAAAGGAAATCACATACATATTAAAATCTAGTGCCCTCTCCTTCCTGGTTGTAGACATAATATTACAACGGTGAGCGTGTCAAAGCAGCACTGTCATCACTGAGAGCACAGATGTTCCAGCATCGGTATGACACAATACATCCTGGTTTGATTCTTAATTGTGAATTGTGGCTTGTCCCACACTCTCCTTTCTCCATTCCTAGATCTTAAATGCTGTTACAGGCTTGTTCTTTCTGAAAATGCAGATACTAAAATCTTACATTGAGGATCAAGGTGATTATGATGTAATATGAGAATAAATGTTTTTAGGAGAGGGCATTTAGACACTAATGAATTAAATGACAAAACAATGAATGTTTATTAGAGGATATCCAATTCTCAACACTTAAATTGGTGTATTGATCTTCTTACACATCTTATATTTTATCTTTCCCTCACCCTGTTCCCTTTGTCTCTGTTGTTTTTCTCTCTTTGTTTTCCTGCATTTCTTTCTCTCTCAGTCTAGCCTGAGAGATGCCTGGGAATAGACACAGACATAGCAAGACAGACATTAATATTAGCCCTTTCAGACTGAACTTTTTGCAGACAGAGTGCCTCTCACTGTTGTAATATTATCTTTATAACCAGTAAGAAGAGGACATTAGATTTTAATATATTTTTTTTATTTTTTATTTAGGAATTGGATGGCTGGCGTAGCCTTTACCAAGAGATAGGATCCTCTGATTGAGCCATATTTTATGAGGCCTTAGCAATGAATTGAAATTGTATGTACTGTACAGTGGCAAGCTCTCATGTAGAGCCTCTGAACATGATCCTTGCAAGTGGTATTGCAATACTATACTCCCTAACTTGCTGCCAGTAGGAAATGGAGACCCCCTGGCAATTTACACATGTTCAATAAGCTGCACTACAATAGTGTTCTGTTGCATTCACCTTAACAACAGCGGTGATCAATCTCTACCATAGGGACATAGTTACTCAAAAGTAAGCTGCATAGGTAGAATGTCTTTTTCACCTGCTGTCTTATAGTGACTCTTCTTCACAGAGTCAAACATAAAGATAATCACAGCTTAAATGCTTTTTGTTGAAGCTAAAGTCTTTCAAAACGAACCTGATTGCATTAAGTCTATTTCAGTCAGGACAGACTAGTTGTTGAAATGAATATATAATTGTTTATTACACCAGATGATAAGAGATAATTAGTATGTCAGAAAGTCTCAGACTCTTCAGGGAGATTGAGATTGAAGGACATCTGTCCTAAGCAGCGGCAAGTTATATATATCCCCCCTTAAGTCCAGACACTGGTGGTGGTGGCTCATGATCCTGGTGAAGCTGATGAAAGATGAAGTTGGTGAATCTTTGAAGACTGGGAGATGATGGGGAGGTGTAGGGTGCACAAAACAGCAGTATTAATGGGAGGAATGGAGAGAGTCATATTTAAAAAGACAGTTCCCAGGCTAACAATGAAGGTGAGTCGATATCTCAATTGACGGCCCCAGACTATGATAGCAGAAACATAAGATTAAGCATGCATGAGGTGTGGGAATAAAGGAATGGCATGAGAAATAAAGTATAGAGTGTGCAAAGGTTTAGTCTTCATGACTGAACTTTCACCAGAGCCATTTCACCATTAGTCATCACTCAATTTTAAATCCAAATTTTTCTGAACTCTCCGTTTAGCACAGTGCTACAATTTTCCAGGGATGATGTGCCTAATGCTTTCATCCCCACTAGAGCTGCCTTATCCTCCATTTTAACATGATTTGATCACATGAATGCACATTGTGAAATCAGTGATTTTAATTAGTCACTTGTTATGGAAAGCTCAATAGGCCATAGATATGGAAAAGATACATTTTATTATTACTTACTTAACATTTTCATTCTGAAAGCATAAAATTCTATTAACATTCTATTTTCAATAACATTTATTTCTAATATCTCTGTTGGTATATTGTAGTGTGTAGTTATGTTTTATAAAGTTAATAAAATGCTAAAAAGTTGACTTTTGCCATGAGTAAGAGTAAACATTCTCTGCAGATCCCTCTCTCTCCCTTTCCCACTCCCACCCTCTCTGTGAATATTTGTCTCCCTGGTGACTGACGTTAACTCAAGAGATTGTTGGCATATTCAGTATCGCCTGTCAAGAGTAATGGAGAAGAGGCCTTTAATTGATACTTGTTGTGTATGCTACTGTATGTCATTGCCTGTTTAAGCATGTATAAACACATACAGTGTCTGAGTGAGGGAGATGATAAGTAGAGGACTTCACTTCTAACAGATTTTAGATGTATTTAATCAAGTTGAATGTAAGTTTGTGTGTCATTATATGTCTTTTTTTTCTAAATGTTTTCGGCTCCAACTAACAACTGGAATCATCGTTGAACTAAATCTCTTTGAGCAGCAGAAGAATAGCTTCTCACTCACATCTCACCTCTAATTTTACACTGAGCAGCAGTAGAAACGCATAAGTTCAAAAACCCAATATTTTCCTTTCACTAGCCCTAATCTACTGAAACAAAAAAATATGTGACACTGAAATAACTTTTTTAAGTACCCACAACCAAAACATGTTAAATAATGAACAACCATCATGTAGTCATAACATAGCCATAATAGTCATTGGTGCATTTCGGAGTAAAGATGGTGTTGGTTGTTTTTTTCTAGACAATTGAAAACACCTGGCCAAGGCAATAAAATCCCAGGGCTAATTAATGTCCTACTGAAACAACTGATGATGCCATGGCTTCCACAAAACTTAGGTGACCAGGCAATTGGGATGCTGATGGTCGGAAATCTGCAAACATGGGTAGCACAGATGTTACAGATGTTATGGCGCATTGCACTGTGGATGGAGATCACAATTTAGTGACAAGTCCAGATTTAACTTGCACAGAGCTGATGGTCATAGGCATGTGTATCGTCAATGTGGGGAATGCTATCCTGCCGCATACATCCAGGAAGTGGACTGTTTTGGTGTTGTTGTCATGATGTGGGAAGCCATTGTTAATGGATGACTGTCAGACCTTGTCCTCATCCACGGTACACAGCTATCCATTACCGAGATACGGTCCTACTGTAGGTCCACACGTGTAGATTTGAAAGTACATTTGTTCTGTAATTCTGGTCAAAATTCAATATTTCTACCGTGACCAGTATAGGTAAAGGTTGAGCAATTAGATCTGTGGACAATATGTGTCACGGGTTTGTGTCGCATGGGTGAACATTTCACTCTAACCCAACAATGTGAGTTGTGTGACACAGTGAGATTCAAATATTCCCTAAACTGTACCCATAAGATAACAGCTTAACTTTGGCTTCACGTTCACATTCCTAGCTAGAACTAATGAGGAACTGCCCTGCAGTAATCTACTTCAGTAACTTGTAAATGTTCAAGACTCAGTACTTGTATTCAGAATTGTCAAAGTAAATGCAGGAATATAATATCACATCTAAAATCTTGACACTGTATATGGAAATTTTTCAAAATGCATGCATCACTCAAACAATGATTTCCCTTTACTCTTTGTTATATCTATTTTTTTTAATTCCATCTGTTTTTGCCAGCATTTGTTTGTTTTTATGGAAATTCAAAAAGTTATGAACAGATTTTGATAAAACTTTTCAGACATGAAGGGTATGGCCCAACAATCCACCAGACTTTAGTAGTGATCCAGATCATCATCCAGAATATTTTTAAAGGATTTTTGTAGGATGGGGCAATTCTAAGATTTTTGCTTCTAACCTCATGGACAACGCCTACAATGTTTGTACAAAAATTACATGATGACATCCCCGTAAGATCTACCACACAGTCTGATCTGCACCAAAGTAATATTGTTGAATTTCTGATACAGAATGTTTAAATTTATTGTGCTTACAAATAATTGAAAGTGGGATAACAAATGCTAATGCTAATGCTCAAGGAATCATATTATGAGGGTCAAACTTTCATGGGACTTTAGATGCAATTACATAATGGGGAAACTGAGCTGCCTTGGCAGAGGTTTGTGCTCTCTGAGTGCTGTCTAGTTTTTCAATAGGAATTTAAAATGTAATGAGTTTGAACTTTTATTCTTTTACTGTGTAAAGTATAGTGAGTAGAGCCTGCACTTGTCTGTATAAATTATATGTAATAAATAATAAATAATATGGATGGAACCTCCTGGTCTGAAAAGTGAAGCCTATGCAGAACCCTTAACCCTGTAATCTTTTCTAATGGCCTGTAAGGAGTGACTTAACTGGTTTCAAAAAGAAGTCTGGTTTTATGTAAGCTTATGAGAAAAGGACAATTTGTAAATCATAGTTCCATTTAGAGTGAAATAGACAACAAAGCAGTGTATGCTTAGGGCGCAGATACCTTTATGATGGAGTAGAGGCTACCACACTCTATCTCGGGGTCAGTTAGAGGCTTAACAATGTGTATCCTCACCAGCTTCACACCAAGGTGGCAAAGGCCATAATATGAAACTCGAGATTTCAATGTAATAGTCCACAAATCAATTGGTGACATCATGGTGGATTAACACAAGGTGGCTACACATCTGGCCAAAATGTCCTGTTTTATTTTGAAAGCGGAGCTCTCTACGTCGTGTTTTGAGCCCTTCTCTTCCTGTATTCTTTTCTTGTCATCTGTTTTTTCCCTTTGGTTCCCATGTCTCCGTTTTAATCTCATCTATTTCTGTTCTGTTTGGTCTCTCTCTCTCCCTCTGTGCCCTATTCCCTGTCAGTGTTAGTTTATTGTCGCATCCTTCTTGTGTCTTCCCCTTTAAGTTTTCCCTCTCCATTTTGCCCTCCACTGTGGGTGTCTGATTATTTTCACCTGGCTCCAATTGTCTCCTCTTGTCTGTGCCACCTGTTTGTCATTGTCTCATCAGTCAGTCCATTGTTGATGTCTCATCACTCGTTCAAGGCGTTGCTCCGAGCGACTCCCAGT
Source organism: Chaunax sp. Z400 (assembly GCA_037577475.1). Lineage (NCBI taxonomy): Eukaryota > Metazoa > Chordata > Actinopteri > Lophiiformes > Chaunacidae > Chaunax > Chaunax sp. Z400. The sequence continues at coordinate 16,409,116 of CM075186.1, forward strand.
GTCGTTCGTGTTATTTGAAAGTTTCCCTGGATTTTCCCCTGGTCTCATATTTTGGTTAAGTAACTTTTGATTTGGATTTTCTGTTACAAGCCCTGTTCATATAAACTTTTATTTGGCTATTTAATTCATGGACACTGTTTTGCCTGTAAGATGAACACTTTTGTTATTAAATCACTGAAAGAGATGAGTGACAGAGACAGAGAATAATTTAGATCCCAAATTATCCCAAATTGGGATTAAAGAGAAGCATCAATTAAAAACAAAGTCAATGATAAAAAACTGCATTTTTTGAAAGTTATTTGGTTATTTGGCTATTCACATTTTACAAACTGTCTGGAGGTCTCTTAGAATTTTGCAGGCTTGTTTTGGCTGGAGAGTTTTAGCTTGAGAAATGTAAAGTGTGAGCTAATAATGAATTTGCCTTTGAAAACTGAGTCAATGAAATGTACTATGGCAATGCTTTACAAAAAGGCAAAAATAGTGAGAAGCATCTCAGAAAACACAGTAGTGGTTGAAGAAATTTCATGCTCAAAAAGCTTAACAGGTCCTATTGGCCAGTTTGAGAATATCAGCAAGTTTCCTTGGCAACCATCTGGGGTGCACTGCTTCTCGGCACACCGAGAGAGAAGCTAAAATGGTTAAAAAAAGAAGCAGAACAAACCTGTCCTGTACTATCTCCTTCCTTATTTGTTTAAAATGTATACCTTTAGTATACAGTGTGTGTAATGATGGGAAGACTTTTTTTTTTTTTTACATTAGTGCAGGTTTTTACATTACAAGCGATCAAACTCATTTATTTCATTCATCCTACCACATTTACATATTTTAACGACAGACAGGACAAAGACATCAGACTTTGTTGGTGTTTCTTTTTCTGATAGGGTTGTTAAGGTGCAGGATAGCCCTCTGTGTCGTGCTGCTCTGATCTAACACGAGGCGTTGCAGAGAAATGTAGTGTATGGTTAAAATGCAAGGTGTGTAAGAGAGACTGAGGCAGACAGAGCTTGGCGTAGAGAAAGTGGCAGGCCATGGTGCAAGTGCATTTAGGGCATTTTCAACTCCATTTTACAAAGCAAAGTTAAGAGTAAGATGCAAAGGGGTTGTATTTAGTCCTTTAATTAATCATTCAGTGTTTTTGGTGTAACATTAAAACAAGGAATCTGTGTCATCTGCCATTCCATTTAAATGAAAAATGTGCCTGCTCCCTTTGTCTTCCAATCCTCTGTCCCATGCAATATGAGCAAATGCACCAATATTTAACTGATGAGGAGGAAGAGGTCTCTATAACGTGTTACAGGCCTAGTGATGCGTGTGGATCAGAGATTGACAGATGCTTGACAGAGAGTTTTGGAGCCTTTTGCAGTCACCTGATGCAAGTGGAGGTGTGTAGGTAGTGCAAGCAAAGTCAAATGCTAACTGAGAATGGCATTTACAGCCTGCTAGATTCAGGTTCTCTGAGTCTCAGCTCTAAAAACTGTTCAATTTGAAGCTGTTACAACTACAATGCTATAATCTCTCTGCCTGGGTCACACTCTGTTTCTCTTTTGGGTCTCATATACACACACACTAGTGCCATGCATCCCTCTCCTTCCCAGTCAAGCATAGAGAAGGTCCAAAGAATTTTTTGTGTCCTGTAATTGTTGCCATTATAACAGGAAATTGTTTTATTCAAGGCATTTAAACAATGTACTAATGGTGACCAGTTTAGACCTGGAAATTACCAGCTTTATAATTAGATGCCAGCTAACCTCCTTCAAAGTTATATTCAATATGCATGCAGAACGACAAAATGGACAGTTGCATCTCAACATTCTGATTCTGTCACCTGGGTGATCCTGAGGCAGTCCTAGGCTATATGAGTTATGTAATCCCTCTAATGAAATGTCATGATATTTGATACACAGATTGTATTGATTGATTGGGTACAAGGTCTATGTAGCCATCCTTGTCATACATTTCTGTGGAATCACAGTAGTTTGCACTGTCTTTGTAGATGATTTCTTTGTTGGTCATTGTCCTCTGAGATAAAACATTAAAAAAAACCTTTCAATCATTGAGATTCATGTTGTGCTGCTGCTTTAGAATCAGAAGAGCACACCTTCGCTTTCAGATATACTTTCCTTGACAGCCTGCCAGTTCAACACAAATTAAACTCAACTATTCGTAGCAAATGGAGAGCATGAAGCACGCACCATTGTCCATAATTAAGAAAAGTCCAGCCTCAGCATTTTCTGTGTGAATAGTGTGCAGTCTGTGTTCACACAATGTCTTTCAAGGTGTCTACATCTTGATGGTAGCCCATTAATTCAAGTTAATTGAATCAATGTTGCACCCTCGCCCCTTGTCTCAGAGGTATAGGATAGTAATAGTTCAGAAATAAACCCTTGGGGCGGTGTGTTAATTTTGTGCTATGGGGTGTGGGGATTAACCAGAACCAGTTGGTTTCCTATGAGGCTTTTGCATGTTATTTCATGATAATGCCTCATATCAAACAGATTTGTGTGTTAACTGTGAGCTCAGCTGTAGTATGTGATTACCAAAAGGTGTCAGACTATCTCACTCAAATGTGTATGGATGCTGACTGCGATAGACACAAATGGAGACATGCTGTGTGTATATTAGTTTGTCCTGTAGCCAGATGTGTCCTTGTGACATGTTCAATTGTAACAGCAATGTTTCATGTTTGTCTTGCCGCGTGCAGTTATGGGAGGATGAGATTTCTGTGGTTTGTTAACATATTTCACGAATACAAGAAGGAGGCTTACTGGGACATGTTATATGAAGTTCATATGCTGTTTCCAGTATGCTGAATAATGGAATGTTTACTATTAATTTTGAATTTTTGTGGAATGTATGACCCTGCATTAGATAATGTAAGTTGTTCTTGTTACTGAAACAGTTCCACTACTTCTAAAACCCCCCCCAAGACATTAGAAAGATACATATGTGACATATTGTATGGGCCACTGAGAAACTACCAAATCTGTGTGTAATATAAAGTAAACCTTTTCAGCACTTTGTAAAAATGAAATTTGCCAGTGATCCATTGCTTACCACTTAAGCATATAGCTAATAAGGCTAAACAGGGAGAAAAAAGACTTGTGTGAGTAATTGGCCAACCACACTTAACTACAGTACAGTATGTGCACCTGCACTCTATAGTGTACACTCAACAAAGTTGTGCTTTGACAGTGTAACATTTAATTACACTTCCCCATATTATGAGTGATTTCCATTCCCCATTCTACATTTCTAATTTATGATTATTTTTCCACTTCCCACATTTGTCATGACAGATTTCATTAGCATAACCTCAAGGTTTGGGAACATTTTCTCTGCCCAGCAAACTCATGGTCAAGTGTATTACACCTCGACACTCATATTATTGTAGAAAATTTAATTCAGCTTTAAATCTGTCAGTCATAAAAAGATGTTATTAACTTTCAAAGACGCAAAATACATGAAACATTCCCTACTAAAGCCCTATTAAAGGATATATTGAGCACTTAGTGCGGCTGTTTCCTACATATGTATACTTCTCATTTCTTTCATGTGTGCACTGCTGTGACACATCTGCCTGACATTAAATTGCATGTCAGGTCTACTGAATTATAGTGAATGTAAATGGAGCCTTATGCCACTAAAGCCATGGTGTTTGTCTTCTGCGACACTTCAGTAATCCTCTGACAAGAGTGTAAGATGAGCGCTCCCTCGCTGAAACTTTCAGAATTTTTGTCTAATTGATGTCTGCCTGAACTTTTACATTATTCAAACCTCATGTTGCTTCTTTTTTTAGATCTAGAATAGGCGGATTGATCATTTGATTCCCAGATTTCTACATCTTTGGTGTAGTGCAGTTAAAAACACTGTTAGCTTGTTGGTATGGGGGGTTATAATCAGATGCCTTTTGAAAATATTGTTTAATTTACATTGTTGTTTGTAGCATTTGAGATAAACAGACAGATAGAAAAGGAGCGATAAAAAAATAAGAAGATGGTATAAAGAGACAGAGAACGAGGCATACACACGTCAGGCTCTAACATGTGCTACCTCTTGCTCCTCATCTATTATAAATTGCTGCTTTAACTGTGCTATAAAATATGCAGGACTTGAAGATGAAGCAGTATGAGTTTGTATCTCTGTTGCTGAATCCACTCCTGCAGGAGAATCAAATTGAGACAGAGAAACATATGCTTAGTCTCGGACTCTGGCCAAACAGAAGGAAACCCAAAGAACAGAGAGGTGGAGGGGGGATACTAGAAGATGGAGGCAGTTCTGTCAACCAAATACACTAAGCTTGTCCATAGCTGATTGAAATCACAATGGGTTTGCATACGTATCATATCTGGTGGCAGAAGTCCTCTGTTTAACTCATACACTTTATTCCCTAGTTTACAAGGGAACAAACACATATTAGCTATACTAGTGTTCTGTATTATCCCTTTAGGGCATTGAGTAGGACTCTTAGCTCTCCCCACATCTAGTAGGAGCTCAGCACTGTTAATTAGTGCATATGTCATCTGGGCAGCGACAGCCAGAGGTCTTGGGAGATTGAGACAGGGCTGTGTGAGACTCATTACACTCCATCATTTCAGCACTTTCTCCTAATTTTTTCACTTCACTTCACCACTACAGTAAATGCTCCTACTCTTCAGTCGATGTATCACTTCTCACTAAAAGGCGACAACAGTGCCCCGACTCTTCCTATTATGACTGGATGCCATCTGTGCCTTTAGAGATACTCTAGTCATGTCCTGCTCCATGCATCATCCCTGCTTCCATAATCACGAACAAACACACACAAACAATCCATCTTAATTAGCGAGGCACTTTTGGGTTGTGTTTTTGAATGCAGATGTGCTATGATGTAATGTGTTTTTTGTGCTTGTTTCCACTCAGCTGACCTGTTTGCACTCAACTTGAATCTGTGTTCACACAAGCTTGTATTTTTTATTTCCCTCTCAAACAATACTGCTCAATCAATTTCTGTGATGTTAAAAACAGAATCTAAGTCCTACTAGTCAATAACTTTTTTTCCATTGGTTTACAGACTTTGCCCCCAAAAGGTTGTTGTTAGTTATTGTATCGTTTTGACTGGAACGGGTGTATTTATTTTCTTATTTTTTGGGGGTCCGTTTAATGCCTGACCAACATCTGTGGTAAAATTTCCAACCATCATGATTGTATTAAAAAAATCTTAAAAATCAGGCCTAGTATGAAAGTATTATATCCGATTTGACACTATCATGATACTTGGGTGACTGTTTGATTCAGAATCGCTAACGTAATCACAATATATTTATTGTTCGTCTCTCAAATGTAATTATTGACTGTCCAAACATGCTTGCAAACCCTTGACTTTTTAAAAGACAAATTTGTGATACTTAATTACCAGGGGGTCAACAGGGTCCCAGGATTACAGTACACTGGTAATCAATTCCCTTGCTTGCATGTTTTCATTCATAACACATAATATAAAGTTCTGTTCTTCTTTCAACAGACTTTACAAATCAATGAAGGCATAAAGACAAACACCTGTAAACCTAATTAGACTTACCCTTCTAATGCCCAACGATCCATGTGTAGCTCAGGCCATCTGATAACGATTACTTGAAAACACCAAGCCTTTTGTCTTCCTTTATGCTTCCTCTGTCCATTGTCACACCATGCTCCACAAGAATGACCTACAGTTTGTCTTTTTCATCTCCTCCCTCAAGCCTTTACTCTCCTGTTCAATCATCCTTCACTTATGTCTCTGATTTAAGCAGACAAAAGATCAAGGTTTGACCTTTGTTTAAAGAGTGTGAAGACAAGAGGGTGACTGAAAAGAAGAACGTTATGTGAATGTGTTTGATGTGGAGGGACACTCATAAATACACAAGACCACACTAGCTGACATGTAAACAAACAGGAACACACCAGTTCATGCACTTTTGCAGAAGAATGTGATTCAGTTTTTTATCATGAAAATTGCTAAATGTTTTGTTTCTGAATCTCATTCTTCTTCTTTGATGATTGATATGATTGTAACATCATCAGTGATGTTAACTGGGGTCATCAGTTGTTTTGGGTGTTTCGACATCAGACACCCTCACCCAGGCCAGGGTGTAAAGACATGGTGCAGTCTGTCATGTTGCTCTTTTCTAGTCGTTGCCAGTTGAAAGTTACGGACCCAGAAGAAGCTCTTAGCCTGAAATCATTTTCGTATCCAGGTTGAATTTCCTGGTGTTACTGGGCACATGTTGTTTTAGCAGGGTGATCTCAATCTAGCTGTATGGTACGTACCCATAGTCATTTGTCAGGTCCAAGCACAGGACCACCAGGTCTTTTCTTTCCACACGAGCTTCCTAGATGAGCTTGATAACAACACCATTGTGTACCAACCAGCCTTTACAGTACCGAGTTGTATGGCTCTGCTCTTTCTAAGTGGAAACAAAACCAGTTTCCAATAATCCACGATAAATGCTTTGTTTTGTCTGACAAACAGTCCGAAAACACTTGATTTAGGAATATAATTCTTAACACTTGTATTAAAAAGTCTCAAAACGACTAGACCTTTGTTGCATATTTTGATGAGTTCTGTGCTTATATTATCCCAAATGTTTCAAAAATGTTCAAACCAGGACATATTTGTATCTTCAAGGTAGTGATGCATTTCATTTGGTCATCTATAACAGGACAGAGTACAAGAGTGAGGAAGGAAGTGAATTCAACTTTGAGACATTATCTTGTCCTTGAACATTTCTGCCTGTAGTCAAGTAAATGCTGTATCAGTAATGGTGGTTGTTTATCAATGAAGACAATAACTCCCTTAACCCCATGGTACTATGTCACTAGACTACATCCTGTTTTCAGTGATTTGACAGGGCGCCCCTTAGACACAGTCATCTGTCATCATGCTTACATTGGAAGCAGTTTGTGTTGACTGTCTGAAGTAATTACCAATAAACTCTTAAACCTGCTGTATGCAAAACCTTCGGCCTATCCCTTCTCCCTCCCGTCACTGCTAAGCTCCTCCCACCACACTCACATGTTCAAATGGCGGCAGAAGAAGTCGGTTGCTCTTTTAAACCTCATGCTACGTAGGGCTCCCTCTTCATGGCATTCACCTCACCATGACCCAAGTCTGTCTCAACTAGTCTTCTCGAAGTTGCCTCTCCAGCACTGCACCGCCCCAGGGCAGAGCACCCCGGGCTTTAGAGGCAGCTATGCAGCCTGCCTGATGGTTAAATGTGAGAACAGACCAGCACCAGGGAATCTGACCCATTTTAACTGCCCCACTACACTCTGCTTCACCAGTGAGGGGCAAGAAACATTGGACGCTGCATTAGAGACTCCTTGTGCCTCTGATTGGCTCTGACATTATAGTTGTGTTTCCAGTGGTACCGGCTCTACTCTGGTTTTCACCTACTTTTCTGGTATCACCTCTGTCAAGATTTCAAAAAAGACTAGCAGGTACTAAAAGGTGACTTGAAAACACTGTTGACCACTGATTGGTCACAGAGAATCGTCTCTGTGTCATTGCGTCATCAATGTGCAGTACGCACGTAGTATACTTAACAGCTACTCTATTGAGGAAGTGAAAACATTTCTGTCTTTGATAGCTGATGAGGGGATCGCGAGAGGTGGAAGAGAGATGGGTGTCGCTTGAAGATGACGTGACGGCAGTTTTGCGAGCAGTCACTATGATGATGAGCTACACTGAGGCAGTGTCATCCTCTGATGGAAAACGAGATGCAGAAAAGTACCTGATTCCAAACAAGAGTGGAGTTTAGCTGCTGCCATGTGGTGGAAATCCGACCGATGACTAGGAGGAACCTGTGGAGCATCTGTTTCTGTCAGGATATAGACAGTATTGGTTTTTTTATATATCTATATTTTTTTACACATCCAGCTTCAACACACACAGTCTGCTGGGAATATCCCAGTTAATGTGTTGCAAACTATCACCTATAGGAGATGTTACACTTTGGGGAATCTCTTACTTTGTATATCACTTAACATCCTTAGGAACATTTTCAGGCCCAACTTTCCTTCTTCATTAAAAACCAGTGGAGAATTAGATCTGTGTGGTCTATCTTCCTCTTTCCACAGGTTCAAAGCATTTCATTCAGAAAGTACAAAATGCATTTTTATGTACAAAATGATATGTTACAACTGCAGTTAACAACAATCACGTTTGCCATCAGTTGCTCCACCACCACATGTAGTTAGAAGTTGATGATGTCTTGACTCTGTGAGCCAACAATAAAAGAATGACATCTTAAAATGTCAATAGAAATAGTTATTCTTGTCTTGTCTTATCTTTTTAAGTTTTTTAATATCAAAGTCACAAAAGTTTCTAAGTAGTAGCAGAGTGGCGACTGAATTTGTGGAAAGAAATTTCAATATTACATTTCCATGTTGTATTTGCTATCACTTATTGCGTTGCATATTGTTCTTATTGTACCATCAGGGTCCTTTGATAGACTGGCAGGCAGCAACATATAAACACAGATTCATGAACCCAATAATTGCACAGTCCTTCTTTGGTGTTAATTTTCAGTCAGTCAGTCAGTCAGTCACTCAGCTTGTTTGTCTTCTTTCTACAGCAGTCAACTGTTTCTGTCTTATTTCATCCATTGAATGTTAACATCCAGCATGGCCGGCTCTGCAATGCAGTTTAAAGGCATGACTGGACAGAGGGAGAGATTCATTCATGGCCTTTATTTAGACCTCTCAGTTTGAGACAAGACACTCGTTTGACACAAAGGAACTACAGCAAAACAGTAAAGGACATGTCCTTTCATCAAGTGTGTGTGTGTGTTTGGAGGAAATTGGTGGTGGTAATTGAGAAAATAGTGACAAGCAGAGGAGTGACATTTAAACCTTTATTAGAGAGACATTTTAATAACTTGTGATGGCTTGGCTGAGCTCAACTTCTCTCTTTATTCACAACACCCTCTACAATAACAATCACTGAAGCTTCAAAGCTCTAGTATTAATGTTGGTTTCACAAGATTACGAACATATTGTTTCTCTTTCAACATTCGTTTTGGGATCTCACTATGGGCCACGCTCCCTGCCGTGTCACTCATAATGAGCAAATTATAAAGTTACTGACTCATTTGACATTTAGACATAATGAAAATAATCATTTAGTCAACAGAAAGCAGTTTTCCTCTTAACCACAATCATACAGGCTACATATTGAGGCCAAATGTAATCAGTATCCCACCCTGGGTGGAAAATTGTTTATTTCTTCCACCAGATTAGTTGAATTTGTGAATTTATGTCATCAGTTTACTGTCAAGAAAGATTGTGTAACCTTATGACCTTATTATCGGTGTTACCTAATCAATACTAATTAGAATCCAGAATAGAGTATTATGATACATTAGCTAGCTACCTATTTCCACAAACCATCTAATTCATTGTACCCATGTGTTTTTGATTCATTCCTTGCACAATTATTGACATCTTTCTTCGTCCCTCTTCGTTTGAACAGTGGACTGAACTGTGCAGGTTGATGTTTGCTTTGTCTCAAACTTATTAAAAATCCATCTTAAGGATATGGACTATGGTTAACTGTTTGTTGTTATAGATTTTAGAAAACCTTTGATCAATGTGAGTGAAATCAATCGGCAAAATAATGACTCATTCATATTAACTGCATGGGCTAATTCATTTTTCACCTACTATGTCTGATCCAATGAACCCTTACAGACTTTAATTGATACTACCTGCATGTTCAGAATTAAGTGTGTAGATGTGGTTGCAAAATGCTGTGAACTGAGAATGCTCTTTGTGACACTTGGGATAGTAACACTCTTGTGGCCACTGGAGTTAGTTGTATAGTTTGTATGCTGTAATGAAGTGAAATGTCTTGATGTGATGGAGGACACTGCTATTTGAACCATTACTGGCCACCTTGTGTGTTTGTCACTCCCACTATAGGCCCTATTTAAGCTATCCATAGTGCATGGTTTAAATTTCATGGTGCAAGTGCATTGAAGGTGTGTTCAATCCACTTTGGTTGTTAAATGGGGCGTAATCCTGGTGCAAAGTATGGCCAGAGGTTTAGGCTCTTAATCAATTGCAGGTTTGTTTTGGGCATAAATTAACATGAATTTAACCAACCATCTCTCAGTTTCTTCAAACACCTCGTGCCTGAACATGGTGCATTGCTATGTATTTATTCTCCTTGGCTAACAGACCCACTGCCCCTGCCGTCTTCCAATCCACTGTCACATCAATAACTCCATGAGACAACGCACTGATACTTAACTGAGGAGGAGGGCAATGCTGCTTGTCCCTGTCAGTGTTATAGTTGTACACGGATTGCACCTATATACAGCCACCATGGATAAGGCGGAGTCATCAGATTATCATTCTGACATTGAGAGACCCCATTAAAAGAGATGGTGCACACATTTGTGCATGAGGCACAGCAGGTTAGCTAAACTTCTGGCTTGTTGCCAATTAGATGAATTTTAAATATGTTTTAATAAGTTTAATATTAAGTTTTATTAGCAACTTTTTTGCCACAATGAGGGCAATACATCTTAATGTTTTTGGTTCCCCTGACCTGGTTCCAGCAAAGGCGTATGATTCATGTCCTTCCTGTTAAAAAGTTTGTTTTTTTGTTGTGTTTTCCATTGACAGACTTAATTGATGTAGTTGAAGAACCATAACTTAATAATAACTGAATTTCCATTTAAAACAGCCAATGTGTAGAGGTGATTAGAAAGGGCAGATTAAATATATAGTTAGATATTGATTAGCTATCTGGCTTTTGTGCAACTAAAACTCAGCGGTGAGTTGTGGTTTGACGGATAGTAATTTTAATTTTCCCATTGTGCTTGCTGTGACATTGAGCTGGTCAGCCTGACTTTGTTGGTGCAGTTATAAATGTTGCAGTACATTGCGGCAATTACTCTTTTGGCCAGAGATTTCTTTGAGGCTTGGACCACAAATAGAGAGAATATGACTGTATATTTATTATCAGTGGAAACCCAGACAATGATTTTTAAAGCATCATTGGTTCAGTTTGGTCTTGAATAACATTCAGCCATACAACATAAACATGGCATAATTTGAAGACAAGGCCCAAACTCTCCTTAGAATTGAGGATCGAGAAAAAAAATTATGATTAGCAGCAACAACAAAGAAATGCTGCTAATCAAAGCCTTGTATGATGGGACAACTAGTGTTCCTGCTGCTTTATATCGATGAAATAATTTCACAGAAATATTGATTTATTGGACATAATTAGACCCTTTTATACATAATATTTTCATTTTGAGGTGTTGCAGATTGTGACTGCTGATGGCGAGTGGTTCTCATACTATGTGTGTGCATTGCATTAAGGTGCAATTAATTCAGCAGTTCAATGAAATGATTATCATACTGTATGTATTTTGTCTATTTATATGAATATCTTGGCATTATGTCTCACTTCAAATGTATTTTATATGCCTGTCGTAACATACATTATATATAACAAACATTCCCAGATTTTTTTATGTACGGATATATTTTATTGTTATATTTAATTTTGTGGTCTTAAAGATTAGATGTTGTTGGTATGTATTACAGCCAAAGTGCGTCAACAGACACTCACCCCATTTAGTCATCAGTTTCTAGCCTTGCATACTCCCAAAGACTGCACTTCTCTGCAAATCTAGGATTCAAGCTTCTTATATTTCACAAGGACCCATTTGTCTTGCAGAAATGTCAACCTTGTCCCTTGTCCAGCAGTCAGGGGCCCATGGAGAAGGTGGGTGTTGGTGTTGCAACTAATGACAGCCTCTGTGTCATTTACATGACAGTTTGCTACAAACAGCACCCGTATCAGCAGGAGCAGCATTCAGAGGCCAGTTTCTTTCTTTTGCTGATTTTAAAAAAAAATCTTTTTTTTTCTTTTCATCAAGGACATTGTCAGTGTTTTCTTAGCCTGAGGCTATATATTTGTTAGACAGTTAACGCAGTATGGACAAACATCAGAAGCAACTCCATTCAGTACTAGTGAGTATACCAGCCCATTGCAAGCACTGCCTGTGCAAAGAGTTTCCTCATAGATTGATTTACTTTTCTGAGAATGAAATATAAACTAATTCATTCTGTACTTTGAGAGCTACATTTAACACAATTATTGTGGATGTAAGATAAGCTCATAAATTGAGGTCACCAAATATTTAAAGCCTCTACTTATGAGAGGGTTTAAAAAGAGTAAATTGCTCTGCCCTATCAGATGTAACAAATCTATCTATCTCTCTATCTATCAATCTATCTATTGTATATCTATCATCTATCTATTATCTATTATCCATCTATCAATCTATCATCTATCGATCAATCTATTTATCTATCCATCTATCTATCATAGTTTGAGATGTCAGGTCTCAGGTTTTCATTCAACGTCAATTGTGCTTTTTATGGATCCAAGCACACTCAGTTTACACACAAATGGATATGGAGCCACAGACAAACACAAAAATGACAAGTGATTCAAACAGACTCAAGGACCATAAACATGCATCTTGTTCTGGCACATTGAGAACTAAAATCAAGGTCATTTAGCTGCAAAGCACAAAGGTGGCTGATAAGAAAATGGAGAGTCCCTCTATAGAATTCGATGCTTTTTGAAAATGCTGTGCATACATGTGGTGCAGTTTGTAAAATGAGTAAAGACACTCCCCCCATAAGTACAAAACATAGCCTATACTATAGAAGATGAAAATATTTTTCTAAAATAATAAATATTCAACAAATGGATAAAAAGGATGATAGAATAAGAAGTCTCTCATAGTCATGTCCAGTTTTTGTTATCTGAACCAGAGCTCTTTGTTGTGTCTACCTTGTTTTGAGTCACCCTCTATACTGCTGAGAGATAAACAAGTCTCTCCGTGTAACTGTGTTTTTTAAAAGTTGAATGAAAAACCCCGTTGACTGTTTGTCAGACTGACATAACATTATCAAAAATGAGCATTTTTTTTAGCATTTGGTTTATCCTCAACAAAAGACTATGTTTGTTCCTATTAAACCATGAAATGGCCAAGTACTGGTACTTACTGTATATCCAAGTAGGATTGTTAGTGTGTGCATTTCATGTAATTATTAGTAACTTAGCATTGGATCCATGTTGCATTGGACTACCAACATTTTGCATATTTTCTTTACAACCCCAGCAGATAATTTAATTGATCAGTTCTTATCTGAAAATACACAAATAAAATCTAATGGTGTCTGACACTTGGCCCAAATTTTCTTGATTTTAAAGAAAATTAAAACCTTTGCAGCAAACATGACAACATCTATTTCCTTTTTTTTCTGGTCATTGACAATTAATGAATTATTCAATTCAATTTATATGTATAGCGCCAAATCACAACAAAAGTTATATCAAGGCACTAACCAAAAAGAGCAGGTCTAGGCCGACTCTTTATTCTAAAGAGAACCAACAATTCCCCATGAGCAAGAACATGGAGACAGTGGCGAGGAAAAACTGCCTTTTACTTGTGTTTTCAAAGAAGACTGTATTAAAGTGTGCTAAAATTAGATCTAATGAAGTGCATGAAAATCACAGTAGTCTATGATTAGAGGGCAGATAAAAGTAAAGTCTGCTCCAGTCCCAACTGAAGCAGTTCTGAAGTCGGGGTTGAAGATGGAAAAAAAAACAGAGGGAGACAGAAAGAGAGACAAAATGCAAAAAGGACAATAGCACATCATAAGCCTTACATTTAAATTGATTCAAGTCTACATGCAATCTTCTTTTGATACTGTAGGTGAGAGTACACTGAATACAGAATGCACGCTCCATCACAAAGGTTGGTTGGAAGCCGTCACATATGACATGATCATCCAATATCTAACAGTCACATGCTCTGTGCGACCTGGAACTTGAAATTTGAATCATATCAGAAAGTATCTTGACATGTGTTATTATCTTTTGCTGGAAGAACATTCAAATTGAAGTGAAAACATTACTTTCATAAAACATCTGGTAACAATTCAATATAGTGTAAATGACAAAAGAAAAAAACCCTCATGTCTGCATCTCAGTGAATAGGGACACTAACAGCTGGACAAGTGTCCCCTTAGAGTCCTTGCCCTGGCAGTGGACAGTCTGGACAGCTGTGCTAGTGCATTTTCAGACGAGAGAAAGAATTTGTCAAAGTCTCACAACAACTCCTATTACGATTTGCTAATAAAACTAATCTTAATTCAGCAAACAAGCTCTAACATTAACCAAGTGGTTGCAGAGTTTCACTAACCTCACTAACCATCTTTGGTTGTAATTTTGGTGTGACAATATGTTTTTAACTTACAACTTTTAACTTACAACTCAGTAATTGGCTTTGACCTGCTCCTCTAAATTTAACATTAATCATTTCAGCTACAGATAAGATTAGCCATTTGAGTGACTCAAACTCCAAAACCTTTAATTGAGCACAATAATGCTTACAGCTGAAAAGCAACTGAATAAATAATCTACAAAATTTGTGTCCAAGGACAAATGCACCTGCAGACTATTTGTACTGAGGTTGAAAGTCGCCTGTGTTTAAATGTGGCTATAAAATGTGAAAAAATGCAAACTGACTGAACCAATTATAAGATGCACACCTTTAGGGTCCCTACTAAGCATGTCTGAAATCGCGTTGAATTCTGTCCAGTGATTTTTGAGGAGCTGTGGATAGACTCTTGTCTGCAGGATGTGCAGGACGTATGGGATGAACAGATGGACAAGGGTAACCCTATATGCCCCGTTTGGTGGGGGCATAAAAAACAATATGACTAACTTATCTCTTTTTTGAAGAATTCAGAATTACGCCTTACCTACAAAAAGTTGATGTTACTCTTGTAACGCTACTCTTCAGTCACAGCATGACAAGCTAAGGGGATTGTATGAGAGCGCTGCAAGCCAACTGTTTAAAGATGAGCGAATATAAGCTCATATAAGCGAATATAGACAGATGTGTAAAATCTATTTCAATGCATCATACCATTAGCTCAAAATGTGCACAATTCAGATGGATATAGAAAATAATGTCCAGCGCTGTCTTTACGACTACACACTATAGAAATACAGTAGTGTTGTGTAATAGCAGGACTTCTTTGCTGTTAATTCTAACATTACCCCCAGAATGCAATGCTGTACTTAAATTGCAATATTTCATGGCAAACAACAAGCTGCCAGTAAATCTTTGCCAGATTGTTTTATACAGTATGTTACCCTTATAATGGGAAATAGTATATTATTGTCAGCAATCTGTTACACTGTACTGTAATTAACCTTGAGAATGACTTCACTAGTTATGACTGAGTTTAATTTATTTGAGGTTATATACCAGGGAAATAACATAAGGGCATTTTGTCACAATTGATCTTGTTTTATGGGTAATACAATGGTTTTTTTTGTTGTTGTTTTTTGAGGTGCACATATTAAGTGCTGACCTCTAGCAATACATTTTTGTATATTCTTGTGGCAAAAACAGTGAGAAATGAGTTGGATATGGAAGCCTTGCAGTTAAAAACACACTAAATGAGAAATTCAGTCAGAATTTGTCTCAAAGATATCTCATGCCTTAACAAAATCAACACAATCTACAGAAAAAAAATGTAATGATTAATGAAACACACTACACTGTACACTACTTGTACACTACTACACTTGGGGCGGCTGTGGCTCAGGGGGTAGAGCGGTCGTTCACGGAACAAAAGGTCGGTGGTTCGATCCTCAGCCCCTGCAAGTCCACAAGTTGAAGTATCCTTGAGCAAGATACTGATCCCCAATTTGCTCCCCGCGCGCCGCGTGTAGTGGCAGCCCACTGCTCCTCAGGGATGGGTCAAATGCAGAGAAAGAATTTCCCCATGTGGGACTAATAAAGGTATCATTATTATTATTATTACACTCTACACACTACATCTCATTGTCATATAATGACACTTGAATATACATATATTCTTCATTTGTTGCGTTTGCTTTGTGTGTCTGTGTTTGTTCATTGCTGTGTGTGGCTGTTTGTAGATGGTAAGATCTCCTGGTTTCATCAAGACTGCCCCAACAGTCCTTTGAGGAGCTCTTAATCCTAAGCCTTCTGTCTCTCCCATCCTGACTTTAATGAAAGCTCTCTGCCACCACTCTTGTGTGGGTTCTCCTCAGCGCCGGCACCGATGAAGACGTGTGGTAACAGTCTTTATTTACACTATTCATAAAGTCAAACTTAAATACAACTCCAAGCTTTGCAGCTTCTGTGAACACACAGACGCTGGTGTCTCACACAGACTCGCACACAGACAGTACTGACTTCACGTCCATCACGCTGTAATATATGAGGGAGAGAGCGCAATCAGTTCAACACAAGACACCTGAGATAGTTAGCTCTCTCTCCCTGGACTCATTACCCTGAACTGCCCCTACTCTCTTTCTCTCTCCTGTCACTGAGCTATAACCAAAACCCCACTGCCACATCATCTTATCTCTAAGTGAAGATGCAGCTTTTCAAAGCTATAGTTGAGGGGCGTCACATCCTCTTATCTTGCGTTTCCCAGGATTTCAAGTTAACAGTGATGTGAGAAAAGTAGCTGGTGGAGGATTAAAGTTTGGAAATGTTGCTGTCCATGTCATCTGTATGCATAAGCACAGATTGAACCCTGTGTATTTTTCTACATTGTTTGAATGATCCTACCACTCAGATGGGAGAAGGCAAATCAAATGTTGATAGACCAGCAGTCTATCAAAACTAGAAAAGTGATACTACAGTAGGTCAAATAAAAAAAACAACAACATTTGGCTGGTATCACCAGAAGCCAAATGATACTGATGTCCAAAGGTGGGTGTCTTCCTTCTCAGAGCACAGGTTTTTAAAAAAAAAAAAACCTTTTTATTGGCAAAGTGGTTGGAGGAAAGAGATGTGGCTGGAAGGGTTAGATTACTGAGCCGCCTATACCTTTTTTTCATAGTAGAGGTAGTGATAGTGCAGCACTTGTCTGCTGTGTTTTACCATTTTTCAGAATTACCACTACAACAGACCAACTCAGATAGAGGCCCCCATAATGACAATGAGTGTTTATGGTGTACGGTAAATAGCATGGGCTTTTTGCAGGCTGGAGAGAGATACATTCTATTAATGGCTGAATTTGCTCACAAGCTCAGGTTTTATCAAGACTTTTAAGTCTGAAATCAACCACAGAACTGATAACCCAATCAAAAACGTCTCAACTAATGAGTGAATGTTAAGATGATAAGATGACTGATGCTGACTCTATGCCTCCTTTTTATCAGAAGATTGGTTATATCAAAGATAATAGGACTTACATTTTTACAATTTCCTTCCCCTTGAGTTGCTGCAGGTGGATACCTTGCTGAACAACAGTCGTCCCATTTAGACTTTAAAGAGAGGTAATAGGGGCTATTAGCCCTACGCTGCACTGTAATCTGCAATAAAAACTCACCTTCTGGATGTGTACCGCATGTGCTCCACTGCTGAAGGGAGGCTATCACAATCCCATAGAAAGAACAGGCCAAGAGAAACAAGAGATCTTAACTGATTTCAAATAAGTGGAATTTAAGTCTCCTGAAAAGGAGATCTCATCTCCTACTTCCATTTGTCTCATTGTAATCTCAATTCAATATCCATTTGTCTGACCTAAGTCTCAAAAACTCTTTCTCTCATTATCCCATCTTTTGCCATAAGGGGGTTTTAGGAGCAACAATTGAGATTGAAGTGACACCAAAAAGTTATACAGTTGAGATCTCACTGCTTTCATGTGAGTTAAACAAAAGACAATCCTAAGCAACAGATTTTTCCTCTGGAATCATATGTATCACATCTAAGCAGAATGTCTAGATACTCATTCAAACTCATAAATAGATCACATTATTTGACTGGTCAACACCTTTAGCATGAAATACAATCCCTCCTTCTTCTCTCAGGTTGTTGTTTCTGCTTTAGAGTATCTAGGTGTTCATTTGAAATAAGTTCAAAGCTCGAACAATGTAGAAAAATATTTGCTCAATCGTATTATTTTCTGTTTAAAGTCAGAATTCTATCTTTTAGTAATATTGTGACTTCTACGTTCTTTAAAATCTTTGCACCTACAGCTACTATACTGTAGCTTTTTCACATTTCAGTCAGAGCTGCCTGCACATAGGCTACAGTATGTGTGCCTGGTCACATGCATGTGGTCGTTACAGTATTGTGCTGTATCGCTGTGAGAGAGTAGAATTTCTCAACAGCTGGGTTTGAGTATTTGTTTTTTTGCATTGTGATGCTGAACAGGATAGAGTAGAGATTCCAAATCAATATTGCAGTCAGCGTTGATTGATTTATTGCTTGTGCTTTGCACACGGCCTCTCACGTGCTCCCCCCCGCCTCTCTGCCATCAGTAGCTCAGGCTCCACAATGTGGTAACAAAAGGGAAGTGCTCTGCCTTGCTACAATAATCAGGCCTTTTTCACTTTGGACAGACTGGAACTGGAACAGCATAGTAAATTTTTACAGCAAGATATATATAGTATGTGACTAGTTTTCTTAATAGTCGTAATTAATGGAAAAGAAAGTGCCCCTCGGATATATCTTATAGGGTAGGATTTCAGTCTGTGTATTACGTATAAAGTTGTTTATAACTGTTTAAGTTATGATTGGAGACAAAGATATTGCAGCCTAGCTTAAATTCAGAGCAGGAATAATACACATTGACATGTAGATTCAAATGTATATTGCTAAAAAATGCGTGTAAGAGGAGTGTTTCTGTAAGAGCTTTTGCTTATGTTATAGTTTTGTTTACTTTATATGGTAACTTGACTGGCTTTTTGGATGACCTTTATTGAAAAGTAATGGATAACGGTGAAATGCTGCCATACCTATGTGAATTGCTTATTATGATAAAAGGCTGTGCGTGTCCCCCGGGCACAACATTAGAAATTCATCAAATATTGTTGTTATTGTGGTGTTATTAAATACTCTAGCACATTTTCCAGCACCTAAATGTGATGTATATATGTATAAGTAAACTATCACTTTTCAGCCTCTCAGTTTTACTGAACTGAACTGCATATTTAGAAAAATGACGTGAGTTTAACCCTCTCCACTCTTTTACTCTTTTCTCTGCAGAAATGTATGAAATTCAATGTGGATGCACCTATCTGGCGGTCCAAGCAGAGGATCCTGTGTAATCTCAACCAGAGTCTGAAGGATGTACTCAACTATGGCCTCTTCCAGCCGGCTTACAACAGCAAAGCTGGCAAGTTTCTGGATGAGGAGAGACAGCTGAGGGAATACCCCTTCCCATCCATCGCTCCTGTACCTTACCTGGAGGTATGTATGAATCACATGTATGATGCTGTAATGAATGTTAGCAGGAGAGAGGAAGAGATGGAAAAAGAAAAAGAGGAGGTTTATGCAGTGATGGGAAATTGTTTTTTTTACAAAACACACACACACACACACACACACACACACGTATAGTTTGGACATACCTTCCCATCCACTTGAATGGGAAACTGCATCCAAATTTTTGACTGGTACTGTATATATATATACACTGTATACACACACACACACCATCAATTTTGGTGAATGGTAAATTGACTATATAAAGTGATTTTCAAGAATCAAAGCACCCATAAGGACACTGACATGTTGCCCAAGGCAAGGATCAAACCCCATCTTCCGATTAGTGGACAGTCCACTCTACCTCCTCAGCAACAGCAGTGGGTTTTCCTGCCACTCTTGCAACAGCCATGGATGAATTATGTTTTTGGGTTGTCTGTCCCAATATCTCAGGAATGCCTTGAATTAATTTCTTCACATTTGTCACAAATGTCCACTTGGACTCAAGGAGAAATGATTTTGATGCTCGAAGGTCAAGATCACTGTCACCTCATGTCCGTCCCATTCACATGATTGCAATATCTTAGGAGCACATATGTCAATCAAGCATGAACTCATTCAATTTTGATGGTTAAAGGTCAGGGTCACCGTGATCTCATAAAGCATTTTTTTGTGATATCTCAAAAATTCATAAAGTATGACAAATATTAACACTGAAGGAAAGTATGCTAAAAAAAGACGAAGTTACGCTGTTTATATGCAAAATGCCAAAGGTTAACTGTCGTATCAGAATGTTCTGAAAAAAAAGCTTGTTTATTTATTATTTAACTATTATTTCAGTTTTTAAAAGGAGTCAGGAAAGCATGTTTCTCACTGGAAATTATATACTGGAATCAAATATTCATTAAATGTAGTAATAACTTCCATTTAGCCAAAACTAAACAAACCAACTAAATTCCTTCTTCACTGCATATAGAATATTTTATGATTCTGGACAGACATGGATGTAAACCATGCGGTGGAGCCATACAACTGCAAGGCAGTAATTCTAGTTTCTGTCATGATGTGTCAGTCAAACCTGAAGCAGTAAAGCTAAGCTGGATGACAGTGTGTTGTCTGCATCAGCTGTCATCTCTCAGAGATAATTGTTGCTCTTGTCCATTGTGTTTTTGATCTGAGAGAAACACAGGCGTAGGAAGATATGTTGCTTTACAGACAACGGCGTTAAGAGGTGGTTTTCTTAATGACCATCTTTGTTTTCACTAGTTTTATGATATGTCAGGAGATGGAGAACATAATTAAGATTTACTTCCCCCTTGAGCCTCGGTTTAATGTCAGTCTGTGATGCATTGGGAGATAGTGTGATTATTATTACCTCTGCCAGTGAGAGTTGGAGGAGGTTATTTGATAACCTCTGTTGACTTGCTTGTCGGTAAAAAAGGATATCTCAAATAGTTGTCAAATTGTGAATGAGATTTTATGTAGTAGTGGATCTTCTGCTGAGGAGAGTTGATAAAATTTTGACTTTTTTTCCCCCAACATTTTGCCAGTGTCATGAGAAATGATAATAGGCTAATCAAAATAGAAATACAGAGGCTTGGACAACTAATTATATTCCACCACTATTCACAGCTGGATAATATGTAGATGAGATATTGCAGAGTCATTCAAATGGATTTCATGTATCTCTGAAAGGTATGAAGTTTTATAGAGATGCAAAATAGATCTGCATCCACTCTTATGGAAAATCATATCAACAAAATCAACAAAATCATTTTGTTGATAAGTTGTAAACTGCTGATGATAAACACATGATTCCAAATGGTATCACTTAATTTGGCGTGAGTAAAGCAACATCAGCATGGCGACATAGTGTGTGCTATTTCCAGGGTGCAATGATACGTCAGTTGAGTGACAATAGCTTTGGTGGAGGAATGCATAGTGCTTCCTAGTTAGTTGTAATATTGTTTGTGATTGTCCCGTTATAATATCTGTCTCAATGAAAAAGGTTTCTCATGTTTTTTTGGTCGTACAGAACTTGTAGAGCTGAGCTAAAACCACTTTTGTCTCTCTAACACTTTTATTGTGGCTTGTGTTATTTCACAGTAGATTTATTGTTCCAGTTCAAAGTTGGGTTTGTCCCCAGTTAGTAGAAAAAGTAGACCTTTGAAAACTTTGAGCCTCTATCTAGAATTCCACCAGCCTTGATGATTGTTTGAAATTGAAATGAAAAAAAGACATAGTTTCATGTGATTTTTGTCACTATACAATTTTAACTGTTTACTTTGTATCATACATCAATTGCTTATCTATGGTGCTACTTGCTAAAGCTTACATTGTAGCCCAGTAGGTGTGGACTCTGGTCAGATTGTGTGAGTGTCTTCTACTACTCTGCTGGAGAACTGTGTGTGTTATTGATTGAACATCACGTATTCCTTTAGGCCTATGGGGAGTAAAGATGATTGACAGGTTTGGATTAGCGGCTCGAAACATCTCTGCTCTGTCGTGGATTTGGCAGAAGTACATCGTGATGAAACAGATGCAAACACACACACACACACACACAAACATGAATCCTGAATTACATTGCGAGTCCTGGGCAGTGAAAGTTTTGAAAGGTCCTCCAGACTGTCAGTGTTGCTAAGTGCAGAGAACACAAACCATGCCACGTGATATCAGTAAGAAAACCACAGTTAGCTCAAGTGTAGCCTTAATTCATTCTGCTGCGCTGCATGTCCGTAAAGAGAACTGACAGAACAGTACTGAAATATGAGAATATAGAGAGAAATTTTACCAATTGTGAAAAAAGTTATTGTTTATTATTATGTGTACTTTTAAGCAATCAAGTAACAACAAGAGAAATGAAAGTAAAATTGGCTTAATAACCACTTATGGTTGTTCTTGCTGTCTTTCAGTTCCGCTATAAAAGACGTGTCTACACTCAGACTTATCTGGATGAAAAGCAGCTGTCCAAGCTCCACACCAAGGTAAGTTCTTCCTAGGACTAGATGATTTAATCCCTTGGTAGTTACACTATCCTGATGGCATCTGGGCTTGTGGGAGACTTTGTGGGAGACTTGTGGGTGACGCTGGAGCCGGTTGTGTGTGTGTGTGTGTGTGGGGGGGGGGCGGCCAGGGGATGAGGGCCTGGTTGTAGTTGGTTACTTCCTCTGGATGCGTTGAGGTCTTCAGGAGGTGCCCAACCTTCACTGAGTGTTTCGACCTTTATCCTCAACGTTCTCTGGTTGGCAGGCTGGCAGCGGTGGCCAGGTCTCTGCCCCTCTTATCTGAGTCTGCAGGCTGTAATGGCCGCCCCCCACAAAAAACAGCTGTGCACTCTGCCGTCCTGACATCTGAGGAGTTTCTCTTCTGGTCAGTCTTCAAAACTAAGTCACATATGCATTACATAAAGTTTTAGTCACTCAGCTCAGACAACGGAGTTGTCAAGTGGTTACACCAAGTGGAGGATTGAAGGATATTTGACAATAGGACTGCGGTAACAACTCAGCTAGCTGTGTTTGTTGGTTCATTCATGTGTAAGCTGATTGCAACACTAAGAGCTTTACATGATGGGAGCAATCATGGACGGACTGGCCATTGTGATTATCGTTTTTTTTTCTCTCCCATTGACCAGTAAAAAATAATTGCAGTTGAAAATCGATGGGTGTGTGGTGGTGGTGGTGGTGACTGGCCCAGACAGTGGTGGGATTGTGGCTATGGTCTACCAAATACTTTCACATATCTCTACCACATAGCCAGTCAGCTTTGGTCCACGTGGGTCTGTCCCGGCCCCCTTCTCCTCGCAATCAATCAGAAGCTCCACATCTGAACTTAATGAAATGCGTGACCTAACCTCCAGCCAGATTAGGCTTTAAAAATCATGGATAAAAAAACATGCGATGAAACGCAGTGGTGGTGCTGAAAAGTTGAAGGAGAAGTCTCTTGAGGAAGATGCAGCAAAGTGCCTAAAAATGCAGACTTTCACCGCTGCCAGTGGAGACGGAGGTGAGGATGTCGGTGGCCACAGTACTACCGGTGCCATGATGTGTGAACATGAGACAGACAGCAAAAATGAGAGCAATAGGCTTAGCAAAAAAAAGAGTCACTGCCAGCACAGTCAGAGCCCAGAGCCCAGGTAAAACACCAGTGGGTAAGGTTGACAGTGATAAGGCTTATCTTGCTAGCTTGCTTTTTAGCCAATGAGATAGCTAACAGTTACATACTGTATCAATTATGAGACGTTAATATGTTGGCTTACTGTTCTTAGTTTGATCAACATAGAGACTAATCACAAAGTCAGAAATTTTTTCTGGATTTAATGAAACAAAAACTAAACTACTACTAAAACGCTAAATGTTGGGCCTGTAATTCTCAACCTGCTGTGTATTTGAAGTTAGCCTGTTATGACACCGGCTGCTGTCTACCTTGCCTAATGGTAAAGGTGAGGTGATTTATCATATTTTTTTATAATTTCTCTTATATTTTAACTAATACAATTTTAAAAAATTGACCACGTATTATAATCTGCATACACAATATTGTCCATGTGCATGATACATTTTAGTATGGGACAGCTTTTCCTTTGTTATTCTTCAGAAAACAGCCATTTGGTCAAGCTGTCTGAAAGCCTTTTACAGTGAGTTGCATTAATGCTGTTCCATTCATCTTTGACTGCTTCCTACAACTGGTCAGTGCCTAAATTTTGATTTTGGATAAGGTTTGATTGAATAAAATTGTTTGGCCTTGACAGGGGTATGCTATTTTATACTGTATACTGTATACTATTTTAAACACTCCATTTGCTGTCATACTCAAACATAAGAACTAGATTGAACATCACATGCAGATAATGCACTATTTTTTTTCTCTTGTTGAGCACCAACACACTAATGGTTTATTGTGAATGTAAGACACATTGCACATCTAATCAATAGCTAAAGCAAATTCAGAAGTTAAACAAAGAGGCAACTCTGATGGTGGTCAAGGGCAGGCAGGTGGTCACAAAGGCAGATCCAGAGAAGCAAAATAAGACTTTTGAGCAATCTAGACAATCTGACTGTGTGAATACTAATGAGTGGCTATGCAATGTATACAGTATACTGTAATGAGCGAAGTAATGGAAAAGAGGTGTGCAAGCAGGTAATTAATCAGGTAATTGTCTGAAGCAGGAACTTAGTGGGGACGACATGCAGAGGAATGGCCGTTGAAGAATGGCAGGTTTGAGATACCACGAGATGTAAGTAGATGCAGAAAAGGTAGATAGAGCAGGTAAAAGCATGATTTTATGTGTGTTGTGTGGGTCATATTCCTTGTGAGAGAATTGTCAACAATTAGTCAACATTTGAAAAAAAGAGCCCACAGTGTGGCCACCTAAGATTCAGCCCAAGGTTTTGCAAAGCTGTGCCCTGAATTTGTGTGCAGGACATTTAAAATGTAATTGAAAAGAGTTTCTTAGAAAGAGAGGGAACTTTGACTTCATTATTGGGTTTAATGATATTTTGCCCATCCAATTAGTGAATGCTTTGTACGTTTATTCGAATGCTACGTCTTCAATAATTTCCTTTTTGTCTCCCTGCACTCTCCTGACTCGCTGCACACCTGCCCTACATCGGCTTCGTTAGCCCTGCCTTGTTCCACAATTCTTAACCAGCCAGTCAGACCCTGTTTTGCTTTCTTATTTCATTATCTCATCCCCCTCTCCACCCATCTGCTCATTTGCTCATCTGCCCACCTGCACCTAATCAACCTCACCAGTGTAGTTTGTATTTTAGTCCAGATTTGAGTTCAGTCTTTGTCGAGTATCTACACGAAGCATGTTACATAAAGCAAGCTTATCAAATAAGCCAGGCTTATTCTGGTTAGTCTGGCTTGTTTTCACCTGATTCCCTTCTGTGAACCAAGTTCAACGTAATTTAAGGTCAGTTACTATGGAAACTTATGCAGGAAAACTAGACTGGTCTGAGGCAGGCTAATTGTCAGGCTAAGCCTCAGTTGTTGTTTAACCAGAGATCCTGTAACACTGACACACAACAAACAAACAACAATATAAACATATAACTCTGTGTGTGTGTATAGATAGATAGATAGATAGATAGATAAACTGGGTGCAAATGCTCCACTCACCTTTTGACTCTATTGACAGCATCCGAGAGAAACATAATAAAAATAATTGAGAGGGGAATGCAGAAAAGCAGTGATGAGAAGAATGAGTCATGCTGTCAAATATTGTTTGTTGTCTAACCAGTCTGTTGTGAGGGGCTACTGTCTGCTACATGCTACTATTGCAAAATATGAGTGGTAATCTAAAAACTGCCAAGATCACGTGAACTGTAAGTGTAGCTCACTGAGTGAGAGCTTGGATGTGTGAATGGAAAGTGAAAAGCACCTTGTTTCAGCTACATCATCCAGGACAGCCGTTATTGGAGAGAACGAAGGTGGTAATTTTGCCGTGTGCCGTACAAGCGAAAATAGTAAATTCCTGTTTTCCTCTCTTAGTAATCGCATGGGAACATGGCAGGTCTTGAGCAAGGATGTCATTATAGGAGTTATCACGTCAAGCATCTTTCACTATGCATGTTTTTATAAAATATTCTGTGTATTTTTTTATAACATTCTTTATAAATTCATACTATGAATTTTTAGAAAAGTTTCCCTGCAATTATGATACTACATGGCTACTATAATAGATGATGTCATCCACTGCTCCTTAGCGTATTTAAATGGAATATCTCTCAAGTTACAGCATTAACTACAGAAGTCTGTAGTTTGTACTCCAGAAGATCAGATAAGCTAAATTTATACAGATAATGGAAAATCTTCCTCTGTAAAATGCTATTAAAACTCTGAATTGATGTTCTGAAAGTGTTACATCAATTTTTTGTATCAACACTATCAGTATGTGTATCACTCAATCATAAATATTCAAGGATTTTTGCAGGTCTTTGTCAAGGTAGTGGTGATAAAAACTACTACACTAAAAAACATTTGATTGCATTAGCGAAGATTAGCTTTAAGCAGGAGCTGTCACAAATGAAAGGGAAAATGGTGTTTGCCGCCTCTCTTTTTTCTGAGTGTCTGCTGAATTTGATATTGTTGCATAATGACTTGCAGTGGTGAAGAGGGATAATCCTGTTATGGGTGACTCTTGCAGCCTCAGCATCAGTCATGATAGGCACTACTCACCCTGAAGCAAAACTGCGTGTTAGGGAGAGGTCAAGCATTAGCCTACTTTGCTGGTATGAAGCTCATTAGCCGCAGGCAGAAGTTTCAAATGAGGTCATAATTGATAGGATTTTTCCACTATTTTTTTCTTTACCCGGCCCAACCAGACCACCTCGCCCTGATCTGCCCTGCTTAACTATGGAGCGGGTTGCATTGAGAGAATGCATATAGTGCAAGAAGAGTGCATGTTTATGGGATCTTGGTGTAGGTGGGCCATGTGGTAGATAGGGCTGAAGAATGGGTGGCTTTCTTGTAGTATGACAAAGGGCTTCCAGTGATAGAAAACGCGTCATATATTTTTGTTGATATATGCTTATTCTGAATTTGATTGTCTGCAACATGTAAATACTGGGAGAACTGGGAAAGTTTGGATTGGGTCTGTTGAACTGTTGATGGTAAACAGTTTGTTTGCAAATGATTGCATGCTGTTTTTATTGTATTTATTTTACACATCAAAACTGCTAGGGTTGGAGCTAGGGTTAGGGTTTGAGCTAGGGTTAGGGTTAGGGTTAGGGTTTGAGCTAGGGTTAGGGTTAGGGTTTGGGCTAGGGTTAGGGTTTGGGTTAGGGTTAGGGTTTGAGCTAGGGTTAGGGTTAGGGTTTGAGCTAGGGTTAGGGTTAGGGTTAGAGCTAGGGTTAGGGTTAGGGTTTGAGCTAGGGTTAGGGTTAGGGTTAGAGCTAGTGTTAGGGTTAGGGCTAGGGTTTGGGTTTAAGCTAGGGTTAGGGTTTGGGCTAGGGTTAGGGTTTGAGCTAGGGTTAGGGTTTGGGCTAGGGTTAGGGTTTGAGCTAGGGTTAGGGTTAGGGTTTGAGCTAGGGTTAGGGTTTGAGCTAGGGTTAGGGTTTGAGCTAGGGTTAGGGTTTGAGCTAGGGTTAGGGTTAGGGTTTGAGGTAGGGTTAGGGTTAGGGTTAGGGTTTGAGCTAGGGTTAGGGTTTGAGCTAGGGTTAGGGTTAGGGTTTGAGGTAGGGTTAGGGTTAAGGTTTGACCTAGGGTTAGGGTTAGGGTTAGAGCTAGTGTTAGGGTTAGGGCTAGGGTTAGGGTTTAAGCTCGGGTTAGGGTTTGGGCTAGGGTTAGGGTTTGAGCTAGGGTTAGGGTTAGGGTTAGGGTTTGAGCTAGGGTTAGGGTTAGGGTTTGGGCTAGGGTGAGGGTTTGAGCTAGGGTTAGGGTTAGGGTTAGGGTTTGACCTAGGGTTAGGGCTAGGGTTAGGGTTTGAGCTAGGGTTAGGGTTAGGGTTTGAGCTAGGGTTAGGGTTAGGGTTTGAGCTAGGGTTAGGGTTAGGGTTTGAGCTAGGGTTAGGGTTAGGGTTAGAGCTAGGGTTAGGGTTAGAGCTAGGGTTAGGGTTAGAGCTAGGGTTAGGGTTAGAGCTAGGGTTGTAGCTAGGGTTAGGGTTAGAGCTACGGTTAGGGTTAGGGCTAGGGTTAGGGTTAGAGCTAGGGTTAGGGTTAGGGCTAGGGTTTGGGTTTAAGCTAGGGTTAGGGTTTGGGCTAGGGTTAGGGTTTGAGCTAGGGTTAGGGTTTGGGCTAGGGTTAGGGTTTGAGCTAGGGTTAGGGTTAGGGTTTGAGCTAGGGTTAGGGTTTGAGCTAGGGTTAGGGTTTGAGCTAGGGTTAGGGTTTGAGCTAGGGTTAGGGTTAGGGTTTGAGGTAGGGTTAGGGTTAGGGTTAGGGTTTGAGCTAGGGTTAGGGTTTGAGCTAGGGTTAGGGTTAGGGTTTGAGGTAGGGTTAGGGTTAAGGTTTGACCTAGGGTTAGGGTTAGGGTTAGAGCTAGTGTTAGGGTTAGGGCTAGGGTTAGGGTTTAAGCTCGGGTTAGGGTTTGGGCTAGGGTTAGGGTTTGAGCTAGGGTTAGGGTTAGGGTTAGGGTTTGAGCTAGGGTTAGGGTTAGGGTTTGGGCTAGGGTGAGGGTTTGAGCTAGGGTTAGGGTTAGGGTTAGGGTTTGACCTAGGGTTAGGGCTAGGGTTAGGGTTTGAGCTAGGGTTAGGGTTAGGGTTTGAGCTAGGGTTAGGGTTAGGGTTTGAGCTAGGGTTAGGGTTAGGGTTTGAGCTAGGGTTAGGGTTAGGGTTAGAGCTAGGGTTAGGGTTAGAGCTAGGGTTAGGGTTAGAGCTAGGGTTAGGGTTAGAGCTAGGGTTGTAGCTAGGGTTAGGGTTAGAGCTACGGTTAGGGTTAGGGCTAGGGTTAGGGTTAGAGCTAGGGTTAGGGTTAGGGCTAGGTTTAGGGTTAAAGCTAGGGTTAGGGTTAGAGCTAGGGTTAGGGTTAGAGTTAGGGTTAGGGTTAGAGCTAGGGTTAGGGTTAGAGCTAGAGTTGTAGCTAGGGTTAGGGTTAGAGCTAGGGTTAGGGTTAGAGCTAGAGTTGTAGCTAGGGTTAGGGTTAGAGCTAGGGTTAGGGCTAGGGTTAGGGTTAGAGCTAGGGTTAGGGTTAGAGCTAGGGTTGGGTTAGAGCTAGAGTTGTAGCTAGGGTTAGGGTTAGGGTTAGGGTTTGAGCTAGGGTTAGGGTTTGGGCTAGGGTTGGGGTTTGAGCTAGGGTTAGGATTTGAGGTAGGGTTAGGGTTTGAGCTAGGGTTAGGGTTAGGGCTAGGGTTAGGGTTTGGGCTAGGGTTATGGTTAGGGTTTGGGCTAGGGTTAGGGTTTGAGCTAGGGTTAAGGTTAGGGTTTGAGGTAAGCTTAGGGTTAGGATTTGAGCTAGGGCTAGGGTTAGGGTTCGGGCTAGGGTTAGGGCTGGGCTAGGGTTAGGGTTAGTGTTGGGGGGGTTAGGGGTTAGGGATAGGCTAGGTTAGGTTAGGTTAGGTTAGGGTTAGGTTAGGTTAGGTTAATTAGAATTAGGGTTATGTGGATAAAAACTCAATCGGGACCCCACCCGGGTTGGTAACGTTGCACCGGAAGGTTGTAGAGACTCGGGGATAAGGTCCGTCAAGGGGTTTATTGGGTCTCTGAGAACGCCAGAAGTTGTCCCGAGTCTCTACGACCTACGGTTCCCGAGATATGACATGTATTTATGGGGATTTTTTGAATGTTTGTATCTCAGGAACGGAAGGGCGTAGAGACTCGGGGATAAGTCTGGCGTGTTCAGAGACCCCGAATTATGTCCGACGGATCAGGGTCCCAAGTCTCTACGACCTTCCGTTCCCGAGTTATACTTAAGTCTATTTTCCAATTGAAGTGAATGGGGTTTGGTGCGCCTATAATGAATATGTGTATCTCGGGAACGGAAGGTCGTAGAGACTCAGGACCAACGTCCGTCTAGGGGTTTAAGTGGTTTTTGAGAACGCTGGTCTTTGTCCCGAGTCTCTACGACCTTCCGTTCCCCAGATGTGATATGTCCAATAGGGGCGTATTTTGAATATGTGTATCTCGGGAACGGAAGGTCGTAGAGACTCAGGGACAAGACTGGCATGTTCAGAGACCCGGAATTA
The DNA here is from genome assembly GCA_037577475.1 of Chaunax sp. Z400. Taxonomy (NCBI): domain Eukaryota; kingdom Metazoa; phylum Chordata; class Actinopteri; order Lophiiformes; family Chaunacidae; genus Chaunax; species Chaunax sp. Z400. The sequence continues at coordinate 16,439,052 of CM075186.1, forward strand.
TGGCAGACGGAGCTTGGTCCCGAGTCTGTGCGACCTTCTGTTCCCGAGTTATAGACCGAAATGTGTTAAGGTGGTTAGGGTTAGGGCTAGGGTTAGGGTTTGAGCTAGGGCTAGGGTTAGGGTTTGAGCTAGGGTTAGGGTTAGGTTTTGAGCTAGGGTTAGGGTTTGAGCTAGGGTTAGGGTTAGGGTTTGGGCTAGGGTTAGGGTTTGAGCTAGGGTTAGGGTTAGGGTTTGAGGTAGCGTTAGGGTTAGGGTTTAAGCTAGGGTTAGGGTTAGGGTTTGAGCTAGGGTTAGGGTTTGAGCTAGGGTTAGGGTTAGGGTTTGAGGTAGGGTTAGGGTTAGGGTTAGGGTTTGAGCTAGGGTTAGGGTTAGGGTTTGGGCTAGGGTTAGGGTTTGAGCTAGGGTTACGGTTTGAGCTAGGGTTAGGGTTTGAGCTAGGGTTAGGGTTAGGGTTTGGGCTAGGGTTAGGGTTTGAGCTAGGGTTAGGGTTAGGGTTTGAGGTAGGGTTAGGGTTAGGGTTTGAGGTAGGGTTAGGGTTAGGGTTAGAGCTAGGGTTAGGGTTAGGGCTAGGGTTAGGGTTTGAGCTAGGTTTAGGGTTTGGGCTAGGGTTAGGGTTTGAGCTAGGGTTAGGGTTAGGGTTAGGGTTTGAGCTAGGGTTAGGGTTAGGGTCTGGGCTAGGGTTAGGGTTTGGGTTAGGGTTAGGGTTAGGGTTTGAGGTAGGGTTAGGGTTAGGGTTTGAGCTAGGGTTAGGGTTAGGGTTAGAGCTAGGGTTAGGGTTAGGGTTTGAGCTAGGGTTAGGGTTAGGGTTAGAGCTAGTGTTAGGGTTAGGGCTAGGGTTAGGGTTTAAGCTAGGGTTAGGGTTTGGGCTAGGGTTAGGGTTTGAGCTAGGGTTTGGGCTAGGGTTAGGGTTTGAGCTAGGGTTAGGGTTAGGGTTTGAGCTAGGGTTAGGGTTTGAGCTAGGGTTAGGGTTTGAGCTAGGGTTAGGGTTTGAGCTAGGGTTAGGGTTAGGGTTTGAGGTAGGGTTAGGGTTAGGGTTTGAGCTAGGGTTAGGGTTTGAGCTAGGGTTAGGGTTAGGGTTTGAGGTAGGGTTAGGGTTAAGGTTTGACCTAGGGTTAGGGTTAGGGTTAGAGCTAGTGTTAGGGTTAGGGCTAGGGTTAGGGTTTAAGCTCGGGTTAGGGTTTGGGCTAGGGTTAGGGTTTGAGCTAGGGTTAGGGTTAGGGTTAGGGTTTGAGCTAGGGTTAGGGTTAGGGTTTGGGCTAGGGTGAGGGTTTGAGCTAGGGTTAGGGTTAGGGTTTGACCTAGGGTTAGGGCTAGGGTTAGGGTTTGAGCTAGGGTTAGGGTTAGGGTTTGAGCTAGGGTTAGGGTTAGGGTTTGAGCTAGGGTTAGGGTTAAGGTTTGAGCTAGGGTTAGGGTTAGGGTTAGAGCTAGGGTTAGGGTTAGGGTTTGAGCTAGGGTTAGGGTTAGGGTTAGAGCTAGTGTTAGGGTTAGGGTTAGGGTTAGGGTTTGGGCTAGGGTTAGGGTTAGGGTTTGAGCTAGGGTTAGGGTTAGGGTTAGAGCTAGGGTTAGGGTTAGGGTTTGAGCTAGGGTTAGGGTTAGGGTTTGAGCTAGGGTTAGGGTTAGGGTTAGAGCTAGTGTTAGGGTTAGGGCTAGGGTTAGGGTTTGGGCTAGGGTTAGGGTTTGGGCTAGGGTTAGGGTTAGGATTTGGGCTAGGGTTTGGGTTAGGGTTAGGGTTTGAGCTAGGGTTAGGGTTAGGGTTAGGGTTTGAGCTAGGGTTAGGGTTAGGGTTTGAGCTAAGGTTAGGGTTTGAGCTAGGGTTAGGGTTTGAGCTAGGGTTAGGGTTTGAGCTAGGGTTAGGGTTAGGGTTTGGGCTAGGGTTAGGGTTTGAGCTAGGGTTAGGGTTAGGTTTTCAGGCAGGGTTAGGGTTAGGGTTTAAGCTAGGGTTAGGGTTAGGGTTTGAGCTAGGGTTAGGGTTTGAGCTAGGGTTAGGGTTAGGGTTTGAGGTAGGGTTAGGGTTAGGGTTTGAGCTAGGGTTAGGGTTTGAGCTAAGGTTAGGGTTAGGGTTTGAGGTAGGGTTAGGGTTAGGGTTTGAGCTAGGGTTAGGGTTAGGGTTAGAGCTAGTGTTAGGGTTAGGGCTAGGGTTAGGGTTTAAGCTAGGGTTAGGATTTTGGCTAGGGTTAGGGTTTGGGCTAGGGTTAGGGTTTGAGCTAGGGTTAGGGTTAGGGTTTGAGCTAGGGTTAGGGTTTGAGCTAGGGTTAGGGTTAGGGTTTGAGCTAGGGTTAGGGTTTAAGCTAGGGTTAGGGTTTGGGCTAGGGTTAGGGTTTGAGCTAGGGTTAGGGTTAGGGTTTGAGCTAGGGTTAGGGTTTGAGCTAGGGTTAGGGTTAGGGTTTGAGCTAGGGTTAGGGTTAGGGTTTGGGCTAGGGTTAGGGTTAGGGTTTAAGTTAGAGTTAGGGTTTGAGCTAGGGTTAGGGTTTGAGCTAGGGTTAGGGTTAGGGTTTGAGGTAGGGTTAGGGTTAGGGTTAGGGTTTGACCTAGGGTTAGGGTTTGAGCTAGGGTTAGGGTTAGGGTTTGAGGTAGGGTTAGGGTTAGGGTTTGAGCTAGGGTTAGGGTTAGGGTTAGAGCTAGTGTTAGGGTTAGGGCTAGGGTTAGGGTTTAAGGTAGGGTTAGGGTTTGGGCTAGGGTTAGGGTTTGAGCTAGGGTTAGGGTTAGGGTTTGAGCTAGGGTCAGGGTTAGGGTTAGAGCTAGTGTTAGGGTTAGGGTTAGGGTTTGGGCTAGGGTTAGGGTTAGGGTTTGAGCTAGGGTTAGGGTTAGGGTTAGAGCTAGGGTTAGGGTTAGGGTTTGAGCTAGGGTTAGGGTTAGGGTTTGAGCTAGGGTTAGGGTTAGGGTTAGAGCTAGTGTTAGGGTTAGGGCTAGGGTTAGGGTTTGGGCTAGGGTTAGGGTTTGGGCTAGGGTTTGGGTTAGGGTTAGGGTTTGAGCTAGGGTTAGGGTTAGGGTTAGGGTTTGAGCTAGGGATAGGGTTAGGGTTTGAGCTAGGGTTAGGGTTTGAGCTACGGTTAGGGTTTGAGCTAGGGTTAGGGTTTGGGCTAGGGTTAGGGTTTGAGCTAGGGTTAGGGTTAGGTTTTCAGATAGGGTTAGGGTTAGGGTTTAACCTAGGGTTAGGGTTAGGGTTTGAGCTAGGGTTAGGGTTAGGGTTTGAGGTAGGGTTAGGGTTAGGGTTTGAGCTAGGGTTAGGGTTTGAGCTAGGGTTAGGGTTAGGGTTTGAGGTAGGGTTAGGGTTAGGGTTTGAGCTAGGGTTAGGGTTAGGGTTAGAGCTAGTGTTAGGGTTAGGGCTAGGGTTAGCGTTTAAGCTAGGGTTAGGGTTTGGGCTAGGTTTAGGGTTTAAGCTAGGGTTAGGGTTTGGGCTAGGGTTAGGGTTTGAGCTAGGGTTAGGGTTAGGGTTTGAGCTAGGGTTAGGGTTAGGGTTAGGGTTTGACCTAGGGTTAGGGCTAGGGTTAGGGTTTGAGCTAGGGTTAGGGTTAGGGTTTGAGCTAGGGTTAGGGTTAGGGTTTGAGCTAGGGTTAGGGTTAGGGTTAGAGCTAGGGTTAGGGTTAGGGTTTGAGCTAGGGTTAGGGTTAGGGTCAGAGCTAGTGTTAGGGTTAGGGTTAGGGTTTGGGCTAGGGTTAGGGTTAGGGTTTGAGCTAGGGTTAGGGTTAGGGTTAGAGCTAGGGTTAGGGTTAGGGTTTGAGCTAGGGTTAGGGTTAGGGTTTGAGCTAGGGTTAGGGTTAGGGTTAGAGCTAGTGTTAGGGTTAGGGCTAGGGTTAGGGTTTGGGCTAGGGTTAGGGTTAGGATTTGGGCTAGGGTTTGGGTTAGGGTTAGGGTTTGAGCTAGGGTTAGGGTTAGGGTTAGGGTTTGAGCTAGGAATAGGGTTAGGGTTTGAGCTAGGGTTAGGGTTTGAGCTAGGGTTAGGGTTTGAGCTAGGGTTAGGGTTTGAGCTAGGGTTAGGGTTAGGGTTTGGGCTAGGGTTAGGGTTTGAGCTAGGGTTAGGGTTAGGTTTTCAGGTAGGGTTAGGGTTAGGGTTTAAGCTAGGGTTAGGGTTAGGGTTTGAGCTAGGGTTAGGGTTTGAGCTAGGGTTAGGGTTAGGGTTTGAGGTAGGGTTAGGGTTTGAGCTAGGGTTAGGGTTTAAGCTAGGGTTAGGGTTAGGGTTTGAGGTAGGGTTAGGGTTAGGGTTTGAGCTAGGGTTAGGGTTAGGGTTAGAGCTAGTGTTAGGGTTAGGGCTAGGGTTAGGGTTAGGATTTGGGCTAGGGTTTGGGTTAGGGTTAGGGTTTGAGCTAGGGTTAGGGTTAGGGTTAGAGCTAGTGTTAGGGTTAGGGCTAGGGTTAGGGTTTAAGCTAGGGTTAGGGTTTGGGCTAGGGTTAGGGTTTAAGCTAGGGTTAGGGTTTGGGCTAGGGTTAGGGTTTGAGCTAGGGTTAGGGTTAGGGTTTGAGCTAGGGTTAGGGTTAGGGTTAGGGTTTGACCTAGGGTTAGGGCTAGGGTTAGGGTTTGAGCTAGGGTTAGGGTTAGGGTTTGAGCTAGGGTTAGGGTTAGGGTTAGAGCTAGTGTTAGGGTTAGGATTAGGGTTTGGGCTAGGGTTAGGGTTAGGGTTTGAGCTAGGGTTAGGGTTAGGGTTAGAGCTAGGGTTAGGTTTAGGGTTTGAGCTAGGGTTAGGGTTAGGGTTTGAGCTAGGGTTAGGGTTAGGGTTAGTGCTAGTGTTAGGGTTAGGGCTAGGGTTAGGGTTGGGCTAGGGATAGGGTTAGGATTTGGGCTAGGGTTTGGGTTAGGGTTAGGGTTTGAGCTAGGGTTAGGGTTAGGGTTAGGGTTTGAGCTAGGGTTAGGGTTAGGGTTTGAGCTAGGGTTAGGGTTTGAGCTAGGGTTAGGGTTTGAGCTAGGTTTAGGGTTTGAGCTAGGGTTAGGGTTAGGGTTTGGGCTAGGGTTAGGGTTTGAGCTAGGGTTAGGGTTAGGTTTTCAGGTAGGGTTAGGGTTAGGGTTTAAGCTAGGGTTAGGGTTAGGGTTTGAGCTAGGGTTAGGGTTAGGGTTTGAGGTAGGGTTAGGGTTAGGGTTTGAGCTAGGGTTAGGGTTTGAGCTAGGGTTAGGGTTAGGGTTTGAGGTAGGGTTAGGGTTAGGGTTTGAGCTAGGGTTAGGGTTAGGGTTAGAGCTAGTGTTAGGGTTAGGGCTAGGGTTAGGGTTTAAGCTAGGGTTAGGGTTTGGGCTAGGGTTAGGGTTTAAGCTAGGGTTAGGGTTTGGGCTAGGGTTAGGGTTTGAGCTAGGGTTAGGGTTAGGGTTTGAGCTAGGGTTAGGGTTAGGGTTAGGGTTTGACCTAGGGTTAGGGCTAGGGTTAGGGTTTGAGCTAGGGTTAGGGTTAGGGTTTGAGCTAGGGTTAGGGTTTGAGCTAGGGTTAGGGTTAGGGTTTGAGGTAGGGTTAGGGTTAGGGTTTGAGCTAGGGTTAGGGTTAGGGTTAGAGCTAGTGTTAGGGTTAGGGCTAGGGTTAGGGTTTAAGCTAGGGTTAGGGTTTGGGCTAGGGTTAGGGTTTAAGCTAGGGTTAGGGTTTGGGCTAGGGTTAGGGTTTGAGCTAGGGTTAGGGTTAGGGTTTGAGCTAGGGTTAGGGTTAGGGTTAGGGTTTGACCTAGGGTTAGGGCTAGGGTTAGGGTTTGAGCTAGGGTTAGGGTTAGGGTTTGAGCTAGGGTTAGGGTTAGGGTTTGAGCTAGGGTTAGGGTTAGGGTTAGAGCTAGGGTTAGGGTTAGGGTTTGAGCTAGGGTTAGGGTTAGGGTTAGAGCTAGTGTTAGGGTTAGGGTTTGGGCTAGGGTTAGGGTTAGGGTTTGAGCTAGGGTTAGGGTTAGGGTTAGAGCTAGGGTTAGGGTTAGGGCTAGGGTTAGGGTTTGGGCTAGGGTTAGGGTTAGGATTTGGGTTAGGGTTTGGGTTAGGGTTAGGGTTTGAGCTAGGGTTAGGGTTAGGGTTTGAGCTAGGGTTAGGGTTAGGGTTTGAGCTAGGGTTAGGGTTTGAGCTAGGGTTAGGGTTTGAGCTAGGGTTAGGGTTTGAGCTAGGGTTAGGGTTAGGGTTTGGGCTAGGGTTAGGGTTTGAGCTAGGGTTAGGGTTAGGTTTTCAGGTAGGGTTAGGGTTAGGGTTTAAGCTAGGGTTAGGGTTAGGGTTTGAGCTAGGGTTAGGGTTTGAGCTAGGGTTAGGGTTAGGGTTTGAGGTAGGGTTAGGGTTTGAGCTAGGGTTAGGGTTTGAGCTAGGGTTAGGGTTAGGGTTTGAGGTAGGGTTAGGGTTAGGGTTTGAGCTAGGGTTAGGGTTAGGGTTAGAGCTAGTGTTAGGGTTAGGGCTAGGGTTAGGGTTTAAGCTAGGGTTAGGGTTTGGGCTAGGGTTAGGGTTTAAGCTAGGGTTAGGGTTTGGGCTAGGGTTAGGGTTTGAGCTAGGGTTAGGGTTAGGGTTTGAGCTAGGGTTAGGGTTTGAGCTAGGGTTAGGGTTAGGGTTTGGGCTAGGGTTAGGGTTTGAGCTAGGGTTAGGGTTAGGTTTTGAGGTAGGGTTAGGGTTTAAGCTAGGGTTAGGGTTAGGGTTTGAGCTAGGGTTAGGGTTTGAGCTAGGGTTAGGGTTAGGGTTTGAGGTAGGGTTAGGGTTAGGGTTAGGGTTTGAGCTAGGGTTAGGGTTTGAGCTAGGGTTAGGGTTAGGGTTTGAGGTAGGGTTAGGGTTAGGGTTTGAGCTAGGGTTAGGGTTAGGGTTAGAGCTAGTGTTAGGGTTAGGGCTAGGGTTAGGGTTTAAGCTAGGGTTAGGGTTTGGGCTAGGGTTAGGGTTTGAGCTAGGGTTAGGGTTAGGGTTAGAGCTAGTGTTAGGGTTAGGATTAGGGTTTGGGCTAGGGTTAGGGTTAGGGTTTGAGCTAGGGTTAGGGTTAGGGTTAGAGCTAGGGTTAGGTTTAGGGTTTGAGCTAGGGTTAGGGTTAGGGTTTGAGCTAGGGTTAGGGTTAGGGTTAGAGCTAGTGTTAGGGTTAGGGCTAGGGTTAGGGTTGGGCTAGGGATAGGGTTAGGATTTGGGCTAGGGTTTGGGTTAGGGTTAGGGTTTGAGCTAGGGTTAGGGTTAGGGTTAGGGTTTGAGCTAGGGTTAGGGTTAGGGTTTGAGCTAGGGTTAGGGTTTGAGCTAGGGTTAGGGTTTGAGCTAGGTTTAGGGTTTGAGCTAGGGTTAGGGTTAGGGTTTGGGCTAGGGTTAGGGTTTGAGCTAGGGTTAGGGTTAGGTTTTCAGGTAGGGTTAGGGTTAGGGTTTAAGCTAGGGTTAGGGTTAGGGTTTGAGCTAGGGTTAGGGTTAGGGTTTGAGGTAGGGTTAGGGTTAGGGTTTGAGCTAGGGTTAGGGTTTGAGCTAGGGTTAGGGTTAGGGTTTGAGGTAGGGTTAGGGTTAGGGTTTGAGCTAGGGTTAGGGTTAGGGTTAGAGCTAGTGTTAGGGTTAGGGCTAGGGTTAGGGTTTAAGCTAGGGTTAGGGTTTGGGCTAGGGTTAGGGTTTAAGCTAGGGTTAGGGTTTGGGCTAGGGTTAGGGTTTGAGCTAGGGTTAGGGTTAGGGTTTGAGCTAGGGTTAGGGTTAGGGTTAGGGTTTGACCTAGGGTTAGGGCTAGGGTTAGGGTTTGAGCTAGGGTTAGGGTTAGGGTTTGAGCTAGGGTTAGGGTTAGGGTTTGAGCTAGGGTTAGGGTTAGGGTTAGAGCTAGGGTTAGGGTTAGGGTTTGAGCTAGGGTTAGGGTTAGGGTTAGAGCTAGTGTTAGGGTTAGGGTTTGGGCTAGGGTTAGGGTTAGGGTTTGAGCTAGGGTTAGGGTTAGGGTTAGAGCTAGGGTTAGGGTTAGGGTTTGACCTAGGGTTAGGGTTAGGGTTTGAGCTAGGGTTAGGGTTAGGGTTAGAGCTAGTGTTAGGGTTAGGGCTAGGGTTAGGGTTTGGGCTAGGGTTAGGGTTAGGATTTGGGCTAGGGTTTGGGTTAGGGTTAGGGTTTGAGCTAGGGTTAGGGTTAGGGTTTGAGCTAGGGTTAGGGTTAGGGTTTGAGCTAGGGTTAGGGTTTGAGCTAGGGTTAGGGTTTGAGCTAGGGTTAGGGTTTGAGCTAGGGTTAGGGTTAGGGTTTGGGCTAGGGTTAGGGTTTGAGCTAGGGTTAGGGTTAGGTTTTCAGGTAGGGTTAGGGTTAGGATTAGGGTTTGGGCTAGGGTTAGGGTTAGGGTTTGAGCTAGGGTTAGGGTTAGGGTTAGAGCTAGGGTTAGGTTTAGGGTTTGAGCTAGGGTTAGGGTTAGGGTTTGAGCTAGGGTTAGGGTTAGGGTTAGAGCTAGTGTTAGGGTTAGGGCTAGGGTTAGGGTTGGGCTAGGGATAGGGTTAGGATTTGGGCTAGGGTTTGGGTTAGGGTTAGGGTTTGAGCTAGGGTTAGGGTTAGGGTTAGGGTTTGAGCTAGGGTTAGGGTTAGGGTTTGAGCTAGGGTTAGGGTTTGAGCTAGGGTTAGGGTTTGAGCTAGGTTTAGGGTTTGAGCTAGGGTTAGGGTTAGGGTTTGGGCTAGGGTTAGGGTTTGAGCTAGGGTTAGGGTTAGGTTTTCAGGTAGGGTTAGGGTTAGGGTTTAAGCTAGGGTTAGGGTTAGGGTTTGAGCTAGGGTTAGGGTTAGGGTTTGAGCTAGGGTTAGGGTTAGGGTTTGAGCTAGGGTTAGGGTTTGAGCTAGGGTTAGGGTTAGGGTTTGAGGTAGGGTTAGGGTTAGGGTTTGAGCTAGGGTTAGGGTTAGGGTTAGAGCTAGTGTTAGGGTTAGGGCTAGGGTTAGGGTTTAAGCTAGGGTTAGGGTTTGGGCTAGGGTTAGGGTTTAAGCTAGGGTTAGGGTTTGGGCTAGGGTTAGGGTTTGAGCTAGGGTTAGGGTTAGGGTTTGAGCTAGGGTTAGGGTTAGGGTTAGGGTTTGACCTAGGGTTAGGGCTAGGGTTAGGGTTTGAGCTAGGGTTAGGGTTAGGGTTTGAGCTAGGGTTAGGGTTTGAGCTAGGGTTAGGGTTAGGGTTTGAGGTAGGGTTAGGGTTAGGGTTTGAGCTAGGGTTAGGGTTAGGGTTAGAGCTAGTGTTAGGGTTAGGGCTAGGGTTAGGGTTTAAGCTAGGGTTAGGGTTTGGGCTAGGGTTAGGGTTTAAGCTAGGGTTAGGGTTTGGGCTAGGGTTAGGGTTTGAGCTAGGGTTAGGGTTAGGGTTTGAGCTAGGGTTAGGGTTAGGGTTAGGGTTTGACCTAGGGTTAGGGCTAGGGTTAGGGTTTGAGCTAGGGTTAGGGTTAGGGTTTGAGCTAGGGTTAGGGTTAGGGTTTGAGCTAGGGTTAGGGTTAGGGTTAGAGCTAGGGTTAGGGTTAGGGTTTGAGCTAGGGTTAGGGTTAGGGTTAGAGCTAGTGTTAGGGTTAGGGTTTGGGCTAGGGTTAGGGTTAGGGTTTGAGCTAGGGTTAGGGTTAGGGTTAGAGCTAGGGTTAGGGTTAGGGCTAGGGTTAGGGTTTGGGCTAGGGTTAGGGTTAGGATTTGGGTTAGGGTTTGGGTTAGGGTTAGGGTTTGAGCTAGGGTTAGGGTTAGGGTTTGAGCTAGGGTTAGGGTTAGGGTTTGAGCTAGGGTTAGGGTTTGAGCTAGGGTTAGGGTTTGAGCTAGGGTTAGGGTTTGAGCTAGGGTTAGGGTTAGGGTTTGGGCTAGGGTTAGGGTTTGAGCTAGGGTTAGGGTTAGGTTTTCAGGTAGGGTTAGGGTTAGGGTTTAAGCTAGGGTTAGGGTTAGGGTTTGAGCTAGGGTTAGGGTTTGAGCTAGGGTTAGGGTTAGGGTTTGAGGTAGGGTTAGGGTTTGAGCTAGGGTTAGGGTTTGAGCTAGGGTTAGGGTTAGGGTTTGAGGTAGGGTTAGGGTTAGGGTTTGAGCTAGGGTTAGGGTTAGGGTTAGAGCTAGTGTTAGGGTTAGGGCTAGGGTTAGGGTTTAAGCTAGGGTTAGGGTTTGGGCTAGGGTTAGGGTTTAAGCTAGGGTTAGGGTTTGGGCTAGGGTTAGGGTTTGAGCTAGGGTTAGGGTTAGGGTTTGAGCTAGGGTTAGGGTTTGAGCTAGGGTTAGGGTTAGGGTTTGGGCTAGGGTTAGGGTTTGAGCTAGGGTTAGGGTTAGGTTTTGAGGTAGGGTTAGGGTTTAAGCTAGGGTTAGGGTTAGGGTTTGAGCTAGGGTTAGGGTTTGAGCTAGGGTTAGGGTTAGGGTTTGAGGTAGGGTTAGGGTTAGGGTTAGGGTTTGAGCTAGGGTTAGGGTTTGAGCTAGGGTTAGGGTTAGGGTTTGAGGTAGGGTTAGGGTTAGGGTTTGAGCTAGGGTTAGGGTTAGGGTTAGAGCTAGTGTTAGGGTTAGGGCTAGGGTTAGGGTTTAAGCTAGGGTTAGGGTTTGGGCTAGGGTTAGGGTTTGAGCTAGGGTTAGGGTTAGGGTTAGAGCTAGTGTTAGGGTTAGGATTAGGGTTTGGGCTAGGGTTAGGGTTAGGGTTTGAGCTAGGGTTAGGGTTAGGGTTAGAGCTAGGGTTAGGTTTAGGGTTTGAGCTAGGGTTAGGGTTAGGGTTTGAGCTAGGGTTAGGGTTAGGGTTAGAGCTAGTGTTAGGGTTAGGGCTAGGGTTAGGGTTGGGCTAGGGATAGGGTTAGGATTTGGGCTAGGGTTTGGGTTAGGGTTAGGGTTTGAGCTAGGGTTAGGGTTAGGGTTAGGGTTTGAGCTAGGGTTAGGGTTAGGGTTTGAGCTAGGGTTAGGGTTTGAGCTAGGGTTAGGGTTTGAGCTAGGTTTAGGGTTTGAGCTAGGGTTAGGGTTAGGGTTTGGGCTAGGGTTAGGGTTTGAGCTAGGGTTAGGGTTAGGTTTTCAGGTAGGGTTAGGGTTAGGGTTTAAGCTAGGGTTAGGGTTAGGGTTTGAGCTAGGGTTAGGGTTAGGGTTTGAGGTAGGGTTAGGGTTAGGGTTTGAGCTAGGGTTAGGGTTTGAGCTAGGGTTAGGGTTAGGGTTTGAGGTAGGGTTAGGGTTAGGGTTTGAGCTAGGGTTAGGGTTAGGGTTAGAGCTAGTGTTAGGGTTAGGGCTAGGGTTAGGGTTTAAGCTAGGGTTAGGGTTTGGGCTAGGGTTAGGGTTTAAGCTAGGGTTAGGGTTTGGGCTAGGGTTAGGGTTTGAGCTAGGGTTAGGGTTAGGGTTTGAGCTAGGGTTAGGGTTAGGGTTAGGGTTTGACCTAGGGTTAGGGCTAGGGTTAGGGTTTGAGCTAGGGTTAGGGTTAGGGTTTGAGCTAGGGTTAGGGTTAGGGTTTGAGCTAGGGTTAGGGTTAGGGTTAGAGCTAGGGTTAGGGTTAGGGTTTGAGCTAGGGTTAGGGTTAGGGTTAGAGCTAGTGTTAGGGTTAGGGTTTGGGCTAGGGTTAGGGTTAGGGTTTGAGCTAGGGTTAGGGTTAGGGTTAGAGCTAGGGTTAGGGTTAGGGTTTGACCTAGGGTTAGGGTTAGGGTTTGAGCTAGGGTTAGGGTTAGGGTTAGAGCTAGTGTTAGGGTTAGGGCTAGGGTTAGGGTTTGGGCTAGGGTTAGGGTTAGGATTTGGGCTAGGGTTTGGGTTAGGGTTAGGGTTTGAGCTAGGGTTAGGGTTAGGGTTTGAGCTAGGGTTAGGGTTAGGGTTTGAGCTAGGGTTAGGGTTTGAGCTAGGGTTAGGGTTTGAGCTAGGGTTAGGGTTTGAGCTAGGGTTAGGGTTAGGGTTTGGGCTAGGGTTAGGGTTTGAGCTAGGGTTAGGGTTAGGTTTTCAGGTAGGGTTAGGGTTAGGATTAGGGTTTGGGCTAGGGTTAGGGTTAGGGTTTGAGCTAGGGTTAGGGTTAGGGTTAGAGCTAGGGTTAGGTTTAGGGTTTGAGCTAGGGTTAGGGTTAGGGTTTGAGCTAGGGTTAGGGTTAGGGTTAGAGCTAGTGTTAGGGTTAGGGCTAGGGTTAGGGTTGGGCTAGGGATAGGGTTAGGATTTGGGCTAGGGTTTGGGTTAGGGTTAGGGTTTGAGCTAGGGTTAGGGTTAGGGTTAGGGTTTGAGCTAGGGTTAGGGTTAGGGTTTGAGCTAGGGTTAGGGTTTGAGCTAGGGTTAGGGTTTGAGCTAGGTTTAGGGTTTGAGCTAGGGTTAGGGTTAGGGTTTGGGCTAGGGTTAGGGTTTGAGCTAGGGTTAGGGTTAGGTTTTCAGGTAGGGTTAGGGTTAGGGTTTAAGCTAGGGTTAGGGTTAGGGTTTGAGCTAGGGTTAGGGTTAGGGTTTGAGCTAGGGTTAGGGTTAGGGTTTGAGCTAGGGTTAGGGTTTGAGCTAGGGTTAGGGTTAGGGTTTGAGGTAGGGTTAGGGTTAGGGTTTGAGCTAGGGTTAGGGTTAGGGTTAGAGCTAGTGTTAGGGTTAGGGCTAGGGTTAGGGTTTAAGCTAGGGTTAGGGTTTGGGCTAGGGTTAGGGTTTAAGCTAGGGTTAGGGTTTGGGCTAGGGTTAGGGTTTGAGCTAGGGTTAGGGTTAGGGTTTGAGCTAGGGTTAGGGTTAGGGTTAGGGTTTGACCTAGGGTTAGGGCTAGGGTTAGGGTTTGAGCTAGGGTTAGGGTTAGGGTTTGAGCTAGGGTTAGGGTTAGGGTTTGAGCTAGGGTTAGGGTTAGGGTTAGAGCTAGGGTTAGGGTTAGGGTTTGAGCTAGGGTTAGGGTTAGGGTTAGAGCTAGTGTTAGGGTTAGGGTTTGGGCTAGGGTTAGGGTTAGGGTTTGAGCTAGGGTTAGGGTTAGGGTTAGAGCTAGGGTTAGGGTTAGGGTTTGACCTAGGGTTAGGGTTAGGGTTTGAGCTAGGGTTAGGGTTAGGGTTAGAGCTAGTGTTAGGGTTAGGGCTAGGGTTAGGGTTTGGGCTAGGGTTAGGGTTAGGATTTGGGCTAGGGTTTGGGTTAGGGTTAGGGTTTGAGCTAGGGTTAGGGTTAGGGTTTGAGCTAGGGTTAGGGTTAGGGTTTGAGCTAGGGTTAGGGTTTGAGCTAGGGTTAGGGTTTGAGCTAGGGTTAGGGTTTGAGCTAGGGTTAGGGTTAGGGTTTGGGCTAGGGTTAGGGTTTGAGCTAGGGTTAGGGTTAGGTTTTCAGGTAGGGTTAGGGTTAGGGTTTAAGCTAAGGTTAGGGTTAGGGTTTGAGCTAGGGTTAGGGTTTGAGCTAGGGTTAGGGTTAGGGTTTGAGGTAGGGTTAGGGTTTGAGCTAGGGTTAGGGTTTGAGCTAGGGTTAGGGTTAGGGTTTGAGGTAGGGTTAGGGTTAGGGTTTGAGCTAGGGTTAGGGTTAGGGTTAGAGCTAGTGTTAGGGTTAGGGCTAGGGTTAGGGTTTAAGCTAGGGTTAGGGTTTGGGCTAGGGTTAGGGTTTAAGCTAGGGTTAGGGTTTGGGCTAGGGTTAGGGTTTGAGCTAGGGTTAGGGTTAGGGTTTGAGCTAGGGTTAGGGTTTGAGCTAGGGTTAGGGTTAGGGTTTGGGCTAGGGTTAGGGTTTGAGCTAGGGTTAGGGTTAGGTTTTGAGGTAGGGTTAGGGTTAGGGTTTAAGCTAGGGTTAGGGTTAGGGTTTGAGCTAGGGTTAGGGTTTGAGCTAGGGTTAGGGTTAGGGTTTGAGGTAGGGTTAGGGTTAGGGTTAGGGTTTGAGCTAGGGTTAGGGTTTGAGCTAGGGTTAGGGTTAGGGTTTGAGGTAGGGTTAGGGTTAGGGTTTGAGCTAGGGTTAGGGTTAGGGTTAGAGCTAGTGTTAGGGTTAGGGCTAGGGTTAGGGTTTAAGCTAGGGTTAGGGTTTGGGCTAGGGTTAGGGTTTGAGCTAGGGTTAGGGTTAGGGTTAGGGTTTGAGCTAGGGTTAGGGTTAGGGTTAGACCTAGTGTTAGGGTTAGGGTTAGGGTTTGGGCTAGGATTAGGGTTAGGGTTTGAGCTAGGGTTAGGGTTAGGGTTAGAGCTAGGGTTAGGGTTAGGGTTTGAGCTAGGGTTAGGGTTAGGGTTTGAGCTAGGGTTAGGGTTAGGGTTAGAGCTAGTGTTAGGGTTAGGGCTAGGGTTAGGGTTTGGGCTAGGGTTAGGGTTTGGGCTAGGGTTTGGTTTAGGGTTAGGGTTTGAGCTAGGGTTAGGGTTAGGGTTAGGGTTTGAGCTAGGGTTAGGGTTAGGGTTTGAGCTAGGGTTAGGGTTTGAGCTACGGTTAGGGTTTGAGCTAGGGTTAGGGTTTGGGCTAGGGTTAGGGTTTGAGCTAGGGTTAGGGTTAGGTTTTCAGATAGGGTTAGGGTTAGGGTTTAAGCTAGGGTTAGGGTTAGGGTTTGAGCTAGGGTTAGGGTTTGAGCTAGGGTTAGGGTTAGGTTTTCAGATAGGGTTAGGGTTAGGGTTTAAGCTAGGGTTAGGGTTAGGGTTTGAGCTAGGGTTAGGGTTAGGGTTTGAGGTAGGGTTAGGGTTAGGGTTTGAGCTAGGGTTAGGGTTTGAGCTAGGGTTAGGGTTAGGGTTTGAGGTAGGGTTAGGGTTAGGGTTTGAGCTAGGGTTAGGGTTAGAGCTAGTGTTAGGGTTAGGGCTAGGGTTAGGCTTTAAGCTAGGGTTAGGGTTTGGGCTAGGGTTAGGGTTTAAGCTAGGGTTAGGGTTTGGGCTAGGGTTAGGGTTTGAGCTAGGGTTAGGGTTAGGGTTTGAGCTAGGGTTAGGGTTAGGGTTTGAGCTAGGGTTAGGGTTAGGGTTTGGGCTAGGGTTAGGGTTTGAGCTAGGGTTAGGGTTAGGTTTTGAGGTAGGGTTAGGGTTAGGGTTTAAGCTAGGGTTAGGGTTAGGGTTTGAGCTAGGGTTAGGGTTTGAGCTAGGGTTAGGGTTAGGGTTTGAGGTAGGGTTAGGGTTAGGGTTTGAGCTAGGGTTAGGGTTAGGGTTTGAGGTAGGGTTAGGGTTAGGGTTAGGGTTTGAGCTAGGGTTAGGGTTTGAGCTAGGGTTAGGGTTAGGGTTTGAGGTAGGGTTAGGGTTAGGGTTTGAGCTAGGGTTAGGGTTAGGGTTAGAAATAGTGTTAGGGTTAGGGCTAGGGTTAGGGTTTAAGCTAGGGTTAGGGTTTGGGCTAGGGTTAGGGTTTGAGCTAGGGTTAGGGTTAGGGTTTGAGCTAGGGTTAGGGTTAGGGTTAGAGCTAGTGTTAGGGTTAGGGTTAGGGTTTGGGCTAGGGTTAGGGTTAGGGTTTGAGCTAGGGTTAGGGTTAGGGTTAGAGCTAGGGTTAGGGTTAGGGTTTGAGCTAGGGTTAGGGTTAGGGTTTGAGCTAGGGTTAGGGTTAGGGTTAGAGCTAGTGTTAGGGTTAGGGCTAGGGTTAGGGTTTGGGCTAGGGTTAGGGTTTGGGCTAGGGTTTGGGTTAGGGTTAGGGTTTGAGCTAGGGTTAGGGTTAGGGTTAGGGTTTGAGCTAGGGTTAGGGTTAGGGTTTGAGCTAGGGTTAGGGTTTGAGCTAGGGTTAGGGTTTGAGCTAGGGTTAGGGTTTGAGCTAGGGTTAGGGTTAGGGTTTGGGCTAGGGTTAGGGTTTGAGCTAGGGTTAGGGTTAGGTTTTCAGGTAGGGTTAGGGTTAGGGTTTAAGCTAGGGTTAGGGTTAGGGTTTGAGCTAGGGTTAGGGTTAGGGTTTGAGGTAGGGTTAGGGTTAGGGTTTGAGCTAGGGTTAGGGTTTGAGCTAGGGTTAGGGTTAGGGTTTGAGGTAGGGTTAGGGTTAGGGTTAGAGCTAGTGTTAGGGTTAGGGCTAGGGTTAGGGTTTAAGCTAGGGTTAGGGTTTGGGCTAGGGTTAGGGTTTAAGCTAGGGTTAGGGTTTGGGCTAGAGTTAGGGTTTGAGCTAGGGTTAGGGTTAGGGTTTGAGCTAGGGTTAGGGTTTGAGCTAGGGTTAGGGTTAGGGTTTGAGCTAGGGTTAGGGTTAGGGTTTGGGCTAGGGTTAGGGTTTGAGCTAGGGTTAGGGTTAGGGTTTGAGCTAGGGTTAGGGTTTGAGCTAGGGTTAGGGTTAGGGTTTGAGGTAGGGTTAGGGTTAGGGTTAGGGTTTGAGCTAGGGTTAGGGTTTGAGCTAGGGTTAGGGTTAGGGTTTGAGGTAGGGTTAGGGTTAGGGTTAGGGTTTGAGCTAGGGTTAGGGTTTGAGCTAGGGTTAGGGTTAGGGTTTGAGGTAGGGTTAGGGTTAGGGTTTGAGCTAGGGTTAGGGTTAGGGTTAGAGCTAGTGTTAGGGTTAGGGCTAGGGTTAGGGTTTAAGCTAGGGTTAGGGTTTGGGCTAGGGTTAGGGTTTGAGCTAGGATTAGGGTTAGGGTTTGAGCTAGGGTTAGGGTTAGGGTTTGGGCTAGGGTTAGGGTTTGAGCTAGGGTTAGGGTTAGGGTTAGGGTTTGACCTAGGGTTAGGGCTAGGGTTAGGGTTTGAGCTAGGGTTAGGGTTAGGGTTTGAGCTAGGGTTAGGGTTAGGGTTTGAGCTAGGGTTAGGGTTAGGGTTAGAGCTAGGGTTAGGGTTAGGGTTTGAGCTAGGGTTAGGGTTAGGGTTAGAGCTAGTGTTAGGGTTAGGGTTAGGGTTAGGGTTTGGGCTAGGGTTAGGGTTAGGGTTTGAGCTAGGGTTAGGGTTAGGGTTAGAGCTAGGGTTAGGGTTAGGGTTAGGGTTTGAGCTAGGGTTAGGGTTAGGGTTAGAGCTAGTGTTAGGGTTAGGGTTAGGGTTAGGGTTTGGGCTAGGGTTAGGGTTTGGGCTAGGGTTTGGGTTAGGGTTAGGGTTTGAGCTAGGGTTAGGGTTAGGGTTAGGGTTTGACCTAGGGTTAGGGTTTCAGCTAGGGTTAGGGTTTGAGCTAGGGTTAGGGTTAGGGTTAGAGCTAGTGTTAGGGTTAGGGCTAGGGTTAGGGTTTGGGCTAGGGTTAGGGTTAGGGTTTGGGGTAGGGTTAGGGTTAGGGTTTAAGCTAGGGTTAGGGTTAGGGTTTGAGCTAGGGTTAGGGTTAGGGTTTGGGCTAGGGTTAGGGTTAGGGTTTGGGCTAGGGTTAGGGTTATAGGGTTAGTGTTTGAGCTAGGGTTAGGCTTAGGGTTAGGGTTTGAGCTAGGGTTAGGGTTAGGGTTTGGGTTAGGGTTAGGGTTTGAGCCAGGGTTAGGGTTAGGGTTAGAGCTAGGGTTAGGGTTAGGGTTAGAGCTAGGGTTAGGGTTAGGGTTTGAGGTAGGGTTAGGGTTAGGGTTAGAGCTAGTGTTAGGGTTAGGGCTAGGGTTATGGTTTAAGCTAGGGTTAGGGTTTGGGCTAGGGTTAGGGTTTGAGCTAGGGTTAGGGTTTGAGCTAGGGTTAGGGTTTGAGCTAGGGTTAGGGTTAGGGTTTGAGCTAGGGTTAGGGTTTGAGCTAGGGTTAGGGTTAGGGTTTGGGCTAGGGTTAGGGTTTGAGCTAGGGTTAGGGTTAGGTTTTGAGGTAGGGTTAGGGTTAGGGTTTAAGCTAGGGTTAGGGTTAGGGTTTGAGCTAGGGTTAGGGTTAGGGTTTGAGGTAGGGTTAGGGTTAGGGTTAGGGTTTGAGCGAGGGTTAGGGTTAGGGTTTGGTCTAGGGTTAGGGTTTGAGCTAGGGTTAGGGTTAGGGTTTGAGGTAGGGTTAGGGTTAGGGTTTGAGCTAGGGTTAGGGTTAGGGTTAGAGCTAGTGTTAGGGTTAGGGCTAGGGTTAGGGTTTAAGCTAGGGTTAGGGTTTGGGCTACGGTTAGGGTTTGAGCTAGGGTTAGGGTTAGGGTT
The DNA here is from genome assembly GCA_037577475.1 of Chaunax sp. Z400. Taxonomy (NCBI): domain Eukaryota; kingdom Metazoa; phylum Chordata; class Actinopteri; order Lophiiformes; family Chaunacidae; genus Chaunax; species Chaunax sp. Z400. The sequence continues at coordinate 16,456,639 of CM075186.1, forward strand.
AGGGTTTGAGCTAGGGTTAGGGTTAGGGTTTGGGCTAGGGTTAGGGTTTGAGCTAGGGTTAGGGTTAGGGTTAGGGTTTGACCTAGGGTTAGGGCTAGGGTTAGGGTTTGAGCTAGGGTTAGGGTTAGGGTTTGAGCTAGGGTTAGGGTTAGGGTTTGAGCTAGGGTTAGGGTTAGGGTTAGAGCTAGGGTTAGGGTTAGGGTTAGAGCTAGTGTTAGGGTTAGGGTTAGGGTTAGGGTTTGGGCTAGGGTTAGGGTTAGGGTTTGAGCTAGGGTTAGGGTTAGGGTTGGGGTTAGAACTAGTGTTAGGGTTAGGGCTAGGGTTAGGGTTTAAGCTAGGGTTAGGGTTTGGGCTAGGGTTAGG
>CM075186.1:16462001-16519501 GCA_037577475.1 Chaunax sp. Z400
TAGGGTTTGAGCTAGGGTTAGGGTAAGGGTTTGAGGTAGGGTTAGGGTTAGGGTTAGGGTTTGAGCTAGGGTTAGGGTTAGGGTTCGGGCTAGGGTTAGGGTTTGAGCTAGGGTTACGGTTTGAGCTAGGGTTAGGGTTTGAGCTAGGGTTAGGGTTAGGGTTTGGGCTAGGGTTAGGGTTTGAGCTAGGGTTAGGGTTAGGGTTTGAGGTAGGGTTAGGGTTAGGGTTTGAGCTAGGGTTAGGGTTAGGGTTAGAGCTAGTGTTAGGGTTAGGGCTAGGGTTAGGGTTTGAGCTAGGGTTAGGGTTTGGGCTAGGGTTAGGGTTTGAGCTAGGGTTAGGGTTAGGGTTACGGTTTGAGCTAGGGTTAGGGTTAGGGTTTGGGCTAGGGTTAGGGTTTGAGCTAGGGTTAGGGTTAGGGTTTGACCTAGGGTTAGGGTTAGGGTTTGAGGTAGGGTTAGGGTTAGGGTTAGAGCTAGTGTTAGGGTTAGGGCTAGGGTTAGGGTTTAAGCTAGGGTTAGGGTTTGGGCTAGGGTTAGGGTTTGAGCTAGGGTTAGGGTTAGGGTTTGAGCTAGGGTTAGGGTTAGGTTTTGAGGTAGGGTTAGGGTTAGGGTTTAAGCTAGGGTTAGGGTTAGGGTTTGAGCTAGGGTTAGGGTTTGAGCTAGGGTTAGGGTTAGGGTTTGAGGTAGGGTTAGGTTTAGGGTTTGAGCTAGGGTTAGGGTTAGGGTTAGAGCTAGGGTTAGGGTTTGAGCTAGGGTTAGGGTTTGGGCTAGGGTTAGGGTTTGAGCTAGGGTTAGGGTTAGGGTTAGGGTTTGAGCTAGGGTTAGGGTTAGGGTTTGGGCTAGGGTTAGGGTTTGAGCTAGGGTTAGGGTTAGGGTTAGGGTTTGACCTAGGGTTAGGGCTAGGGTTAGGGTTTGAGCTAGGGTTAGGGTTAGGGTTTGAGCTAGGGTTAGGGTTAGGGTTTGAGCTAGGGTTAGGGTTAGGGTTAGAGCTAGGGTTAGGGTTAGGGTTTGAGGTAGGGTTAGGGTTAGGGTTAGAGCTAGTGTTAGGGTTAGGGCTAGGGTTAGGGTTTAAGCTAGGGTTAGGGTTTGGGCTAGGGTTAGGGTTTGAGCTAGGGTTAGGGTTAGGGTTTGAGCTAGGGTTAGGGTTAGGGTTAGAGCTAGGGTTAGGTTTAGAGCTAGAGCTAGAGTTAGAGCTAGGGTTAGGGTTAGGGTTGGGGCTAGGGTTAGAGTTAGGGTTGGGGCTAGGGTTAGGGTTAGGGTTGGGGCTAGGGTTAGGGTTAGGGTTAGGGTTGGGGCTAGGGTTAGGGTTAGAGCTAGGGTTAGGGTTAGAGCTAGGGTTAGGGTTAGGGTTACGGCTAGGTTCAGGGTTAGGGTTAGAGCTAGGGTTAGGGTTAGAGTTAGAGCTAGGGTTAGGGTTAGAGTTTCAATTTCAAATACTGGGAGAACTGGGAATGTTTGGATTGGGGGACTCCTCTGTTGAACTGTTGATGGTAAACAGTTTGTTTGCAAATGATTGCATGCTGTTTTCATTGTATTTATTTTACACATCATCAAAACTGCCGCTACATTTGTGTCATAGGTTAATATTCTAGAGTTACGTATCAATCTTCCAGTTTTCACAGTGACAGTGTGGTCACCAGCAGGGTCTCTGTTACAACGTAAAATGAGGTACTTGTACACAACACTACTTTGAGAAAGACAGACAGAGTTTGTGTTTTTAGGGGGTGAATTGTTTTGCTGCCATTCACAAAAAAAGAAGAAACTACTTAATGATTTTACTATTAATTTAGCCTAGCTCTTCATATGACTGCAGGTGTGGGACAACGAAGAAAAAAAACAAACACTTTGCTTTTCCCAGCAGGATCCAAGCAGGATCAGTCGTGTGTCTGTCATTATCTCAGTCTTGACAATTGTGCCAACATAATGCATAAAGTTAATGGTTTGTAGGTAAGGTTCAGGTGGTTGATTAGTGCATATGTGTGTGGAGTAGATTGGCTCTCATAATGAGTTTGAGGAGTGTTGATATTAGAAAACATTGACCCATGGATCATTATTATTCATGGTTCTTAAACTGAAGGGACAAGATAACAGACAGACATAACACGTCACTTACTTTGGTTGCCTGCTTGCTTTTCATGGTTGTAAATAAAACCTTTTAGTCCTTATCCCACCCCCCATCTGCAGACCGAAGGGAAACAGGAGAGGTGAAGGGACAGCTAATGAGATAGAGAGACCGAGAGAGTGTTTTTCACAGTAACCGTGCAACTTACCTCACTGCCACACACTTTCTTGTGCACCTATGTGTTAAGAAGTTGTTCACACTGAAAAAATAATCTCCCTAGAAAGTCACTGTGCAATCCAAACCCTGGATGGATAGAAATATAGATATGCTATATCTATGTATAATTATGAATGAAAGCCCTGGGCATAAAGTCCACATAGCTTAGGAGGGGGTGGGTTGGAAGAAACTAAAGAGGCATATACAGTAGTGGAGAGCATTTAGTAACGCCCTATTTGGCAATGTGGTCACCAAAGCCATAGAACGCACTGCGAGAGCAAGGGCATTTCATGTGTGCTAATATCACAGAACCAGTTGAGAAATTGCACACTATGTCAGAATGTGAAATGATCTAATTCAGTGGATGAAGTGATTGTCTAAATTGATTCTAGCTTATATTGTGCCAAATTTTTGTTGTCTACATGTGTGGGAAAGCATAATTCACACAAGGCTTCCCCATAAAATGGATTGCTTAGTAAATGCTATTCCTCCTACACTTGGCTTTGTATTGAATAACTTATTGTATTTTATGAATAAGAATTCCTGCATTATTTTCAATTTACAATGAAACCGCTCATAGAATGGAGCTCATTGTAGGTGTGATATTATTCTGAGATGCTAGATCCCACTGAGCATTTGCACAGTGCCTAAACCCTCCTATGAGTGCATTGTTATTGTAACTGCAGGCACAATGAAATTTGATGTGGGATTTTTGCACAATACAGAAGCATACAATATACACATGCATACACATACACACATGAGTGCATGGCACAGAATGAGAGGATATTTCAAACAGGGAATCCCTCACACACAAAGTTTGGCTTATCGATAATCCCCTAAAAGGAAGAGAAATTTAGTACATTTGAAAAAAGTAAAGACATAGCTGGGCTGAAAAAGGAATGTGCACTCACTTTTGCACACACACACACACACACACACACACTTAAAAACAATCTTTTCCCAGTTGTAGTGAGGGCTCAGCTGAAATTGTTTTTGCTGTTTCTAATTTGAGAAAGTATGTGTCTCTGTGTTATTGTGTGAATGTGTGAAGATGTACCTCCTGTGCATGCCCACATACAGTATATGTGAGATGAGTTATTTATACAAACAATTTGTGGATTTAAATGTAAACAATTATTTCAGCAGCACAAAAATACATTAGCGAATTGTCATAAATCTCCCACAAATCACTATTATGTTATGTCACTGTTGTTCTGTGAGTGAAGAGACTATCTCTCCACCCAGTTACATATTCTCCTTGTACAAGGTGGAGAGATAGAGAGCACTGACTTTAACATGTAGCTGTAATAACGGAGATTGCACCAGCACCCTCCATTATTTTCACGTCTATAAGGAATTTCCACTCTTCCAATTATTCTGCCCTGTTTTTTTATCTGTTTCCTCTCACTTTTGATACCTCCCCATGCTCTATACCCCACCCACTCTTCTTCTCATTTTCTCTTTATGTTTTCCCTCCCTCTATCTCGTGCTTTTTCTCCTCCCTCTATTTTCCCTCCCTTTTCTTTAGCTCTCTCTTTTCCCCACCCTCCCTCTTTTCACTCCAGCATCCTGCAAAATCACCCCTTACCATCTCTCTGTGTGTCTGTGCATGTACGGGAGGCAGTGTGTGCGTGCTTGCCGGGGTGAGTGATTGTGTGAGTGACCATGTGAGTGTGCATGTGCTACATTGACAAGACGAGACGTAGTGAAGGAGAGATAGGACAAGAAGAGAGGAGACCAGGAGGATGGGCACTGGATATGGCCATGTGGATGATGTTTTGGCATTGGGACAGTAGCTGACCTACAGGAGTGCATGTGTGGCAGGGCATGTGTGAGAGATGGGATCCGCTCTGGGCAGAAGACAGGCAGTTGGAAGAAAGGAAAGAAAAACTAAAGAAACCAGGAAGGCCAGACTCAATAGTAAGGTACCTCAATTAATCTCATCATCTGTTTAATTTAATTTTATCATTTTCTCTGGAATAAATGTGTATTTTTCTTGCTCTGTTTCTCTTTTTTTTCATACTTTCTATCTCCAGTTATTCATGAACACTCTCCAACCAACCCATCTCTGTCTACCTGTGCTCTCTCTTTCTCTCTCTGGCTTATGTTCTGTTGTTATGCTCTGCTGCATGTTGACTGTGTGAAGAGATGGTGCAGTCTTGAATGAAACCCTGACAGAATGCTAATGTTTCTCTCCGCACTGGTTCATTTAGTCACCGTGGGCTTGCATCATTGTTTGTGTGTCTGTGTGTGTGTGTGTCTGCATTTGGCATACGATCCTATATTTAAGTGTGCACATGCGGCAGGACGGGTGTGTGAAAATGTGTCTGTTGGGATCTGCAAGTGGGTCTCTCCAGGACAGAACTGACTTTCTGGTCTTTGTCATAATATCCTGCTCGTGTTACATTGCTGTCATATCAATGATGATGATGATGATGTGTCTGTGTGCGTTGAAAGGCTGGGGCACATCATTTCAACTTGTTTAGCAAGAAGATAAGAAACTGCCACTCACTTTGTTTTCTGTGAACCTCTGAGAGTCTCATCCTTGTCAGTTGCACTCAGTGAGATCTCACCAGGTGGTAACTATCAACAGCACGCCCTGCAGGCAACTCATCCTGAGCTACTGATGGACAGCCTGATCACCTGAGCATGCACAAGCATTCTCCATGAGTGTATCAGACCAAATATTCATACATTATGTATGGAATCTATGTGGTATAAAAAGCCACCATTTAGAGTTTACTGTTATGTCCTCTCTGTTTTGGAACTTTGATTTGATTTGTGTTTTACTATTTTGGTCCTTCCTTCTAGAGTGTTATTTAACATATAGCTGCCTAATTACATTCCATACATCGGGCTACTGTTCCCATCATAATTTGTCTGTGTTCCGTGTAAATTGTCATTATAGTTTGTGTACATTAATATGTTGAGAGAGGGAGAGAGAGAGAGAGAGAGAGAGAGAGAGAGGCAGTGATCGGGCATATTTTAAAGAAGGAATTGATTTAGTTGTATTCAGCATGCTCTTAAACCAGGCCACGTAGAAACTATAGCCCCAGGCTCCTCATAATACACCCTAATAATCTCTATGTAATGGTAAATGGTAAATGGACTGTACTTATATAGCGCCTTTCTAGTCTGACTGACCACTCAAAGCGCTTTACAACACAAGCCAGCATTCACCCATTCACACCAACATTCATACAGTGTACCATGCAAGGCGCCACCTGCTCATTAGGAGCAGTAACCATTCACGCAAACACTCACACACCAATGGAACAGCCATTGGGAGCAATTTGGGGTTCAGTATCTTGCCCAAGGACACTTCGACATGTAAGCTGCAGGGGCTGGGGATCGAACCACTGACCTTCTGATAAGTGGACGACCGCTCTACTGTGCTACAGCCGCCCATGTGAGTCTATGTGAGTCTCTGCCTGTAAGACCTGCTAATGTTAACTCTCTGGACTGTTTTTGTGATTCAAGTTAAGTATTTTGTCACTGCAGTGGAAGACAGGGAGGAATATCTCAACCATTGCACGTATCCAGTTTGTCATGCCATGCTGATGGTTTGGTGATGTTCTACTTTGATATGTATAAATAGGTGACATCTACAAATTAAGGGGTTTACAGCAAATGCTAATAAACCTTTCTTTTGACTTAAGTGGTCCTCACATCTTTACAATCTCCTCTCCTTGTATTATGGCACATACTGTCCAGATATTTCTGAGCTAGATGAAAAACATTAACTCCATTGGCACTTGCCTACACTGTTAGGATGAACACAAAAATGGTACATTTTAACCACAACATAAATCATATTTTTGGCTGGCACAAAGCTCCATGTATTGTGGGTCTTTTTGTTTTTATTATTCAGGTTGTGTACTGTATGTATATGAAATACAAAGGCATCATCACTGTTGCTATTGACAAAAGATATGTGTTTTTCATCCATCCATCCACCCATCCATCCATCTATCCAACTAACTGAACTGGAACTGGACTTAATATTTGGTCTTGATGATGTTACACATCATTGCACCAGTTCATTTCGCAGTGGAAAAAACACACTGCATTGTTCCATACAGTACAAAATCACACTAGCAGGAGACTCATCATCATTCTAGGTCAGCCAGTATGAATAGAGGAGTGTAGAAGAGGATGCCAGAGGCATTAAGTACAATGCAGTTCTAATAATCATCTGACTGAATAAATACACTACCCACATATCGCCTGTTTCAGCCTGCAGCTTGTTTGCTGCCCTCTTCTGTTCTTTCTCTGTTGTCTGGCCTGTTTACAGCCATGGTTCACATGTGGGGGAGAGTTATTTTACTCTTTACTTTACTCCTGGATGTATTTTGATCGAAGTTTTACTAGAATGAGCTCCAGTTCACCTTTGGTCTGTGTAGTTGTATTTCATCCTCTGGCTGTGTCCATCTTGTGTCTGCCTGCCTGTACTGTACTAGTGAAAAAACACATGACTGGACCTGATTCAGCTCTTCCTTTCTCTAGAACTTCATTCTGATGACAGCATGCATTCCCCTCATCCTCCCCGACCACCCTGCTTACAAACACAAACACACAAAAGCACATAGTCATTCAGTACACCCAACAATAGACCTCCGTTGTCATATTTCATCTGATAGAATGTAATTTCAACCGCACATAGACTGTTAGTCATTATTCAACCCACAATCTTTTAGTATGAAATGCCAGTAGCTGTGAAAAATGTTTTAATTTACATCTGATCTGTTTTCATTCATGATGGGAACAATGGATTTTTAGTGTTGGCGCAGGAAAAAAATATCCAAATAACATCCAAATAAACTACTGGAAATACTATTGTAGCATAACCTACCTCTCTATAATCATCTATGTGCTCAGCAAGTTATAAACATTACCGAATAATGTCTTTCTTTTTATCTCAGTCTTTATACACAGTGTTGTCTACCTTACAAGTAGGTATACTTAATGATTTGCAGGTGTTACAATGTCTGCCATTAGATTTTATTGGTAATCAATTCTGGGGTGGCTGTGGCTTAGGTGGTAAGAAGTGTCCCTGAGCAAGATATTGAACCCCAGATTGCTCCCCGGGTGCCTTTAGGGCTGCCCACTTCTCCTCAGGCATGAGTCAAACGCAGAGAACACATTTCGCTACATCGCACTGTGTGTATAATTGTATGTGACCAATAAAAAGCTGCTTCTTGAAAAATAATTCTTCCATGATTTCAGGCCACATTTTGAGCTGGGGCTCTCTTTTAGTAAACCCTGCATCGTGGCGAGGCCCCCATCAATCGGTTTGAGGTGTGTCAAGTGCAGTTGTATCTTTACGTGCAGGCTCGGCTCAAACCATGTTTCTAATATGAATTCTGCAACTCCAACACATTGCCAAGTTCAGGTGATGATTCTTTAAATTAAGTACTATCAACTTTTCAATCCATATGTGTGCAATTTTTCCACCATAGTGGCATGAATGAAATAAAAGAAAAGAAAAGTAAAATGCAGTTCAGTTTTTTCATGTTGTAGTTTTTTAATTTCTGAAATTATTTTCAAATTTCAGGTAAATTCAGTTAAATTTGACTGTTTTACATTCAAAAATAATATAATAAATTAGAATATTTGAAACAAAATAATTTATATTGGGTAAGACAGCTATAAAATTAAACCCAAACAGTCTCAGTCATGCTGATCACACAGCCATTGTTGGAGAAGCTTTGCAAGCAATTATTTCACACTGCAAGAGGTTGAATAATAACAAAAGTACCAAAATTTTAAGGTCAAGCTATTTAGTAGAAACAACATGGACGACAGTGTGATACATAATTACAACACAAAACAAAATATAATACAAAAAAAAGTAAAAGAATGCAACTCAATTGAGATTTTGCAAAAAAAGTGCCCACTTGTTCACAGGTCATACATAAACCTCCCTAGTCATGGGAATGGAATGTCAGCTTTGGTTTTGTACACAATTTCAAAACGTTTTGTCGGCAGACCTTGTCAGTGTCGTGTATTTGCTTAACTTCGGCCATGCTGATTCGTTCTCAGGCTGAAACGTGGGAAGTTTTTCCAGGATGAAGCTGTAGCTGTGTGAGAACTGAGCAAAGCCCAATGTTTCCCTTCATGCACAACACCGAATGCATTTCCTGCACATGAATTCACAGCAGTCAGGATGGAAGAAAAAGTGTATTTACAGCTCTAGTTTTTCTCTATGAAAGGTCAGCCTTTTGTGTGTCTCTATGAAGTCATTAACGCAGATCTGAACGTTCACATTTATATCTTCCTTTTTTTGCATTAATTGATTGGCAATTAAGCCAGAACTCAGTTGTACTGCTGGATGAAGCCATGTTGTCATTGTGGCCAGACAGGTAGCCCATGAAACACAGCAGAATGTAATGGGCCAGTGCACTGCATGCTTGTGATTGTGTTGATGAATGACAAAGAGGACGTGGATTTGCATGCTTTGTTCTGGCCCTGTCAGAGCAAGCTCACACCATTCTGCCTGCCCAAAGTGTGATAATCAAGAGGAATACTATATTATACAGAGCTAAAACACATTATTCCAGTGCTTCTGAAAAGGATTACCAAAGCCACCATGCTGCTGCGCTCAGAGAGAGCTACCAAGAGCCGGACCACACAGGTTAGACTCAAAACTCTTAATGAAATGACTCTAAAATGACTCATGAGATCAGGAGTCAATTCAGGTTACTGCCACAGTGAGTCTGTGCAGATGGCCTTCTATCACTGTTCTTATTCATATATGTGCATTGACCAATGAGGTTTTGGGAGTAACATTTGGTTTGTAGTGGAGCGATTTGTTTGATTGCTTGCCATCGTGGAATTTTTTTGGACTTTCTATTCAAAGTTTGTGGCTTGACATTTACATCAGGACATTTGTCTACTAGTGGTGACACTGCAAAGTCATGTTTTTTAGCTTTCGGTTTTTAAATTGTCCTTTTATAGAAAGTTCAATCCAGACGTCTAATTTGACACCTATGAATTCTTTGAGTGCCACTGCTGATAGTTTACTGTTTGGTGTATGAATGACAAATTTTACAACAATAGGAAACTGATCACATTATAGATGAACATTTAATGATTAGTTCAAAGAAATACTTTTTAGATCAATTCATGTGTCTCATTGTGTCACATTTGATAAGGTTTAACAACAGAGGTAGCCCCCATAATAGGGTAACCAAAGTGTTATGTGAATGCTTAGTCAGCAGATGGCATGGCTCCAGGCAAAGGCTGGCTTTAAGCTAGAATGCTGAGGCTTTTTCTTCTTCTTTCTTTGTCCTTTATCTGTTTTCTGTTGCATGTTATTTAGAGCAGATTTCACGACCGATATGATGATGACTGTTTCTCATGTGAGCTAAGCAAGCTGTGCGTTCCTTCTAAATTTTCACTGGAGAGGTATAAAAATTGAATTGCATCTTACGAAGAAACATTCATGGCCAATGGCGTGCTAGATGCTGTTGCTATAGCAACAACACTCCTAACACTGTCATTGAAGGTTTGGGGATTTCTTTCTGCACTCATGCATAAAATATCAAATGTGTGCACTAAATTATAAATCAGTGTTTTGTTTTGGGGTTTTTTACCTGTGAAAGAGAGCGAGAGAGAGAGAGAGAGAGAGAATGCGTGTCCATGTATGCCTGAATGAATGCAATAAATTCCATCCTCTAGCCTGTTAGTGTCTCCCCTTAAGCTTAAGAGTGCATCAAATTACTGAGATTTATTTGTTGCTTTACTGTAAAGGTGGAAGATTCCCCAGAAAAACCTGTTCCTTGGGATCAAGTTCACACACTGTCATACAGTATATTGGTCTTTTTGTAGCTAAGAGCATTACACTTTATGCCTGTTAGGCATGGATATCGGAGGTTACTAAGCTCTCCCTCTCTCTCAGAAGAACACACTAAAGGCTGCAGTCCAAACAGACATAGAGGTCGAAGAGCTTACAGATTTACGCAGATAAAACACACAAAGAAACACTGATCTGGTCTAACAGGCGTGAAACAGTGCGTAGCAGCTCTGTGTCTTTTAGGGGAGTTTAAATACACATTAAACCATTAAAGATTAATTATGAAGTTAAACATATTCTCTGCCATAAGGGCACCAAAATCTGCAGAAAAGTAAGCATGAACCAAGTGAGGATTTTTTTTTACAGTATAGTGACACATACTGTTTTTCTTTGTTCATCAATGTTGCAGCGCATCTTTTGAATGATTATTTCTCATGTTTTAAATAGGAAAACACATGATTACAGTACTTGAATGTACTTGTATAACCGACTGACGGACATAACAGACTGCATAACATCTTCATGGTGCTCATAAATATTAATACTCATAATTGTTTATATTTGTAGAACAGTATGTCTTAATATTGCAAATATGAACAAGTAGTTGCAATATTGACAAGTAGTATTTAATTGTATTTAGTATAGAATGATATGTAGTGTGCAGTTGCAGAGATCTGCAAATGTGTATGGCAAAAAACAGCAGCCCAGTCCCTGCGCTACACTGGTGGAGTGTACTGTATGTTTCATTGCTACTGAGTTACACAGAAATCTCCATACACATTGCCAATCACCACATGCATTTGCAGATGCATGGTGCACATCCCAGCTCGTTTTCAATGTTGACCCCTCTGAGATCCTTTGGGGAGGTGGAAGAAATCGACGCCCACTCCAGTCTTACACTGTTGCCACTGCGATCACACAGGGGGTGAATGAAGACAAGGAACGAATGGATGCCTGACCTGATGAAGACAAAACCACACACAGTCACATAGATTATAAACCCTCATAGAAAGCACAGCAAAGGCTCATTCATGAAGTCTCAAAAGATCCAAGAAAACATCCAAGGAATCGCAGGCCTCTCTCACCTCAGCAGAGGTCAGTGTTCATGGCTCCACTATTCCAAAGATACTGGGCAAAAATGGGAGAATGGTGAGGGGAAAACCACTGCTAATATTTGCCACAAAAAGCCTCGATGACCTTAACAGCTTTTGGGAGAATATTCTGATATGGACTGAGGAGTCAAATGTTGGAACTGTTTGGAAGACAGGGGTCCTGTTACATCTGATGTAAACCAAATGCAGCATTCTACTAAAAGAACATTATGCCAACAGCTCAGCATGGAGGTGGCAGTAAAATGTTGGGATGCTATGCTGCCTCAGGGCCGGACAAATTGCCATAACTGAAGGAAATATGAATTCTGCTCTATGCCAGAAAATTCTGAGGAATATCAGGTCATCAGTCAGCGAGATGAAGCTCAAGACCAAATGGGTCATGCAGCAAGACAATGATCCCAGTCATAAGAGTAAGACCACCTCTGAAAGGTTCAAAAGGAATACAATTAAAGTTTTTAAGTAGCCTAGTCAAAGTCTGGACCTGAAACCCATTGAGATACTATAGTGGGACCTGAAAAGAGCAGTTCATGCTCACAAATCTCCAATGTGGCTTCACTAAAGAAGAGTGGGCCAAAATTCCACTATATCAGAAGTGTTTGGTTGCAGTTGTTGCTGCTAAAGGTGGCAAAACTAGCTCTTAAATGTTCACACTGATTTAAATATCTGACGACCTTTTTACCTCATTAGATAAGATTATCATTTAAAACTTTTTTAGTAGAAGTTTGTGTCAAGGACTTTGCTTTAAAGTTCAAGATAAATCATTATCATGCAGGATTATAAAAAAATAGGGCTGTAAATACATTTCTGCTCTACTCTCATTTCTTATCCTCGCCATTTTTATCCTCTTCTCCAGTCCTTTCCCTCACGTGACCCCATTTTCTTGTGCTTCTGCCACACTATGTCATTGTGTTGCATTTTTAATGGGAACATGCTTCTAGACCTCTGCTCCACAATAAATCCATGAATTATAGAATCAACTGACAAATAAAACTACCTAAGCCATTTGCCTGTTTCTTTTTCCTTATGATGTGAAGTGGATTAAGAAGATCATTTGTTTTTATAATGGTAGATGGGAAAGATATAGTGGCCCAGTAACGGCTTCACTATTCTCTACTCTCACTGTTTGCTTTGGGGTTTAACCGAAGACTTGAAACGCAACTTGGTATACCAACATGATGCCTATCACTTTTATCTTCCTCAGTTAGGGGGATGAGTGAATAAAGTACATGCTTTCCTTTTTTTTCAATGTATGATTTAAGGCTGTGACCTCAATTGCAAAATTATCTAAATTTTCTTTAACTATGAAATCATCCTTAAAGAGCTGTGCTTGCTGTGTTTGCCCTATGTACTTGTTTGTGGGAACGCACTGCAATGACTTAATTGATATGAACATGAACAGAGGAGAGATGGAGTTCCATTCGACAGTTTATTCTTTTCTTTTCAGGATTTGGTAAAGTTAAACAAAGTATATACCTGTCTCTGAGTTTGGGGAGTGTTCAGTGCTTCATGTGGCAGTCATGTGACCTGCTGCAGTCATGTGACCTGCTGCAGTCATGTGACCTCCTCTTCCAACAGTACTTATTACAACTACTTATCAAAGCAGAGCCTCCGTTTGTACTGTCTGACAGAATATTCCTCATTTTCCACATTCAAAATAAAAATAGTAAATAGTAAAAAAAACAAAAAACTTTTTACTCTTAATCTCAACATTTACTAATCTCAGGCTTAATATTCTATTGTGTGTTATTATGTGTTGTGACAGTACATGACATTAATTCAAATTTTTTGTGTCACTTCGCTTTGATTTTAATATTTTTTAGATAAATGATACAGAAATATAAAGAAACCTTTAGTATGACTAAATGCTAATGTTTATTAGTGCACAACTACACAAAAGCGTAAATTGCTTTTGTGTCTGCTGCTCAGAGTTGTGGCATGAGTGAGGGAATTTAAGTATCCAGACTATGAATGTACCAAATAGGAGTTGTGTCTCTCTGGAGTTACATGTTCCTAATTAAAATTCAGCACCCCTGCAGCAGGACGGCTTCTGTACAAAGCATCTGGGAGAGAGGGGTCAAGGCCTGCCCACTCTGCTCCATCCGGCCTTTATATAAGTGACTGTCAACAAAGCACAGACAGACAGAAAACTAGGAACATTCTGTGCCAGATAAAGGTCTTATTGTTTGCTGATCTGACTACACAAGAATATGTATTGATTGTTTAGGCCACAATTTGTACATAGAGTACCTCTGTTTTACACCATGCAACATCGTCAGCAAACACTCTTTGTAGGATTGCTTTAATGGAAACTGCCTTCATGTCTGCACACTCCATAAGGATTGTTATTTTGGAATTTGATTGTACATGTACAGAATTTTCTACATGTTTGTTTATCAACGGAATGCTTTCAAATAACTAATTTGATCAAATTGACCCTAACAGTTTCAGTTGTTTTGTTCATCAGTGACACTGTTGGGTTTGATTTAGCAGACTATCAGTCAGTGTCATAATTATTTTCTGCAGCACTGTCAGACAGGCTGAGTAGACGAGTCACGACCTGAATAGGTTTCACAACACAAATATGACAGCAGGACACTGACAAGGTGTGCCTGATGAGTTGAAAGTGGACTTTATTTGTCAGTTGTTGTTGCCACAATAAAATCTATCATAATTTTTAAAAGTTTACTTTGTCACCAACTATCTGTGTTTATAAAGTTGTTTTTTTTAAACACATGGCATGCATGTCACATTTAGGCATAGGAAATAGGCCTTGATGGGAATGTGGGAATATCGCTGACCATAACCATATGCTTGTCTTCACAATGAGATTCTGTAATGCAGCTGGCGCTGACAGCAGGACTCTATGTCTGACCGGTTAAATCATTACATCCACGTCTGCTTGAGCCCTCTGCGCTTTCCCAACTGTTTAGGCTTTGCCCATATCATCCTGATATCTGACGGTCCCCAGACTAACCCCATGTCCCACCGCACTGGCTGACTCCGTCTATTGCCTAAGCAGTTGTGACGCTTTAGAGCATGTGTGTAATTTACGGGCCAGCTCACATTAGGCCAGTATTATGATCCTCCTGAATAAGCATCACATTGGTGAGCATTGCAATCACTACTCATCCATGGCACAGTGTACTCTAGCCAGCTGTGATGGACCAAGGGCTATTCAGCCATGTGGTAATGAGTGTAAATATAGGGCAGCGAAAGAGTCTGACACACATAAATATATGGATTACACATGGATGGACATGGGAGCTTTTATGAAGCTATGGCAGAAATACTTGATAAAAGGAGGAGAAAAGGAGAATAGCCACAGAACACACTGAGTAATGCAGGGAGAGTTGTATTGTCTTTTTAATTTCTGGGCTTCCTACAAAGGTAGTGGCAAATAATCCACCCGTAGTGGTGGTGGTGACAAGAACATCTTTATGGTTAAAAAAGAATACTTCATTCGCTTTGTCCTGCTAGGTAGAGTAGCTCTTATTACATTCCTTTTCTGCCTCTGATTGTTCATCCTTAATAAGGTGCTGCATTAAGAGCACAAAAATGTGCCAACAATCATACAAATTTTATAGAGGAGGGCAGAGTCCAGAAATAGTCCGGGGTCCTCCATGTGTAATTCTGACTATTCCCTTCTATTCGAAGCACTTAAATGCTGCCCCTTCTTATCAGGAGCTTCCCTCAAAAGCCTGGCTGCTAGCAAAATATTCAGCTACTGTTATACATTGATGTGAAGTATTGCTTTTGAGTAGGTAAAGTGGAGTGTTTACTGTACTTTTATTAATTTTCTATCTTTACTGTATTCCTTGTGAGGTTCTTTTCTGAAAATGTCCTGTCACAGCGGTGCAAACGTTTTGCAGCCCTCTTTAAAAAGAACATAGAGGGGTAAAATATATATGATACATATTCTCATCAAAGACAGTACAAATCAAACTGAGTAGCTGAGGAGTGTTTTCTAATCATATGGTGAGAAGGCAAGGACACGTTGTGCCAAACATCTGCAGGCCATATTTTTGACACAACATGTTGGGTGATTGCCATAGATTCTATAGGAGTTGGTTATTACTGTTGTTTCTTGCTCTGCTGCACTGAGATGACATATTATTTTTCATTTCTTCCTTCCTTTCTCTCTTTCTCTCTTCTTTTCTTTGTTTTCCCAGTCATTTTTATTCCATCCTCATTACAGAGAAAGTGAAAAGACCAGCAGTCAAACTTTAAGCCAAAGTTTGCTTTAACAATTCTCTCTGCTACTATGGTGGATATTTGATAACAGTGTTTATTAACATAAATACTCAACTCAAATTGACACGCTTTGCAGCTTATTGTCTTTCTCTCTGTTTTCCTCCTGTCGCACATGCTACTGCAACATAGAGGACAATCAGTCCAAACACAAAACATCATCATCATCATCATCATTCTAGCTCTCTCTAACCCTGCTTACCTGCATCTACACCCTCTCTCATCTGATACTGAGCACAAACCAAAACCAGGGAGCAATTGAGGAAAGACACCATAAAACAGAAAATTCAAAGATTAGCAAGGTGTTGTGAATACTGTTAGAAAGTGACAGACAAGTATTAGCTGCTCCATTGGTAATCAATGAATGGCTTCTGACTATTCCTTCATCAGCCAAAACTTGTATGGACTGATAAAGAGCACACCTGTCCTTCTAAAAGAAAACAGACTGTCCTTCAATAAGTAATAGCAGCCCTGTGAGTTATTTGACTTTCTCAGAGTGGTCCGGTATTGTAACGTTACCTTTTTGTTCTCCATCTGTGTGTAGATATTATATTTTCATTATTAACCTACAGTAATGAAGGCTTGTTAGGGACAGTCACATTTGTATTAAATGAAACTGGACAAATTAATAAAGAAAATGTGGAGATAATAGGGTACTACTTCATTTTTTCTATTCCTTTCAATTTTTTCCACTTAATTACTCAATGTCTCATGCATTATATGAATTGTGGAGGAAGCTTTAACTCTATGAGCCATGTGTGTGTGTGTGTGTGTGTGTGTGTGTGTGTGTGTGCACACAGGCTTGCATGATGAATAAAATGAAAATACACTATGCAGACCTATACCTACTGTTAAATTGAACAATAGTGATAGTAATAGGTAGTGCACAGATGTCTGAAATAAATGTTCTGCATTCATTGCTTTGTGCTACCTAATGGCTTTTCCAAAATAATGTATTCATTGTGGATGTTTGATCAGGTTGGTAAGAGACTGGCAGTATGTAAAGGGGGAAACATAAAAGAGGATCGGAGATTAAGGTTTCAAAGTTTTGATGATTTTTTTGTAATTACCTAAAGAAAATATGTTTTTTGGGAAATGTTTGTAACTGAAATATAAACTATAAAATTGTCTTAACTGTTTATTAAAACATAGATGAGTGGGTTTGCAATGTAAATACAATTTGATATTTTATATTTAACTGTTACTTAGAATTGTATCAGAATTTGTATAAAATATAGGGACGTTTTGAGAGTAAATGTTAACAAAATATCAAAACCAACAACAAGCACATTGTGTTTTGTCACTGTCCCACCTCTGCACAAAGCTTTGTGTGTCTGATGTCATAGTGTCTTGGAAATAAAGCTGTTAGTGTGCTTGCATGTGTTACAGAGAGAGGAAGAAAATACAAAGGTTTATCAAGACCCTAAACAACAGGCAATAAAACACACATCACATCCAGCTGATCAGTGGTTAATCATCCCGAGCCTCTTCAAGGCATTATCTTACCACACACTCAAACACAAGCTCAATGATCTTCCCACTCGTGTTTACATCGGCTGCCAGAGCTGTCTTTGTATCCCATCACCATAACAACTGCCTCACAGAACATCCAGAAAAAGCCTAAGAGCATTTCTCTCACTCGGTTTGACTTGGAGTGATGAGTGTAGCGGACGGCACCTTCTCGCAGCATGTTGGTGGTGTGTGTGTGTGTGTGTGTGTGTGTGTGTGTGTTTGTGTGTGAACAAGAGGCAGCCTTGTAGAGGCGAGCAGGCTGCAGATGACTCGGTGGAGGATGTGATGTGAAATGCAGAGGGTGATGTAGAGAGGGACTTCTCAGAACGAGGATATACTCTGTATGATGCCGCACATGGTGAGTGTGAAAACGGCCACCGCATGCTTTCACGTGAGTTTAATATATTAAATGCCATGTGCTAGCTATGTCGCATAAAATGTAATGTGTGTGTACGTGGAGGCTTTTACACATGTGGCTGTTATGTAATGACAGAGGCTGAGAATCCTTGAGAGGATGCAGCAGTAATGAAGGCTCTCTGTGGAGCTCATTTTGGAGACAGCAGATATTGTAATTAAATCTTTGAGTTACATATTAGGCTTTCATCCATGTTTTCTTATTTTATATGCTCAGTATTAAACTGTGGAGTAGATTATTTTTAATATTTTTTTTTTTTACTTTTGTAATTACAGTACATAGTCATAAGATACACTCTGCTCTTTAATTTTAGGTTTCAAATAGTCCAGTATTGATTGTTGCTCTGAATCTTCAGGCTATAGTACTCTATTATGAGATGTTAGTGCTGGTACCTCGCTCATAGCTTCATTTTTCATTCTATACTCTACAGGCTTACACCCATCAGTAGAGGTAATGAATATTTTTAATTATAAGTCACAGAGGAAATTAAGTGTATTTGAGTCAGTGAATGTGTGCATGTGTGTGTGTGTGTGTGTGTGTGTGTGTGTGTGTGTGTGTGTGTGTGTGTGTGTGTGTGTGTAAGGATTTTGCTGGATAGAACTTGTACATGGATTTGTGCAGTGTTTGCTCCTGTTTCATGAAAATGATTTAAAATGATCTTGCAAAGTGTTGCTGTTACAGGCCACAGGATTTAATTTTCTTGGCGCTAATCTCCAAAAGAAAGGCCGTCATTTCAGTGTTACTTTAGAGCCCTCTCGCTGTCTTTTTTTGTCCATCCTGTTATAGCTTATATATCTACTGCAAACGGTCCATTTGCTTGCCATGACAGAGCAGGCATAAAACCTTTAAAACAGAGGGAGAGAGCAGTGACTTTAGCTTTCATCTCAGAACTGCATTATTAAACATCCCCATCCACATGAGTCTTTCATTACCCAATCACAGCTGTCTCTTCCTCTCCTTTCCCCTCTCCCCCACTCCCTTGTCTCCCTCCATTAGGCAAACCTGAAGAAGTTTATGGAGTATGTGCAGCAGAGAAACATTGAAAAGGTCTCAAGATTCCTTGACAAAGGCCTGGATCCCAACTTCCATGATCCCGACACAGGAGGTGAGGAAGTCTGTGCTAAAAGCTATCCCATCCCTGCCATGTCTAGTTCTCTAATTGTCTTTTTTCAACTTTGATTTGCCTTTTTCATTGTATTCTCTTTCTGTCTTTCTTCACCACAAAATGACAGTGTGTGGATTTTCTAAAATAAGTCTTTGGCATGCTGGACAAAGCTGCATTACTCTCTATGCTAATCCTGTCACCTGTATGCAAATGTTTGTCCAGCCATAAAAGAGATTTCCCTGTTGGCTGACCTGTAGTCTGGCAGAGGAGCTGTGAGGCGAGGGAAACATAAGAATAGCTTGGTTTAACACCAACAGGTATAGCAGCTACCTTAGCGCGCCAGGGGGTGACAATCGCAGCAATCATCAGAGCATTTATCTGATTGTCGGATGTTCACTTTGTGAAAAGATGCACAAACATATAATTGAAAATGCAGTGATTTTTTTTTTCTTCATTGTTTGCTTGTTCATCCCTGGATTTTTCAGAATGTCCTCTGACGCTGTCAGCACAGCTGGAGGGATGTGCAGAGCTCATCAAGGTACTGAAGAGTGGAGGTGCACATCTGGACTTCAGAACAAAAGATGGCATTACTGCCCTACACAAGGCTGTGCGCAGCAAGAACCATACAGCGCTTATTGTGAGTATAACACTCACACACACACACACACATAATGATAATAATACCAGACCGCTGACTCATCTCTTATATTAATTTTGCTACACCAATTCTTTCTTTTGCTAAACCAAGCCTGCTTGCAAACTTTCCCCCTGGGTAAGAAGAGTATGAAGGCAGGAAATCTCTGGTGCTTGAGCAATTACTAAATATGTGAGACCTAACATGCCCTCTTTGGAGGGGCTGGCATATTCACTGAATTGCCTTCCATGTCTGGGTTAAGGAGGCTTGTAACCTAAATGAAAGGGTTTACATGAGTCATATAATTGATATCCTGATGAGCTAGAACTGTTGAAATTGGAATTGGTCATTTCCGCTCAGTCATTGTGATTGTCCACATTTTCAAAGTCACTGAGCCTGTGACATATAAATGTTGTTGCTGCTGTTGGTATAGTAAGTCCTAAAAAGGTTATTATCTGGCCAATTTATAATAGTGTTTTTACAAATATTTTATTTTCATAGTTCACATCTGAATTATAGAACCAGTATACAAGTCTCATGGTGTCTTTGAGCTTCACTTTGCATGGTCATGATAGATGTAACATAGACTGGGTACTATATAAAGTCATTTAGGCATTATTCCATTTCATTATTCCATCCTTTCCCACTAGACGCTGTTGGACTTGGGTGCATCACCTGACTACAAAGACAGTAGGGGGTTGACTCCTCTCTACCACAGCTCTATGGTTGGTGGAGATCCCTACTGCTGTGAGCTGCTGCTGCATGATCATGCACAGGTTGGGTGTGTAGACGAGAATGGCTGGCAGGAGATACACCAGGTAATACACACTCAACACACACAGATCATTGATGAGATATGTGCAGAATACAAATGCAGGTGCAGGGTCAGAGGTCTCGTCTGTTTTTTGTTTGTTTTTTCTGAATTAAATGTTTGTGTTTTCCTATAAGTTTGTCATATTAATGTGCTGTGGTCAACTACTACTTGGGGAGGCCATGTGCTGGTGGGAAAATGTCGTTATGGCAGGAAATTTTTTTTTTTTTTTTTGGAACAAAGGATTGGACATTCACCATTTTGGCATACTTTCCAATCAATTTGAACTTCCAACTGCATTTGCAAGCAAAATAAAAAAAAAATTATGCAAATGTATAGAAAGAAGTTTATTAATCCCCTCAAAGTTACTCCTTCCTGCTGTAGCTGTATCTAAGCCAGAGCCTGATACATTAGTTCAAATATCATTATCTATCTGTGTTGATTTTAGAAATATGTTTTATAAAGAGCAAACACAGCATATTGTATGCATTTAAACATATACTGGCTCAAATCATGCCCTCATGTAATCATAATGGAGGCTGGTGCCTACATGCTGGTTTTTTTAGTATCAGGTTTTTTTTCAATTTCAAAAGCGCTTCTTTGTCAATGACGGACAGGACAATACCGCAGTGTACGGAGGTAGAGATTAGATGAAAAGTTTATGGCTCACAGTTCTGTAAAACAAAGGCGCTAAAAAAATGCATCACTCTTTTCAGGATCATTTTAATTCATAGATTCACAATAAGATTCAAATGATAAAAACAAAAGTTTCTCTTGCTCCTATAGGCTGTTAACTTTATGAGTGAAGTGAATAGGACAAAGGACAAAGGAAACAAGGACATTTCTGAACTTTAAGTGTTTTGGTTTGAGGACCATGTTTTTGTCCTGTCTTTATTTTTAAGTAAATTCAGGCTATTCCATTGATCACTGCCTCATCTGTATTTTATGGCAAGGAAAAGAAGTAGGTTACATTTAACTGTCTGAGGTCTGAAGTCATGCCGACATGAACCCTAACCCTATAACCCAGCATTTATATAAATAACATTTAACATGTTTGGTATCTCTTTGCTCACCTCTGACTTGACTATTATTTCTTCATTTTAACACTTTAACATACCGTTTTGACATACTGAATTCAAAAATATGCAAGGTTAGGTTCTGTGTTAAGCGTGGTACCCTGGGGGGTACTAGGGGGGGCACGGGCACAGGGGGACTGGGTATAAAATAATTAAAAGGTTCCTTATCAGTTAATTCCTGTATCTAAAAGACTATATTAAGAAAGATGTATAAAAGAAAGGGGGGGGAGATTTATCAGGGCTATTATAACAAGTATGTTCATTAAAATGATAAAATAATATTCCTTTCACTTTTCAATCCTAGATTTATATGCATATGAAGTTAAGGTTCAGGCCGGCCAGACTTCAGACTCCAGAGAGTTGGGGGAAAAAAAATATCTTGGATTGTTATATCAATTTTCTTCCTTTACTGTGATTGGTAAGATCACAAAAACACGATGTGCTGACTCATTTGGCTAAATTCTACATATTACATCTCTGGTTAAACTCCAATGGGACCATTTGACAATTTTTCACATCATTTCTTTTTCCTCCTCAGTGCAACAAATAAATTGAAATACACTGTAAAATATGCTGATAGGCTCATGTGTGATTCTTTCCTTTGACTCTGTAATGAAACAAGGTTTAATTTTGTATATAAATAAACGTGTGAATCTGTTTCAGGCATGCCGCTATGGCCATGTGCAGCACCTGGAGCACCTGCTTTTCTACGGAGCTGACATGAGTGCCCAGAACGCATCTGGCAACACCGCCCTGCATGTGTGCGCCCTCTACAACCAGGTATCAAAAAATTTGTATTATGGCTTACATGCTTGGGAAGTGGACTAAGTGGCTGTAGTTGCCTGAACTTAATCATACTATGTTTTCCCACACATGCTATGTAGACCTTGTAGGAGGAATAACATTTAAAGGCTTGCAGTGAATTTTTACAAACATTGTCATTGAAGTCGTTCTGATGAGTCACCCCGTCTCAATGTTCTGTTGGGGAACTGGATTATATAAGTATCCAAGCATTTAAGCTTTTGTCTGTTTGCTTGTCCCCCAAGAGCTGAAGGAGCAATTCATGTGCTGCAGCATTGAACCTTCAGTGCTCATGCACTTATGCAATGCAGAGACTTTTTACTGTATAAGGAACTCTTATTTGCAGATTGTCATTCATGCCGTGCTTCATTTTCAGGTGTATTTGCACAATGATGCACACTTGTGTGTTCTTGAGTTGCAGTCTGAATCAGAGGTAACCTTCATCTTTGTTGCCTGTTGTGATCATGGACTGAAAGATGAGAGTGAAGGGAAGTTGTCCAGGTCGGACACGGACAACATTAATACATTGTGTCAGCTGAAATGTGGATAAAAGAAGCAAACAGTTTTTTGTTGCAGTTTAATATTGTTTGATCATTTTCTATTCAAAATATGACTGATGTCTTAGAAATCAGTGCCAGTCTGGGACAACTGTTTTACTCCAAACAAAATCACTGCATCAACATGGACTGTGTGTGTGACCTCTGGAATGTGTGTGTAGAAGAACAGAACGTCTTTTAAATGAGCAATGAACTTCTTAAAAGAAAAAACTATACTTTAAAAAGTATGTGAGCACTTAATGCACTCACATTCAATCAAGCTGTTACAACTTAAACTGTGAGTCACATTAACGTAATGTATTCTGCCAAAGGAAGGGGACATTACTTGAAATCGTCAGTGGTGTCTCAACCCTAACAGGTCAACTCCATTGCCTTTATAAATCAAATGTAAATAAATTATCACTATAGTTTAAAAATGTGTATTTTAAATAGCATCAAGAGAACTCTTGGTATTTTTCTTGTGAAATAAAAAAAAATCCCTCATTTTTTATATTCCTTTTCATTTTTCAAGACATCCATCTTATGGAGTTGACATCTATGCTGACAGAAGTGACATAATGTGCATTTTTTAATAGACTAATTCATTGCTATGTTTTAAATGAGTGCTTCATTTCAAATTATGTTATTTGAATTCATTACTATCTTAATCAAATTAAACCACGTCAATCCAATCAGATTTTCTAAAATAGAGATCTGATAAGGTTAGATAGTTAGATAGGGTTAATGCTCAATATTGGTAATGAGATTAAAGCCAGAGTGATAAAATTCATTGACAACAAAGTATGTCTGTGTAAATATGTTTCTTTATTTGTAAGCCACAAATCGTTCAAGAAATGGCATTGTCTTGCTAAAATGTCAATAATTTCAAAACGTCACCACAAAGTGTAAATAATATAATTTGGAGAGGTTGCTGGTCTTTTTATGGGTTTTATATAATTCAAAATGTACACTTTATATTTTCATTTTAAAAAGTATTCCTCAGCTTTGTACTGAAAGAAACCAACCACCAGAATGAGGCTATAAGTCCAGCTTGTGCTCATTCTGGTATTTTAAAACAAAGATGATTGTAATAGTAAAAAATGTACACCTACACCTCAGTAGGTCTTATTAGATTTAGATTTTTAGGGCTTTTAAGATATTTTTTAATACGTTGCAGTTGTGGGAAACCGTGACTGGGACAAGAGTGTTTTCTGACACAAGGAAAGTTTAGAAGTTAAAAAAAGGAAGCAGACCAAAACCTTCAATGAATGATATTCATTTTATATATAAAATCTTTTAGAACAGATATTCACCAAATAAAAACAGAATTCACGTGAAATGATTTTTAATTTTTTAGGTGGCACATGATTTGCTCCAGTTCTCAAGCATTTATACTGTCAAGAGAGGAACAGGAGGTCGTTGGGAGAGGAGGGCAGTGAAAGCCAGCATACCCCAAGGAAAATGATGATTGATGTTGTTAAACTCAGTATGCCCATTTGTTGTCCTGTTTGGTAAGAGGCTGCTCGAAGAGAAACGTATAACTGGGTGTTCAGGGAGAGGCTTTCTACTGCTTCACTGGGAAAGAGAGAGTAGTTCTCAGTTCATGAACATTAAATGAGCACTTTACTCCCCCCCTCTCTCTCATATGAACAAGTGAAAAATGTCTGCATGCAAGAGTGTGTTTGTGTGTTGCAACTGTGTCATGAGGAACGACCTGCTTCAACTGGACTGGAACACCATAGTCTCAGGAGATCAAGTGTGTGTGTGTGTGTGTGTGTGTGTGTGTGTTTATGTGTGTGTGTGTGTGTGTGTGTGTGTGTGTTTATGTGTGTGTGTGTGTGTGTGTGTGTGTGTGTGTGTGTGTGTTTATGTGTGTGTGTGTGTCAAGCAAGAGGCGATATAATCAAAAAAAGAGTGGATGAATAGTTTAATTTACAGTTACTCCTACAACTTCTTGTAAGTCTGCACTCTTGTAATGAACCTCGCCCCAGCTCTTATGTGCTCCCACTGCTAAGGATGGCTGTTAATCCTGCCAGCGGAGGCTGAAAAACACCATTGATCCCAGATACTGTCTCTTAGCAGGGTTTCAGTAGGCTCGTAACAGGCCGGCCTCAGATGATTATGTACCATTACAAAACAAAATGGGTTGGTAGAATTGACCGTGAAACTGGCAGTCCAGTGGAAAAGATCAATATATCTGGAGAGAGAAGAGAGACAGTGATATAAACTGGGACAGATACTTGAAGGTAAGAGAGTGGATGGAATGAGAAGATTACATAATCAGCAGCAGAATAAGCTCAATCGATGGTCTGAATGTCCCATTTCTAGGTTCTGGCTGGATATTAACATTTACTTTCTGGGCCTTCAGCTTGCCAAATGTGATCAGCAGCAGTGAATGAAGGCACAGCATGGGTCTTAAGCCCTGCAAAAAGATCCATGTATCGGAAATGGGGACAACACTGATGAGTCAAATTAACACAGAGAACTGCCCAAACCATTCAAATCAATGACAATTTTGGACAGCTAGTGGAATTGTCAGTGCTACCTTAATTGCATTATGCTGTTGTTGTGTTCAACAACAAGGAAGAATTCAGCTCTTAGTTTAAGCATTTCAACCTTGAATTATGCACCTTATGTGCTTCAGATGTTAGTCATATGTAAAACACAAGCTCTTCCTCCAGCTCAGGATGTTTTCTACCTCATTTCTAATGTCAAGAGTCAAGAGTGCCGCAAGATTTATCATATTTGTTAATTTTTTCCATGTTTTCAATAATGTTTCACCACATTTAAAAAGTCTGCAACATTTAACATTAACTATGTTTATTTATGTTGCATTTTCACAAATAAAACTAAATTAATTTCAGACTCAGGACCCTTCAGCCAACAGCTTAACACACTGGTTTTGGATGCTTGTGGAATACAGATATCCATAACATTCACTATATCACATTAGTGTGATGTGACTCTCTCATCCCTGGTACACCTAAAGACAAGGCATGAAACTGTCTGCCTGATTCAGACTTCTCTCACAACAGCAAGTTGTGTAAAATGCAATTAAAATGCCTACAGTCTTTTTTCTTTTGCTTTGATTGTTGTCCTTGTACATCTTAGATTGAAGCAAATTTTAAAATTGAAGAATTGAAACATATATATTATATGATATATATCATATTATGGAAATATATCTAACATATCAGCATATTTAATTATACACATTTTAAGTTAAACATTTGTCTTTGAATAAGCACAGCATCAGTTGGCTTTCATTCTGAGTGCTTGAATGGGCCCATTATTTAACTTTGTGCAGTGTAATAAAATAAAATAGAATATGACAAATATTTATACAAAAGAAAATCCTTTGAAGAGGTGGCTGTGGACGATTGCATTAGACTCACATGACTATTCAATGCGGACAGCTTTAAATGAATCATTGAAGTGCCTGGTAGTGATATGACGTTTGCCATCAATTCGAAGCATGTCCTTAGGTATTTTCCATTCATTTAACACGTCTGTCTAACCTTGATGTATTTTACATGATTCAGGGCTGCAGGGTGCAACTGCTTTAGTCAAATATGCACCATAAAATTGGTGTGACTGAACATTTTCATTAGTTACAACGATGCGCCAGAAACTTACTAGGTTTGACCCCCAAAAAAACAAAACATCAAACATCAACAGGGTGTGCTTTGAATAAATATCAGCCTATAAAAATATTTTCTTTTTTCACCATATAGTGGGATTTTATGTACATCTTACATGTGCCATACATGTCTCCTGTGTGTGTGTCTGTGTGTGTGTGTGCATGTGAGACCACACTGAGATGCCTACTCTTCCCACATCACTTTCATGCAAAAAAGAGAAAACATCACAACCTTAAATCAGGCTTCCCTTCATTTTAAATTAGGCTATTTTTTTAATTAATCTATTTTGGTGCGGTTTCAATTTACCTGTTGATCTATGTTCCAAACCTCCCCTATGGTCATGAGCTCTGGGTAGTGACCGAAAGAATGAGATCGTGGATACAAGCAGCCAAAATGAGTTGCCTTTTTAGGGCGGGTGGGCGCAGCCTTAGAGATAAGGTGAGGAGTTCGGACATCTGACTGCACCTTTACATCGACAGGAGCCAGTTGAGGTGGTTCGGGCATCTGTTTAGGAGCCTCCAGGGGACCTTCCTTTGGAGGTTTTCTGGGTTCAACGTCCAACTGGGAGGAGACACTGGTGTAGACTTGATTTCATATCTCATCTGACCTGGGAGCACCTTGGTATCCCCAATTAGGAGCTGGAAAGTGTTGCTGGGGAGAGTTACGTCTTGAATACCCTGCTTCACCTGCAGGAGAAGATGGATGGATGGATGGATAGATATGTATTGTTTTTTATTATTAAAATGTGCACGTTCCACCTGCACCAGGCCTGAAAGGCGTTGTGTGGACCAACATCAATGGAGGAAACATTCTACTTGTTTCCTCTGTCTGTGGTCTCTAATGCACTGATACCTATTCACGGTGTTTCCTCTCGTTACGTGCCCTGACTGTGGGCGGTAGAGATGACCCTGATTATCATAGCCTAATAAAGATAGAGCTATTTCACACCTAGCCAGGCATATTCCCCCTTCGTTCAACCTGCTCATATGAGCCAATCATCACTCTGTTTGTTTGTTAACACAGAATCCAGTCTGCTATATATTTATACTTAACTGATAAGACAGATAATGGTAGAGTAACAAGGGGCTTTGAAAGTTTTCGTATTATGCCTACACAACTCAATTCATCCTTCACTCTCTCTCATCCATGAGTACTCTCTTTGTTAAATTAATACTCTGCCAAAACGTATCTATTTGCCATTTCCTATATAGCTATTTCCTGATCAAGAGATTTACTCAAATCACAAATTCTCTTCTGTGTAAACTGCTGTCAAGTGTCTCTGTAAACAGCAGTGATGACAGAACTCTCCAGCCATCTGTCAGACCCTGATATATGTTGCTTTGATTCATTGGGACAATTGAAAAACTTTCTTTAAAACATTTCAAAGTAGTTGTGTGATAGAGTCAGCACCACAAGAAATCTAATAATATAAAACATATGGTAATAAATGGAGAGAAAACAAAGCAAATCCATAAATACTGTTGTATGATTATGTTGTGTACTACACATTTAGCAAGTATCCCAATTAGAAAGGGGAAAACACTTTGGTTTTAACACCAAGTTTAAAGATTTTTAATCAATTAATGGTTTATTAATTTATAATACCTTCATAATACCTAAATATGAGTTATGTGTGTTTGATATGTTTAGTTTGTCAAACACTTTAAACATCAGCATTTTTTTAACATTCTTTTTAAACAATTGAGGCTTTTTTTGAGTGTGCTGTGATTTTAATAAAAATTTGAAATAAATCTCCACTTTATTCCTGCATGCAATCATTGACATACAGTATTGTGTTCAGAAACTGAATAAAAATTCATTGTTGGGTGCACCTAAATTAAGAGCCGGTGCACCTAACTGGAAAAAGGTGCACCAGTGTTAATACTGTAGAAAACCTTTTCTCGAAACTACCTCATTCAGCAGATCTATCCTTTAATTTTTGTTGAATAAACATAAGAAGAAGAATAATAATAATAAGAAGAAGTCATATTATTATCATATAATTTGTCACTAAAGCACAGTAGTACCAATACACATATATGTTAGCACATGCATTTGAAAATCTCTCTGGATAAAAGATTCAAGATCATGCATGATTTGTGTGTGTGTGTGTATGTGTGTGTGTGTGTGTGTGTGTGTGTGCATCGTACATGCAAAAGCATAATGTATGGATGGTTAGCAATTAGCAAAGCGAACAGCCGTAGGCATTTATATAGGTTTTTAGAAGTTACCCTTAGTGGCTCTATGTGGCTATTACCAGCAAGAGTAATTGTGCATTATTCAAAACACCTGCTCCATTTATAAAAAGCTCCCATGTTTTCATCTTAAATGTTAACATGGACTTTGCAGGCTCATTTATGTAAGTTAATTCACATAGGCTTTCTGAGTCACAGCTGACATCATTATACACCCTGCTCAGTTGGGACAGAATCATGGATAGTACTCACATAGCTTCAGTTTATGTTTTTTTTTTTTTTTTACCAGAAGAGGGTACTATAGTACTATTCAGTGCTATAGCCTCATGTAATAGTCTACAATGGTGGTTTTACCCGTGTCTGTTTTATTGTTTTGTTTGTTTGTCTGTCTGACTGTTGGCAGGATCATGCAAAAACTAATGAACTGATCTCAACAAAACAATGTGAATGGGTGTCTAGATAATTGTATTGTGGATTCTCTTTACTGCTTCTATTGATATTGCTAAGTTAATGCATATTGCCTCTCTCAACCACAACCTTACAGCTGACTCCATCATATCCATCCTGTGCTATTTTAGACCTGCTCTATAGCTTTTAAGTCGTCTTCTCTGCATGTGGCTTAAAGAGCATACTCTATGTGTATGTATGAGTGAATGTGCTTGTAAGAGAAAGAGAGTTTTATAAAAAGAAATGTTAAAAAAATGTC
Organism: Chaunax sp. Z400; assembly: GCA_037577475.1. Taxonomy (NCBI): domain Eukaryota; kingdom Metazoa; phylum Chordata; class Actinopteri; order Lophiiformes; family Chaunacidae; genus Chaunax; species Chaunax sp. Z400. The sequence continues at coordinate 16,490,870 of CM075186.1, forward strand.
TTCACTCTAATTATGCAGTCGCTGTGCAAACATAACCAGCAATCACTTCCAGTACAATACTGCTGTTAACAAAACAGAAACATGTGCATGTTCAGGATAGCCTTTCATTACCTCATAATAATCCATACATTATGGAGAGGTATATAGGTTGTGGAGACACATTAGCATAACGCAAGATTTTCTCAAGGGCCTGCCTTGTTTATTCTAACTGACACTGGAGCTGCTTCTCTCATTCTCAAACACACCTCATAGTTGCAGTCGTGTTTCTTTTTGTAAGTGATCAAAGAGGCTGCTTGTAATGCTGCTGGCAACAGCTGTTACACAGCCCAGTTGTACCCATAGCTCCCTCCATTTTCTTTTTTTTTTTCAAGCAAATCATGTCCAAATTATTTTGTCTTGGTACTAATTTTTTTAGTCCTTCCTATGTTGCAGGGTGCTGTCCATTTCATCAACTTCACCTTCTTTTTAGCATTCACATATTAAGTGTTTCTTTGATGCTTTAAATGGGCTTTATCTGGTACAATATTAAAACCCTGTTTATACTAATTATTAATAGTATAGCTAAAATCCATTTCATGGAACATGACTTAAACTGTGTATGCCACCCCCTCTAATAGAGACACCAATGTGGCAGCCCCCCACACACACACTACATACATCCATGTGTGTGTATGTCTGTGTGTTTAATTGTTGTTGTTGTTGCGGGTAATAAATTCAAACACCATGACATTTAAAAGTCCTAACCAAACACAAACATCTCTTTTGTCATTCAGGATAGCTGTGCACGAGTTATTTTGTTCCGAGGGGCCAATAAAGAAATAAAGAACTACAACAGCCAGACCGCCTTTCAGGTAAGTGTGGTAATCCAAGAACTACTGCATGTTACTGTGTGTATTATTCTTAACATCTTTGACATATAAGAGCTGTATAGTTTGAATGACTTGCCTTACTCAGCCTAATGCAACTACATTGACTTTGTTGATTGCCATTAAAAACCTGAGCAGCATAACGGCCCTCACAGATGAAGTCTAAGTGCAAAGTTAATTTGTTTGTACTAAAGACTGGCTGGTGTCCGCAAAACGACCACTTTTATAGATTTCACACAACAAATGACAAAATATGTGAAACATTTGTTCTGAGAGTTAGTGAGAGAAAGGAATTAAATGTAATGTAACTGTATTGTAATGACATTTTATTTTTGTGAGTCCCATTGAATCAATTGAATCTCTCGATTTCAGTTTCATGGAATGTTTTGAGATTTTTCATTCAATCAAATTTGTTCTCTTTCGATCACTTATATTTGCCCTTTCTCATCCCTGCCCTACTCTCTTTCCCCCACCTTCAGGTGGCTATTATAGCAGGAAACTTTGATCTGGCTGAAATCATCAAGGTCCACAAAGCCTCAGATGTTGGTAAGTTGATAGCAGTGGTAGTATATTACCAGGCTCCCTCGGTCTTTTATAGATTTAGAGATGAATGTAGTGTCTGGGAGAATCTGTCTAGTGAAGAATCTAACAGAAAGGAAAGTGAGTGCTGGTTTCATACAGACGTGTGAAGGAACGAGGGAATGGAGCGGTTTCTCTATGACGTGACAAAACTCTGCCATCTAGTGTGGACAGACTGTAACACCCCACTTTCAGTAGTGTTCTTCTCATATTGTACCCTCATTCATTCACAATGAATTTTTCACTGCAGGATAGCTACACCTTACCCAGTGAATGTGTGAGTAAACTGAGGCACTCATTTTTAATTATTTTAGAAAGCGTACTTTTTCATTTAATTCATTCAAAACATTTGATCAATAAATTAAATTTCATTGTGAAAAAGATTGATACTGTGGTTCTACAATTCAATTGGTACCAAATCCATTGTAAATCCATTATGTCTATGTAAAAACTGAATCTCTTTCTCCTCTCAGTGCCTTTCAGGGAGACCCCCTCCTACACCAACCGTCGCCGGGCGATGCCTGGCACCCTGCCCTCGCCACGTTCCTTGCTCCGCTCTGCGAGTGACAACAACCTGAATGGAGACCATGATCACATCCGCAGTCAGACCCCCAGAGAAAGTCGTGGCCGTCAGGGTCACTCTCCTGTCCCTTCACTGCGCAGTCTCCCAATGCTTGGGCAGCAGCACAGCAGCCTTGGAGAGGTAAGATGGACTTAGTTAGGCTGTGTGATAGTGTTTCTTTAATGTGCATGCACACAACTTCGCACGTAATCGACACAAGCTTGAAGCTTGTTAAAAAAAAAAGAAGAAATGTGACATAATATCATTGATATAGTCTCTTTGTTGTTTTTGGCCCATGCACATGTTACACTATTACACAAAGACGACTAATGTTTTACACATGCATATGATACTCAGCTCTTCTTCTGCTCTTTGTCAGAGCCTTCATGGAGAAATCCCTGACAGCAGTCTCCAAAGCACTGGTAGCTCCAGATCCTCCCATTCCCGGTCGCCCTCCCTACATCACATGCATGAAGAGGACAAGCCAGTTCCCAGAAGATCCCACAGCCATGGCTACCCTCACGGACACGGCCATCGTGGAAGACTCAGGTTTGCCAGATTTGCTTTGACCTCAGCTCATCTAGATGTGTTATTTCTAGTGATTACTCAACTGAATGAATTTTTAAAGAGCCTTCTAAACAAGCAAATCTCTTTCTTCATGGTCATAATTCATGTCTCACACTTGCCACCCTTGGCAACTATTCTCTTTAAATAGATCATCTGTGATCACACACATATTTTGATATTTAAACCAAATTTCAGAAAACCCCAAGTGATGTGTCTGAATCACCAGGCATTCTACATCTTGTTTCATCAACCACTGACTGCTACAGGCAGCAAACAATGACGCAACATCAGTCAGTACAATGTATTATGTATTTGTTCAAAGATCAATTCCAGGAGGCACATAAGAAAGTTTATTCATTGACATCACAAGCAGCAGAGTGATGCTGAATGCAACTTACACAGTGGTTGCAAAGTAGTGATGAATAAATATTTATTTATATAAACAGGGTCACTGCTGCTGTCACTGTTGTGTGGCCCGTGCTCCTGTCAGAGTATGAGGGTAATGATGAGTTGAACGGTGTGTGTCTGTCACAGACAAAATCCTTATTTATCTAACAAGCTAGCCTGAGGTGCAGCATGTGTCCTGCTGGGAGGACAGAGGGCAAATGACTGTGTTTGTCTTTGTGTTTGAATGCATGTGCATAGGTGCTTGCGCACAGCCATGGTCATGGGTGCTTGCACAGGTCAGAGATAGACAGATGGAAGGAAGCTTATTATGATTGGCATGTGTACCAATTGAAGATTAGAAAATTAGAGGTATGAGTAATGGCGCTAGATGGACCACAGCTTGTCCCTCGACTGATACATAAATTCACTGTCGTAGTTGTGCTGCTGGGGAGCTGGAACAAATCTCCTTCCTTGTACATTGGACCATTAGACAAACTGCACTCTAAACTATCTCTGATCACATCTCAGAGCTCCAGCTTTCTGTGGTTCACTGACACTTGGTTTGTTAAAGTTTTTATTATTATCATATGTCAGAGGAAGACACAACACATACCTAATGTGATTCCTGGTGTGTGTGTGTGTGTGTGTGTGTGTGTGTGTGTGTGTGTGTGTGTGTGTGTGTGTGTGTGTGTGTGTGTGTGTGTGTGTGTGTGTGTGTGTGTGTGTGTGTGTGTGAAAAAGTCCCATTTCTGACAGGGGACTTGCATTACAGACACAGCTCCAGCTGTACTCCCCTCTCCCTCTAACACTCTCTTGTCACTTTACTCCAGTGATCAAAGACTCTCTCTCTCTGCCTCTGTCATTCATACACACAAACACATCCACACAGTGATGTTGGTCCCTGGTTTAAATCGTGTAACATTTACATATCACACAACATAGAAATGAAAGCTCTGGAGAACTAAATTGCATAGTTGTTCACACTCTTTCTGTCAAATGTTGTATCCCATAATGGTAACAAATTAAGATGATATTCCTCTGCTATACCTGGTACGGCTGTCTTTGACAGAGAATCACATATTTTGCAAAAGAAGATCTGCTGTGTCTTGCCCTAAATGGCCTTCTGTACATAGGGAGTTGAAGCCTATTTTTTCATTGTGCATCTCCAATACACCAAGTATTAAAGTGAGGTATATGCATAAAGAGCCCAAAAAGAGCAGCTGGTCTACATGGCAAGAACCTGCACCCAAGAGAAACTGATGTCATCCTTGAATATTTCTCCCTCCCTCTCTCAGTTTCTCTCTCTGACCTTCTGTTTATGCCCATGGTGACTCTGGAGGCACTATGGATACCAAGGGAGTGTGAAATTAGCTTGGCCAGTCAACAGCCCACCTAATGGCAGACTCCAGCAAGTTCCTGTGGAACTCGCCATCGCTTCCTCCTCGTTGGATAATGATGAAGAGTCGGAGGGTTGAATAGCTAGGCCAGGCTTCAGCAGAGAGTTGAGATGGAAAGAAAGAGGGGATTCAGATAGTCCAGGATAGAGAGGCTTATTAACACTAGATCACAGCTTAAAAACAAAGATCATGAACAGAGATTAAAAACATAAAAGTGCTAACAATCACTTTAGCTGCAGTTGGTAATATCCAGTAATAATCATTGACTGTGGCAAAGGACTGGAGGACTGCAGCCTCTGTAAATGGGGGGCATGCTTAAACCTCTGCGCTCGCTATCTGCACCCCCACTGGGTGATAATTTGATATTTTCAACAATGCAAATTTGACTGTGTCATAAGAGGTTAATGGGACACTCACTCTGATTTGCTGTCACAATAATATGCTGTCAATATGGATAATATGGACATTGTCGTGACAGTGTCAGTGTCTGAAATTGTGATTTTGAGCTGTTCAGACCTTATTATCAATCTTGATTTGGAACTGAAACTGTCTATCCTTACAAGTCAACTATATACACAAAATAAAATAATCCAAGTCTTACAGGTGAGCATCCGATGAGGTTGACATGTACTGTATGTGGACAACAAGTCTTATCACATCCATTTCCAGTGGTCCGCATATCCCTCCCTTTTTTGCATTTGTCACACCAGTGAGTGTTGTGCAGATTATTGTGTTTTAACACAGACAAGAAAGGAGGACTTGACTGAGGTTAAAAAGAGTTGAGTTTCTGCTGTTTCACCAGTGAAAAATCCTTATCAAAGCAGCACGCAGTAGTATTGGTCCGTGCACATCATAATTTGGAGGTGATGCTGATAGACTAACAGTACCATTGCACTGGCCTGACCAAACACAATCACACAATAATGCAATCATGTCATGCAGTATTGAGCCCTTCATAAGCGTTAAATTGACACTATGTGTAACTTACTTGTGTTTATTAGGGTCAGAAAACATCAAACGGTGTAGATAATGTAGCCTCTCCAAATATGATAACTCCAGTAAATGCAGGCACATAACTGTAACATGCCTCAGACTCCACAGGATCCCTTTTTCACCACTTATTGAGGTCCAGGTTGTAGCAGTAAGACAATCATGGTCGCCTTGATGTCCTTCATAGCAACCACATCCGCAAGATCTTCCTGGAGGATTCAGAGGCATTCCCAGATTGGTTAGGTAATCTCTTCAGCATATTCTGTCTCTGCCCTAGGGTGTCCTCCGGTGTGACATGCCCATGAGGTTTTACTCTGAGCTGCCTCTGCATATGCTTTGTCCCTGGAGGTGAGCCCAGAGACCCTGTGAAGGAGTCATTTTGTTGTCTTGTATTAATGATTTCTGTTCTGTCAGATCCCAGAGCTCATGACAATCGGTGAGTGTTTGAACGTAGATCAGCTGAGAGCCTTGCCCTCGACAGTCAAGACAATTCAAGACATGACAGTCAAGTACAACACTTACATCATGGCAGTGGCCATCCACATCACGACAAAGAGTCTTTTGGAGGCAGACATTGGCCCTGTATCTAGCTAACCACGCCATGACACTTAAGTTTAAAGAGCTTAGTAGGGGACTCCTCCTTTACACTATACACTTAAGGACGTTTTGTAATTTTGTATGTTTTCTAATACAGGAAAAACTGGAGACATGCACACACAGAGACGTGTAGAGAAAAATATTTTATATTCGAAGTGAAGAACACACTGACAAAGATGGCAAAATAAAGAATGGCTTTTAGGGTTATGTGGTGATCACACGTGACCTTAGTGTTAATCTTGCTAATGTTCAAGTCTCTGTGTCACAGAAGTTGTCCATGTACAAATACATGTTTTGTTCATGACCTTATTTTGTGCTGCCCAATGAGCAGAGCTCACATTCTACTAAAACTTTGACATCATAAACACTCCCACGGAGCACAAGAAAGAATGGAAGATCATATATCCATTCAAGTGCAGCAAAGCAAGGACAGGCGGATGATCATTAAGATGCAAAGTGTGATGCTGATTATGGCTGTGTATATAATGTGCTCATCTCACCTTTGAGAGCTGGGCTATTTGACCAAAAAGCCATTCACCTGAGAATGCAAGGCAGTCATGTGAGAAAAGCTTCTTATTTTGATAGCATCTTTGTAAATGGCATTTAATGACATTTCCAGTTGCATCTTCAGAGTTATGTAGATAGTTCATACAGTTTGACTTCTAAACTGAGGCAGCCTGACTCATTATCGAGCTCTTCAAATGTTAACCTGTCTTTAGTGGGCTTGTTGATCCTATCAAACATCTGATAGCTGTCATGCCCACATTATTGGCTTTAGGACTTCTGATAAGGGCTACTTATCTTGATTAATATCAAGTTTGGTCCACTCTCAGAAAACACTGATGAAGAGGTGAAGGAACATAATGTGAAAGACACAAGCATTTGTGCTTGACTTTGCACAAAACGTACTTTAAAACTGAGACTTATCCAAAATCAAACTCATAGTCACCGTTACTGAACCATTTATATCTGATTTATATCTCCAGACCAAATTGTGCACATTCATAGATATCAACCCCCTGAATATGCTTGATTTGTTTCATGAAGATCCATGCATTCTACCCTGACAAATTAAAGGAGATGTTGAAAGATCTCAACAACATCCTACCACCAAGTTTCATGAAAGTCTGTACAGTAGTTTTTGTGTAATCCTGCTGACAAACCAACCAACAAACAAATGGACACGGGTGAAAACATACAGCAACCTCCTTGGTGGAAATATCAGCACATACAACATATACTGTAAAGGCAAAGATAGCCCAATTTACACAGCCTTTTTAAGGTGGGACTACCGCACCTTTACTCTGCCCCCGACGTTCTGTATAAACATAATTAAGGCGTAATGGGCGTCTGTTTTGTTCCACCTCTGTGATGGCATCGGAGGTACAATAGTAACAGCACCAAATCACACATCTGGGTAAATGTGAGGTGGAAAGCCAGGATGGGGCCGGGACGTTTTGACAACGTATAATGCGTTCTGCCCAAATCTGGAGACTTAAAAAGCAGCTAGTAGCAGTTAGCAGCTAACTCAGAGAAGAAAATCAATCAAAAATATCTTGAAATTGGAGAGACATTATGAGGTTTGGGGGCTCCTTGCCCTCCGATTAGAGGACGTGATCACGTCATGTAACAGGGAAGGTAGTTATTTTATTAATTTCTTTTTTTGCCATGTTAATCCATTCTTTGCAGAGCACTGCTCAACGCATACATGCTGCTGTCTTGTACGTCACGCTTCCTTTGCTTCCATTTATGTTAGTTGTGGATGTTTTAAAAGATTTTATATCTGGTCATTCAAAGTTCACTCCTAAAATGTTAAAATGCAGAGAGAAATTTTACCGTCATTTCAAGGAACGCATGCAGGGCAGTAAAGATGAGAAGACAGCAGAACACATCTCTACCCCCTCCCTTTTGTCGGACATAGATAAACGCGTGTCAACCTCACCATCATCACCTCAGCTGAAGGGAGCATTAGGGGTCAAGCTGTGTACATAACCTCACAGTGGGTGGATACCATTGCAAAGGTGTATGTGCAGATCTGAGTCATTGAAATAAGTAAGGAATTACATTTTTTGGCTGTTTGTGTCACTTTGCGTGTCACTCATAGCCCTGCTTCCCTAGCCCTCCCTCCTCTCTGCTGTGTGTGCAGCTGATTTTCAGTGCCGGGGCTCAGACATTAACATGCGGCAGCCATCCAGGCCCCACCGTCCCTGCGGTAATTGGAAAGCCGTCAGCAAGCCGTTGTTTCAATGGAGAAGGGGACAACGAAAGAGAGGCTATGTGTGATGAGGAGAGCAAGAAAGGCAATAGAGAGTGGGTGAGAAAAAGAGACAAACATGGCATGAAATGTAGAGAAAGGGGTATAAGGAAGGAGGGAGAAATGAAGGGGAAAGGGCATGTAAGACTGCAATCAAGTGTATAAAAAAATGAGGGCTATAAAGTGACTTACAACGTGCCAGGGGAGAAATGGCAAGGGATTGAAATATTTTAAATAGATGGATGGACAGGTGTGAAAGGGTAGATTTTTAATCTTTTAAGGAAGTGTGGTTAATAGTAACATCAAAGCCCTCATACAGGGCATAACCTATGCATTTATTACCTAATTCATTACAGGTAATATGTACAAATGTACTTTCAGATAATGTAAATGTCTAATTTTTCATATATATATATATATACAGTATATGTGTGTGTATATATATATATATTTAAATATAATCATAATCATAATCATAAATGCATGCAATACGTTGTATTAATGACGTATACGTCATTAATACAACGTATTGCATGCATTTATGATTTATGTCAAAATATGCTTGAGAGAAAGCATTGACATCACAAGCAGCAGAGTGATGCTGAATGCAACTTACACAGTGGTTGCAAAGTAGTGATGAATAAAGACCGCTGCTGTAATAGAATTCACCACGAGAGAGAGAGAGAAGGAAAAAGAGAGGGAAGATGCATTGCAAAGAAATGTTCAGAAAGAGAGAAATAAGAGGATGAAATGGAAGCAAGAGAATGTGCCAAAGAAGGAGGGGATTTAAGGCAAAGGGAAACAGGGAGGAGCGACAATTAAACCAAATGGGCTGGAGCTTTTTTCCCCCCGCCCCACTGCACACACACACACACACACACACACACACACACACACACACACACACACACACACACACACAAACACACACATACTCTCACAACCTGCCTCAGGGAGCCATGGCGCATGCACATTCATAGGCAGACAGGCAGGAGGACATCAATCGTGCTCTGGGACTAGTGTGTGTATGTGAGTGTCAGCGATGTGTTAGCAACATGCTGGTGGTGGCGTATGCCATGCTAGCGGAGCTGCAATGCTAACAGGAGTGGAAGGGGCTTGTCTGTGTATGTGCCTGTGCACACGGCTAGAATGCTCACAGAGGGCTTGTGGTGTGTGAGTGTGAGCGAGCCGTCAAAGGGGAGGGGAGCCATGGAGCACAGAAGAAGCAGCATCAGTAGCAGCAGCGTTGCCACAGCGTGTATGAGTGTGTGTGAGTGAGCGTGTGTGTGTGAGGGGTGGAGGGGAGGGGAGAGGCAGACGCGGCAGGACTCCTGGGAGAAGAAGCGGGAGTCGGGGAGCAGACCCAACCTCTCTCCTCCACAGCAGGAGAACCGGGACCCAAGGACGAGGCAGGATCTGTAGCCCAGCCCGGTGCAGCTGAAACTGGGGACACGCAGAGGATCTCTGTCCCTCTCTGGACGGGGGACTTCTGCTGGAACCCTACAGGATGTATTTGACTAAAGGGGGCTTCCAGACAGATCTGACAGACCAAAACAGAGGAGGATCCAGTGCAGTCCATCTTACTGTTAAACATGTCGGCTTGTACCTCGGTTAGGATGCGGGGGAGAGGGGAGAGATAGGACGAGAGGGTAAAAGGGAGCAAGAGGATATTGTGTGTACTATTAAGGAAAGAAGAGAGGGAATCTGAAAAGGAGGAGGGGAGAGAGTGTTTGGGAGGAGTGTACTCTCCTCTCATGACTCTCCCATGGAACACTGACTATTGATTGTTGAGCAGCAGGCACTGGAACTCTATGAATCCTTCCCTAGCCACCGTCACAACCAGGGGGTGTCACCCGGTTGCTGTCCCGCTGACGACCATGTCAGTGACCACGGGCTTCAGTTACCAACTCCCAGGAATCACAACAGTAACATATGTGTTTGTTTACAGCCCCGGCTCAGTGCAGAGAGACCCAAGCCCTCCTCATCACACCCCTCCAGCGTTGACAGGCCCCCGCGGGCCCAAACGCAAGCTCTACAGTGCTGTCCCAGGGCGTACCTTCATCGTGGTCAAGCCCTACACACCACAGGGGGAGGGAGAGATCCAGCTCAACCGTGGAGAGAGAGTCAAAGGTAGGTTGGCTACGATTACTTGTTTTACTTCATGTTTTATTCCCTCACCTAACCTACAGTACTACTGTGACTACAACTTCTTCACCTTACTGCTGTTGGTATTCTGTATTTCATAGAAGTTCTCGATCACCACTAGTGATGTCTTGGATCTCCTGTAAAGTTCATGGCTACATGTGCATTTCATGACTGGGTTTTTTGCAGAATATAAAAAAAAAACATACATTCAGTTGCTCTCATACTATTCACATAAAAAGAACATCCTTATTTCTCTATCTTTTTGTAGTCACTCAACTCGCAAGTCATTTCAGTGTTGTTTATGCTTAACATTGTGAATTATCATTTCATTCACTTCAATGTGCTTTTTCCTGCTTTGCACAGAGGGTACAGTGGCTTCGCTTTTATGTGTTTGTGTGTTTTTGTCTCCATCCATGCTTCACTCAAGACTATGACTGTAATGACGTAGAAGGTAAACTCCATAATATTATTCTCACCCTGTTTCTCTCCCATACACGTCAGTGTGTCAACCCTACACCTACTGCATAGTGTAGCAATTAGTTCCTGGTCCTGTTTGAATCCACTTGAGAACAATCCCAGTACAAATCTGTGATTACTTTAAGGAGAGGGCATGCAGATTCAAACAGGTCCCCGTGTGCTTTAGTTGTTGGTTTGCATACACAATTTGTGTCCTTCCTCCTCTCTGAGAGTGCCTCCCCCCCTGAACATACAACTGTTTCCCTCCCTCCTCTTATCACCTGTCCACAGACACCCAACTCCACATTGACCCACGCTACATCCTGCCACTTCACATACATCACCATGGATGAAGCCCACATTAGCTTAATGGAACCAGTTCCCTCATGTCCTTAGAAAGGCCAGCGAGAGAGAGCAGCCGCACTCATGCTGAGACCTCTCATGTTCCTTTCTGATCTGGCACAGGAAGTGCAGATTAAGGGTCAATGTGGAATTTCAATTTGGATGTTGAGCAAGAAAAGAAAACACACACAAACAAACTGTCTTGCATCTCGCTCCTTTCTCAGAAACTTTCAGTTGCAAACAACAACGCAGTCACTAGTCTACACTGACAAAGCCCCTTCTTTGTGCCTGGATAAATACACTGTAGTATTCCCACCCCAGTTTTCTGTCTTTTACCTTCCCAGACCTTCCGAGTTTTTACCAGTGGATGTCCTCCTCTCTGCTTTGATGCCTCTTCTTTATAGTGTTGTGTCTCTTTTATGGAAATGTTGCTTTCGTTTATACCCGATTACTAAAAACAGTTGATAAAGAATTATGACTGAACAATTCAGAATAGTTTTTTTGCTGAACAAATCTGAATGATACAACATGGTCTGAATCTGTGATATATACTGATGTTGACACAAATGTTATCAGGAATGTGATGACTCAACAGCAACCAGTTTGCCTCCATCTACTGAATGGATCTGCTGTCACTGGTTTTTTCTGTCAGTGCAGCTAAATCCATAACCCTTCCACAAATGTGAACACAGTGTTTTGCCGTTCTTTCATGTTGGCCACGCAGGAAACAAGCTTGCAATCTCATGGCTGCCAGCAGCATGGCCAAGCCAAAATAACCATCTGGCTCTGTTATGCAACGCTGACCATCATGACCATTACTGCGTTGCATTCACTGTGCAACACACAGTCTGTAGTCCTGGAATGTATACTGAGAAATACATCACTGATGTTGACAACTGGTTGTTGAGCAGCGTTAAGCCCTGTGAGTTCAGTTTCTATGTAAAAGGTTAGTTTAGGTAACCTGTTTATGGGAGCTGTTGTTGCCTGAAGTCCTTGCAGGGAATCACCGGCCCTTCTGGTGCACAGAAAGGCAAGCCACTTCTTTTAGCGATGGATGACCCTTGGTTTGATACATAATGCATTTCATCTACTCTGTATTCATAAATGAATGAGTTGCTAATAGTGATGGGGTTCATTGACAGTGGAAGACAAGAGGAGGTAAGGCAAAATAAAGAGAGGGGGAAACAAGAGGAATATTTATTTATTTATGTTTATCTTGTCTCATCCTCCTGATTGTTGTGAGACAGGTGAAAACACCTTCACCTGTAGGGACGTTTATTAGCCTCAAGTCAAGTTTATAAGTGTGTATCTGTTGAATGGATAATGTATGTTAGTTTGTTTGTTTTTTTGTTTTGTTTTTTAAACCTTTATTTTACCAGGAAGATCAATTGAGAACAGCTTCTCATTTACAATGATGACCTGGCAAGAGGCCCCTCTAACTGTATGTTAGTTAACTAAATATCCACAGCACCCGGTTTACAAATGAAAGCTAACTCTGATTGGCTCTAAACAAAATCCTGTACCAATTGTTTGTCACAGGTGTATGACCAAAGTTTAAATATATCATAAAAAGTTGAAGTGATTTAGTGATGTGAAAACAGATTTATTTACACAAAAACACATGGTGAACCCCGCCTCCAGCCCAAAGTCAGCTGGGATAGGCTCCAGCCCACCCACAACCCTATACAGGATAAGCGGTTATAGAAAATGAATGAATGAAAAACACATGTATACAGAAAAATTGAAGAACATTTTTTAAACAAAAGCCTTCTGAAGACATTGTCGTGCTTATGAGTGTGCAAAATACATGTTGTGTCACCGTCAGGAGATCACCCATGTTGTATCATTCCAGCCAGTTCATAGCAAATACTATGGTGATGTTACAATGATGATATTGCTTTACTCAGATCTGCCTCACAGTCACTCATACACTCATCTCTGTCTTCCTGTTAATGTCCTCACATCCTTGTTAATCACCAGCCACACCAGAGGAGCATCTTTACGATGAGATCAGACTGGGTAAAAGTCACTAAATGTCTTGTGGGTTTGTGTATTTTGGCATCAATGCTTACTTACATAGCTGACCTGTTAGTAGAACAGATTAGTCACCTGTAGAGAAGGAATGCTGTACACTGTACAGGGAAAGATGTGTCATACTGTGTAGTTTAGTGGAGTCTACTGATTTTGTCCTAATGGGAGACATACTGTAGTTCTAAGCAGTAGACTGCTACATATTTCTGGTCAAGTGTGTTTAAAGCTAAGCTTTTTATATATATATATATATATATATATATATATATATATATATAAGATTCTTGAAGATGTTAGAATGCATACTTTTATGATTTCTTTGTTTATGTTTCTTTAGTGAAGGATGAGGATCTGCACTCAGACGGTAAATACAGTAGTATAATATAGCAAAACGTCCCATACAGTAGCACTTAGTCTGAACCCACGGGTGAACTAACTGGTTCTCAACTATCATATGACTTATCTAGGAAATTTGTCTTCACGTTAAAGTCTTGATGTTATGATTATTAGTTGGGGTTTGCTCACTGCAAGAAATGATTACAGTTAGTGAAAAAAAGTTTGTTTGACACAGTTTCATTTCGCATTTGAAGACTTTTTAGGCAAATTGTAGGATCTTCCCAAATAATTTATTAATTTTATACACAACAAAACAATTTTATGGCAGTGAACAAAAAACAACTAAAAGTGAACACTGTCTTGTGATAATTCCCCTTAAAAAGTGAACAGTGTATACAGTGTAATTCATTCTGTACGAGTATGGAAGTATACGCTGTTATGTTAGCATATGGAACTGGATCAGTTAACCCAGCTTTAGATTTTTGAGGGCAGCTTTCCACTCAATGACATTCAGACATGATTTTCACATAATGGTTCCTATAATTTTATCTGTTAAAATTATTCATAAAAGGAGAGAGAGAGGAAACTAGAAAGCACACAGAGAGTCCATGCACTTCATCAGCACTAAAACCTGAACAGTCAGATTCCAGAATATGTTAAAACACAATATGTAACAATGTAACTGTAGCAAATAGTCATCAAAGATGTATGACCAATTATTAGAAAAAACACAGTTATAAAATGTATTTACACAATATTCCTAACATATATATACATTTTCACATTGATGATGTCACTTTATGGATCTGCCTCATGGCAAATTGCGTAACAGGCACCTAATTCCTTAACCCTGGAAACGTAGTCCTGGCATTTGGAATCTTGTGTTTACCGTCATTAGTTATGAATTATCAACAAAAATACAACGTTCTATAATGGTGAATCCAGATATGGCTTCCATTTAGGTATACAGCCTTTCACAGACACATGAAACCCATTTAAATGATACATATTTGTGACAGTGCCACGTCTCTACCCCTCTCTGTTATCGTACTGTGACCCAATACAAAATCAGACTAGAAATCAAAGTTAGCACAAAGCTAACAGGGGGCTTATAGACAACTATTTTTAAATTGATTTTATTTGATATTTAAAATTTAGCACTCAAAATTACTCAAAATTTCATAACGCCTTTCAACTAGACCATTCAATGACATGTTTTGTTTCCATATTTGATTTTTAATACAGACAATATTGGTCTTTGTCTCTATATGGTGGTTAATAAACCCCACTGTCAGAAGCTTTTTTTTTTCTAACAGAACGACCCTTCTCCTCCAGTTCATGATCCTGCCGTCCTTTGCGCAAAAATCTCATTGAGCTCTTACAAATCCAGCCTTAAAGCTTGACCTGTATGCTGTTGATGATGCTCTGGTTTGTTTTATGCTTTAGACGTGAATATATTTCCATATAGCAGTCACATAAAGTGTATGCTGTTGTAGGATAGTGCTACAATCTTGAATATATTGTATATGAAGAAAATGGCGCTACATTTTTATCAGTTATGTATTAATTCATGTGACGCCTTCTAGCTGACATCCTGTGTAATGAAGATGATGAGGATGATTATGCCAGGGGCGTTAATGATGATGATGACCATCTAAAGTGTGAGCCAATTGAAAATCTGTGAGAATGAGATAATGTGTAAATGGAAGTAAGACTCTCAACCCATTTTTATCCTTCATTTTCACTTAGGCTAGCACCAACGGATGCACATATAAGCTCCATGAACAACAGACGAGCCTTTAATGTGTCCTTAGTTTCAATGACCTCATCAAATTAGTCCCCAAGAGCCACTTGTTTCATCCAAGCAGTTTGTCCTCCATTTTGAAGAATTGCTTGGAAACACTCCCACTCTTCACTCAGTGATTGTCAGTCCACTGGTCTGCTGTCTCAGATCAATGTCTCTAGACAGCTTTCGTCTAGACAAACAGCACTGCTGTTTGCCATTTAGCAGGGTCATCCACATCCAGCTCTCCAAGCAGACTTTTAGTTCCAGGTAACGAGGTCTGTTCGTCCTTCCTTACTCATGGACGGCCACTGGACCACAAAACTAGCATGCAAACGGTATCATGGGGTTTAAAGGGTGTGAAAACATGTGTGTGTGTGTGTGTGTATATGAGTGGGTATGTTGATGTCAGTGATGGAGGTCAAAAAAATGGATTCTTCAAAGATTATCAGATGTTGTGGTTTTTCTGTGGGTACATGTGTGTATCTGGTCGTGGTCACAGCTGTGTGTGTTTGATGATCCCTTTGGTAAACTCCATCACCAGGTTGCTTGGGACCATCCCCCTACCGTCCTGCAACCCTCTCTCTACGCTTACTCCCCCACTCACCCCTGTGCTGGTTTCTGCTCTTCCCCTTCACTGATGTAATCTGATCTCATCATACGGATGGACATCTCTTGAAAGGACACTTAGTATCGCTATGGTAACGAACCCATGCCACCGTAACCCGGTCGAGCGCAAGCACACATCCACCCTCACACATGCAAAAACGGTGGCACGCATGTAAACACCTGCTCAAACACACAGGTGCAAAAAGGCAACACACAGGAACACAAAAACACATTCAAAAGAACAGATGTGTGTATCAACATGCTGCCACCCCCCTCCAGGAGCATTAACAGCACATTCAGGACATTCTTCTCCTCAACAAGGTGACACATTTAAGAGCAAGCTTCAGTAACAATGTATTACATCTCACACTCACCAGCACACACCACATACACCTTTTCCAAACGCCATTATAAATCTTGCAGACAGCCATGAAAATGAAACCAGCACAAGTAATGTTGAGATTAGACATTCACAAACATGATTAATGGGGTTTGGCCGTACCCAATGCGTGCAGAATATTAACACTGCTATGGGCATTGGAGTATACTTGAACCAGTTAAACCAACACACACACATATATACTGGGTTTAAATGGATAATTCCAGGTATAGCTTCACACAGATCCAGAAAGCAGTCATTACTGCTGTTATGATCTCTTGGAACACAGAGTAGCGCAGTTATTACTAATTCCGGCACATTTTTCACATTGACTGACTTTCTGTTGAACCCGTTGAACGTATGCTTTTCTTCTCATTTATTTAATCATCACCAACAATAGCTGCAGATAAACATTCATCGATTTAATTTTTTTTTAACATGGAAACAGCCAGTAGATTGCACAAATGAAGTTGAGCATAAATGCATTATGTTTTCACCACACAGCTTGCTATTGGTAAGACTAAAATGTATATGCATCTGTTTGTTACTAAGCAACAGGTGCTTACTGCATTATAGCCCTGATATGTCATTTTAGAGTGAAAAAATATGATAACAAATCATGCCTTTTGTGAGCTTCAAAAATCTACTTGATTCTGATTAACATACTTTTCCTCCATTTTTTGTTTTTATCTGCTACTCGCAAACCATGTCAGACAAGAGTCTGTGATGAATAATTGATAAGTGTTGAATTGAGACTAAATACAAATGTTTGTGTGCCATTGTCAGCTTTGGATGAATTAATTAGACGTCTCTGTCTGGCAGTTGCATCAAGTGTACAGTATTCCTTTGCATGACTATCTCTCTATATCGGGTAGTATGGGCACCTCTCTGTTGCTGTTTGTATCATGGAGTGTGTGTGTGTGTAAATGTGTAATTGTATATCTTTGTGTGTGTTTGATTTTTTTTGCAACACTTTTAAAGTGAATTTGTCTCAGAACTAGGACAGACAGCATCCTTCAAGTATTCAGCAACCATCTGTATTAATATCCAAGGCACATATGGAAGAAATGTCTGTCTGTCTGTCTCTTCCTATCTCTCATTTATGCACACATATACATCCCACACATATTATATACATTTGGTGTTTTTATTTTGAATGAGTAGCTGATGTACTCTGCAGGTTTGGTGTGTTTTGATAATTTATTTTGCAGTTAACATTCTGCATTTCCTGTATGCCCTTTACTCATTCACCAGCACCTTATTTACATACTGTAAGTAGTCTCATACAGTATTTTAGCATATCTCATATCACTGTATTTAATATCCTCTTAAACATGATTTTAATGATGGCACTTCAGCTCTCAGTGATTAATTTAGTGAAACAGAATCCATATAAGCAAAAGATGCACAAGTATTTCTTGCCAATGATCAATGATCATATCCTTTTATATGTGCATTATTATATCAGATAGAAGATTACTTTTCCAACTGTCAGAAAGTGTTTTGTTAATATAATGATATCCAAATGATTAGCTCTAATAAAAGATCAACTAAAGCCCAAACACAGTATGTGTCACGCAGCACTCATGATTACCACATTTTTCACTCCACGGAAGGTCCAACCTATAGCCACTGTTGAATTCCTTCTTATCCCTTAGGTTAAAACATGTAAACTGTGTTCCTAAAAATAATCCTTATAGCTAAAATGATGATTAAAAGCCTTTTGATACACAATTTTACATTTTTGAGCTGTTTCCTAATTGCACCGTTTCTGATTACCAATTACAAGTGCATGCTTCCTACCTGCAAGCTACATCGCATAAAGCAAATGTGGCTCTTCTTAGATACGAAACATATTGTTGATGTGAAAAGTGTAGCAGCAAAAGAGTTAAACTGAAATGCATTATGCTTAAAATGGATATTTCAAACATATTGCCCCAAACCCCTCAAGGAAAGCCCAAGAGACTGAAACATAAAAGCATAGTGTGGTCTGCAGGGGTGCATTTTAGGAAAGAGCGTGCTGAGGATAGGATGTAGGGTGTGTGTCCCATGTTCCCCATGTGTATGTGTGTTTGTGTGTATGTGTGTTACCGATACTGGACAGTGTCCCATGTCTAAGATAAGGTGTTTATGTCATAGATAACCTGCTACTAGTCCAATCTGAGTAGCAGCCTGGTACAAAGTTCCACCCACAGATCTACCTGCTCCCTGCTGAACACACCACCTGTCCTACATTCACACACACACACACACACACACTCTTTTTGTTTTCTTTCAAAACATGGATGCACCCAAGCTCGAAGGATTCTCACACACACACACACGCCCTCACATTGAATTTAAAATCCATGCTTTCCTAACATTCATGCGATTAACTGAACAGTGGCCTGACACAAAATGCTAATTAGAAACACAGCAGAAACAGCAGTTACAGAGTATATGAATAATCATGAACCTGATAACTGCATAAACAGGATCCATCTACTGGTGCTGGCACAACAGAAAAGCTGATATGCTTTAGATTTACAATCACGATGTTATGCACAATGTGTTGCACAGGACAAGGGCAGGGCTGCACTGAGTGACTCCAGCTGCTAGTGATACACAGTGATACATACTTTGCCGTTGTGGATGTGAAAATGCTCTTGAAAAGGTCATGTCCTTACCAGATAATGTGAGGTTGAATAGCTTTTAACAAATTTTAAAAAACCTTGTGTCTCGATCTCTTTTTGTTGAGCTCTTTCTCCAAATGCATGCAGAATCTCGCTGAAATGAAAATCAATCAAACCAGAATGGATTCAGTTTCCTTCAAGATTATCCCTGTTATTAATGTCCTTGTGTCCATCCCCATGGTGACTATCAAACTCAATTCTCTACTGCGATCACATGCAATATCAGTCCCAATAGACAATTTTGTCATGTAATAATATGGAGCAGAGGCTGAAGCGTGGGCACTGGTCAGCTCATTACAGTGTGTTCATCAGTCACGGCATAAACACCTTCACATAAGTGACACCATGACTGGTCAATCAAATGATCAGGGGTGTGATTAATGACTCCACAACAAACAGTCTATCACCAATCTATTAACAATCAGCTGACAGTCAATGGCTGGTCCATGGCTAGTCGATAACTGGCATACTATAATGAAGGACTCCAGTGTATGAGGTCATAACATCTGGATATGATTTGTCATATCAGTGTTTCCATGTTTTAATGTACAGTTCCTTCAGCTTACATATTAATGGCATTAACTTGATCCTATAACTGAGGCAGGCTTTTATGCGATGTAACAAAGAAGGAGGCCAAGACTAACTATTAGGATAACTATTTGGTTGCCAGTTCTATTTTGTATCTCCTACTGATGGTTGATAGAGAGGGAAAGAATAAGATATTGAATTAGAAGTGAGAATGAAAGAAGAGTAATGTCATGTAGCTCCCCTGAAGCTGGAGGGAGGAGATGAGATGAGACAAGACGAGGGATCCGTCAGAGTCAGCCTTGGAATTTGCCTCTCTCCTCTCTTCCTCCTCCTCCCACTGTAAATGACTAAACTTCCGCCCCTCCTTGCTTTTCCTTTTCCTTCTGAAGCCCTCTTCCTTTTGTCCACTATTTCTTTTGTTTACGGTCATTCACAAAAATGCCATTTCTAATCGTTTTCATGTTTTTTAAGACGTTTATAGCTAAATTGCTCCCCGCCCTCCTCCTCCCTCGGAGCAGTCGAGGATTTATTGGCTCTCTTCTTCATTCAGTCTTGGTTTTACTCTTGGGTCCTCTCTCAATTTATTCAAAACACCTTCTTAATTGCCAATCACCTGAACTTTTCCTATATCATTCCATGTATCCTGTCTCCCTCCAGAACATTCGCATGTATTCTCCTGCCTCTATATTACAAGAAATAATGAACATCCCTGTTGCACTACTGTACACAGTCATGTCCCTTTGTCTTCCTTATTGTGTGTGTGTAGGTGTGTGTCTCTGGTTGTGTCCCCCCCCCCCATTTCATAAAGATGAAACCTGGCTCTCTCTATTACATTGAATTGAACTGAGGTTTAATAAAGAGTGTAGGGATCCAAATCTAATAACAGCTCCACTCTGGTTAATGGAATGCTCTCCACACTCACCTTCACACATTTTGCGTTATGCATGCACACACGGCTATGTAGGCTGAGACATATACTTAATATTCAGAGAAGCCTTACTCAGCATATTCTTTTACATTACATTACTCTTAATGCACATTGTGTGCAAACACAGACAGTGGTGCTGCAATGTGTTTTCAGTAAATCATCATAATAAGTTGGAGGTCACCGTTTCATCCAGAATTGTTTCATATATGTCTCATTAAAAACAACCGGAGTGCTCGCAAGATTTAAACATATTTATCTACATGAACATCATTTTTTGAAACAGTTGGTTTAATTTGCCTGAGGTTGAGTCTCACATTCTAGCACCTCTCAAACACTAGTGGTCAGAAATCTGAGAGTTTGTTGATTTTGAGGAGAAACAGGGGGAATGAGAAGCAGAGCTCTGGGCATGAAGTGAACAGCAGGGAGCAGCAACAGAATAGTGAAAAATTAGGGTGTTTTGTCAGACAGCTCCTGGTAACGATTTAAACGTGTGTGTCAGCACATTATCAACAGCACAACAAGCTAACAGGTGTATCTGCCAAGTATCTTACTAATTGCTGTCAGCTCTTTTATCTGTTGTTCTATGCTGTTATGTCTACAGTGTGCATCTGTAGAATATGGCTGTACAAATGTACAGTCCATCACTGTGAGGGGGATTATTTTTGAATACTTTAAATCTGCCTGAAGAATACAATTAAAAAGTGGGGGAATGACAACTGATAGTTATTGTAGAGCAGTTAAATGGAAAGCATTTACGCAGCACCAAGAGAGAGAGGCAGGTCCAGTCTGAACAATTCACTGTGGTACCATGAAACAGCTTCTTTCATTCAGCTGTAAGGGATTAAATAATCACATAAATATACTACGCAGGATATTATTTTCTTCCTTTAATATGTAATTCCAATATTTGCATTTGGTACATGGATAGTGGCATCGGAGAGGCACGGTTTCCCACTGCTTTTTACAGAGATCCAATGTAAGGAAATCATGTTCCAGCCTTTTATGGAAATCAAGATGTATTTTGGCTTTGGCAAGTCTTCCATGGCATCCCTATCTGAATCAGTGTGAGTGCGTCAGTGGCAGAAAGCCATCAGCCTCTAGCAGCACAGCTGCAGCCTTTGTTGTTTACTCCCGTTCGTTTGATGCACCCAACATTACCCGTGAAAAGTGTTTATGTATGTTATTTAATGTGTAGTCTTTTCCTGTCACTCATTCTTTCATAATAGTTGCCCTCACTCTGTATTACTGTATGTACCGTATGCATGTGTCTGTCTTTGTGTGGTTGCTTGGCATACAGTGGAACAGACAATGAGAGAAGGCAAAAAAATGAATGAGTCAGCTCAAAGCAATAGAGCAAAGCAAAGCAAGAATTAAAATGAGATACGCTGTCATACAAATACACACACACGCACACACACACACTCACTCGAGCAGGGATGCATTGAAGCTTGCAGGCAGGGTGTGTGAAGAGTATAAATAGCTCTGCATGCTCACTGATGCTATTTTTATATCAGTAGCTGAGGGCAAAACTCTAAAGAAACACACATGCACCAACACACACACACACACACACATATGTATATAGATATATATATATGTACACACACAGAGCAATATTGTACCAGACTTTTTACCAGACAGCAGACTTCTTGGACAGTAATGAATAACTATGAGTCTGTCAGAACAGTTTTCCTTTTTCCTTTTGTGTCTGTCTTGATCTGGTTCTCATCTCTCTTTGTCATTTGTGAACACAAGCCTCTTTCTGTTACATGCTAGTCCCTTTTTTTATTCTCTGGGGGCTTTTTGCTATGTTTCATGCTTCCTTTGTACAAACACGATTATAAAAAAAAGTTGAATTGTAAAAGGAAAAGAAAAAAGAAAAAGAAATTGCTCCCTGGCAAAATTTTTAGGAATTGTCTCCAAGCCCATTTAGTAGTATCTTTTACACAATCATGCATACATGCCAACCTGTAAGACTTGTACTGAAAATCATTTAGATTTCCCCAAAAGAAAAAATTATAACATGCAGAAAAGTTTGAACTAAACCCTAAAAGTAGCAAAAATCCATGACATTATAAAATAAAACACTACAGCCTTGAGATTAGAGCCAGGATCACCTCTGTGGGAGTCAACCATCATAACCACTAAACCAGCTTGTATGACATTATTTACTGGACTAAAATAAGCCTTTTTATTCTTCTGACAATGTGGGCGGCCTTCGTATTTTCCTGTAAGAAATCAAATGAGCTTCTTTATCTGTTTATTTGTGGAATGTTTCAAACTGGATTTTTTTTAATTCCGCAACATTTTTTATTGCCCCTGTCCCAACTTTTATATTAGGTCAGAACGTTCCATTAATGGCCCAGTGAAGTATTTTATTATGTCCTGTGAGAACTCGTGAACGTTTGGTCTTACTGCTCTGCACCTCTGAACAGTTGGAATTTTTATTTGTGACTTTGCACTGGTCAGTCTGTGAAAAGATAGAAATGTGAATATGAGCGAGCAATGGTGGTGATGAATTTTAGTCAGCCAGGCAGAGTTTCTTCCAATCTACACGTGAATTAGATTTTAAAAAGGCCCCAATTCAGCAGTTGCATCATATTATCATTGGATGCGTCTTGGATATGTTTTTATTTCTATGGATATCTTGCATTAAATGCCACTTAAAATGTATTTTTGTAAATATGTCATAACATATGACACACATTTCCACAATTTGTACATAAATGTATATTTGGTTTGTGTATTTGGCAAGTGATTCTTTGCATTAATTGAAATTCTTCCTGAGTTTTGGTTGCTTTGTTTTCTTGTCACTCTCCCCATTCAGTCAATAATTCAGGCCGTGTCCACAGTTTACTCCCAAAGATGTAACTTCTCTGCAAATCTGGTATTCATGCTGATCTTTTGCAATGAGTCAATCATTTGTCAATTAAATAGTCAACATCTGGTGCACGATTTCCATGATGCAAACTGTGCCCTCTTGGCTGTTGGCAGCTGATAGGGAACATGCTCAGGTACATCAGCCATAGCAGCATTCAGAAAGGAACCCTCACTAGTAGTACGTTTTTTCCTAATCCTGTGTTTTTCAAGGCACTTCTTTGTCCACTTTACCAAGGATATTGTCATTGCTGTTTTCTTGGCATTAAACTAGCTATGTGTTTGCACAGAAATGCAAATTTGAGAATGGATGTTGAGCTGATTGATGTGCTGAAGCTGCAGTTATGTCAATGGTTGTAACTATTCTCATGATATATAAGAAAGAACAGGAACATCAAATGCATTACGATGCATTACCCATGAAGAATCCATGTCAGTCACTCATGGCTGCAGGTTTTTTTTATCACCCCTGATTGTGCATCATGTAACAAGGCATATATGATCATCAAATGTTTAGAGGAGCATGGCAGCAGGTTTTTATCACTTTGTGATGGACAGGGCAGTGTCACTGTGCAGCTGTTGAAATTGAAGCAACTGCCCAACACAGTCAACTCCACATTGTAAATGGTGAATGGACTGTACTTATATAGCACCTTTTTAATCCGACCACAGCATTCACCCATTCACCCATTCACACAAGCATCCATACAATGGTAGCAGAGGTGCCACCTACTCATCAGGAGTGTTAACCATTCACATCACTCACACACCAATGGAACAGCCATTGCAAGCAAATTTGGGTTCACTATCTTGCCCAAGGACACTTCGACATGTAGACTGCAGACAGGGGATTGAACCACTGACCTTCCTCTGAGCCACAGCTGCTCACATATATATTTGTACAATATTTTTGCAAGACATATCCAACATTTTGCAAAATCATTCCAAAACAAATTATGCTGTTCAAGTGGAAGCACTTGGTAATAATGGGTATACATAATAAAATACAGTGTATATGTGTGCAATGATGTGTGTGTGTTCAGGTATGTTAACATATGTTGTGTCTTTGCTCTCTAGCCTGCAGAGGTGAATTTGAATCAGCGTGTGGCACCTCACTGCTTCAGTGACACAGTCAAAATAGGTCTGACCTGTTGTTAATGCAGTAGAGGGAAAATCTGGTGCCCAGCTAAGGTGTTGATTGCATTATGTAGTGAAATGTTGTTCAGTTAAGCCCCCAATAGAGCCCACAATTTTTTTTAAATTTGTTTTGCACAGACCTAACACTTTTTAAAGACAACATCCATTCATCAACATATGCATTAATCTACTGCTTACAGTATCTTTCTTTGATCGATCCCTCATGTTTTTAATTATTCATACAAGAGACATCCATAAAAAAACAATTACATTCTTTATTTTGACCCAGGTATCCAACTCTAGAATGAATTTGAAAAGAAAATGACCATTCAGTGTGAAGAAAACCCTTTTTATGGCCCTTTCCTCCCCTTTACGCATGGCAAAATATTTCTCTTGGTTATATCTTCAGGTACATAATGCACTTATTAAAATCTTGTTAGGCCTTTAAATCACTTTTGGTGTTCATCTACACACCAAGCGTGTGCTCTCATCTGCCCTGACGGATTGTAATTTGGCTGTGAGAGAGAGTACAACCCAACTGTTAGCCTTTAAACACAGACACCTGTACTGTATGCGTTCCTTGATAGTGTTTGAGAGAGAACGTTTTCACACCGCAGCTGCAAAGATGAAATCATCAACAAACGTTTGCCAAGATCTTCCACAAACCTGTAAGAACATCGGAGGAGCTAATTGTCAAACGTCTCCAGTTCATTGGAGCTTCTCTCTTCATGGTGACCAGAATCTTTCCATGTAACCTCAGAGCATTTGATCAAATATAGTTTAAAACCACAGGTGTTTTCATATTGCAGCCAGTTACAAAGCACAGCCTGTGCTTTCTCATGTGCAGTTTTACCTACAAAGCTCAAGAGTGACTGCTTTTCAATGTCTTTGCAAATTTGCACATTTGTTTTGCGGTTTGATCTGTTTATATAAAACCCTTGATTCTGACATATTCAAAGCGCCTGCTGTTACACAATGACACCAGCACAGCTCAATGTGTTCCTGTCAAAAACTTAAGCGTCAGCTGGCCTTTTCCCAACACAAGGCAGAGGCCTCAAAGAGGTCTGGTCGGACGATACCAACATGGCACACATATTGTGAATCCTCCCGCACAGATATGCACTGTGTGATTTCCTTCCTGCCACTTGGCTCTCGTGCCACACACGTGATTCACAGAAACAGTTGTCATGCCAACACCATGTTGGCAAGTACCAAAAAGAGAGTCTACTCACACAGCAGGGAACTCTGCATGTACATGGTGGTCATGCATTGTTTTTTTTTGCTGTGTGGCCATATTATTCACATGCATGTGGTTGTTATGTCTGCTTGTGCTGAGTATAGAATAAAGCCAAGAACTACTATAAACTTACAAACACAGTAATTTAGCCAAAAAATAAGTGTTTTGATTAAGGGCTTATTAAACGTGTTATGGTGACAGTGAGAATGTGTTTATGCAGACTCATGAGGGCATTGTGAAGATTATTATACATGATATGTATTAAATGATTTCTTTGCTAGTGTTCATGTGTGTATGCTTCACTGACCTTTTCTTGTCTTCACTGACAAGTGATTAATTGCCCTGATTACAGTATTTAGAGTGCTATGGTACCCACCCTGTTAATTGACAAGGATGTTTATCTTTCACATGTAAGCGGTATGAAGTTGTATAGATATTTAAGATGTATGAATTTGTTTATTTTCCTTGCATTCCTACATACTCAGTGTTCATATTGCTCTATATTGCTATAGACATTTGTGTCAAGGAAAAGAAATGGATTAGTAATGAGGTCATAAGGGAGTGAGAGAAGTGAGCCAGGGCATCCTAGAAGATCAATCACCTTGTCCTTCATTTCTGTCAATGGGGAACCGAGAGCACAAACAGCACTTGTGTACTGCAGGGACACCATTATTGTAAAGATAGACACACGGACAGAGACAAGGGGGGGAGGGGATGGAGACAATCACTGGGTACCTTCATTCAGAAACACAGCAAAGAGGACTGGGAGAGAAAGATGTAGAAGGAAGAAGAGAATAATGGGTTTAAACATGGAAGAAGGAGACGGAGGGAGTCTGTGCTCTGGAGACAGGCAGTGTGAAGTTGTGTTAAGCTGAGATCAGAGAGGCAGATCAGTCCATGTATCCTCCGTGTGCTGAGTGCCAGGTTTTTTTTAGAGCAGGAAGTCAATAAACAGCCATTCTCCCCCCATGTACACTATGCGCACTATACTCATAGTGCATGTTCAGCCTGGTAGAGGTTAGCAGTGGAGGGTTAGCTGGGTTTGCATCTCCACTCTCCAAGTGAATGTCAAGATTTAAAAAGATTTGAGCTTCTACTTACTTCGAGATGTTTTTTGAGCAGCATCTTAGGATACAACTTTTAGGGATAGCCTTGTAACTGTAGCCATGAGAGGTATAGTTTTAATTTCTACTCATGAAAATGTGTAAATATTTTATTTCGGCTCATTGATTCTGTAATACACTAATGGAGGAAACAACAGTCACCCTCGACAAAATCTGAAGATAAAGGCCTGATTTGAACATGGCTGATCATGGCTGTGGATGGAATTTAATATTAGGGGAAATAATATGTGGCCACATTGCAATGGAAAGTCTCTGAGAAAATGATGTATTTGTTAAAAGGTGCAGCTACAGTAGGAATCCTGTGAATAGCTGACATTTGATCTTCTACGATCGTGTCACTTAGATGGAGTCCAGTTGCCTGCTTCTCATAGTGCCCCAGCTTACATCACTGTAGAATATAGTTTGGAGGCAGAGGACAACATCATTTAGCAGGCTGGCTGCTGGCTGCAACATCACACCGCTGTATCCCAGCAACCAGTTGAGAAGAAGGGCTTGTTCAGGCAAAGCTTCAGTTCCAGCTGGAGATCTCAGAGGAGTGTGTGTGTGTGTGTGTGTGTGTGTGTGTGTGTGTGTGTGTGTGTGTGTGTGTGTGTGTGTGTGTGTGTGTGTGTGTGTGTGTGTGTGTGTGTGTGTGTGTGTGTGTGTGTGGATAATGAATGAGTGCTGTAAAAATGAGCATGCTGGCTGAGTCCTGCAGGGAAGATCAATATCAACTCTACATTCATCTCTAATTACCACAGCGGAACTTAAAAGGAATCTCACTTTGTCCTTCCCGCCCTTTTGCTCTCTTTCACCATTTCTCTTTCCTAATTTTTTTACTTCCTTTCTCGAGCTCCCTCTGTTTTTTCTCCGCCATTTTCCCTTTACATTTAATTCTCTCAGTCTGTCTTTCTCTGTATTTTTTCGATTTAAAAATCTTTAACGAAAGAATAAAACCTATTTTTCCTAAGCACCTCTGTATGGTACATTAGGTACACACCAATATTTTCTCATTACAGTTTTTCCTGTCTTGTATCAATGTTCCTTATGTGTGTAATTGTGAAACAAAAATCTTTATCAGTCCCTCTCTCTTGTCTCCCGTTCCCTTTCCACACTCCCTTATAATTTATGAACCCAGACCATAAAAACCTTAATTCTTCACTCTGCCATATGGCCCTTTGTCCTTCTGTCTTTTTTTCAAGGCTCTTCAGGCTCCACAACTTCACAAAGATGACATCTAGGCTTGTTTTATGACAACATTTGACTGACTGAGTCCCCTGCTATTCTTTCTCTCTCTGTCAGTTCTGAGTATAGGGGAAGGAGGATTCTGGGAAGGAACGGTCAAAGGGAGGACTGGCTGGTTCCCAGCAGACTATGTGGAAGAAGTTCAAATGAGGCAGTATGATCCACGATTAGGTAAGACATCTGCAACACCACAAACACACACATACAGTACATGCACACTTTCACACTCCAACAGGTTTTTATTTTGCTGTTTTGTGTTGCACTCACTGGTGTTTGACCATAGCTCTGTCCATGGTGCTGAAAAGGAAAGTCCTATATTTCTTTCTATGGTGTCAGAGTATCTACTAATGTATTTGGTGTCAAACAAACAAAGACATTGGCAGTCAAAATACTTAAACCACGTTTGTCTCAAGTTATGTAATGAATTAGTTGTAATTATTACATTAATAGATTGTAAATACCCTAAAAGTAGAAAATGTGTTTGATCAATATTCCCATCCATTCTCTGCCACTTATGTGTGGTTGCAATGTAAACAAGCTAAGCAAGGTAGTTCCTGCATCTGTTTCCCCAGCAACGTTTCCCAGCTCCTCCTGGGGGATCCTAAGGTGCTTGGTAACCGGATGA